>JAEQBH010000405.1:0-377416 GCA_016808115.1 Tetrastigma voinierianum
ATTTTAGAGCATAAGGAGGCTATGCATGAAGATGCGGAGCGTCGCGGCGTCCCGGCGTGTGACGTTGGGTCGAAATCACTATGCAAGTCAGCGGCGGCAGCGTCGGGGCGATCTCAACGTCGAGGCGTCTCAGCGTCGCGGCGTCGGTCACGAGTTATGTCGGCATTAAAAGCAAATGGAGCGCGATTTTGGGGCATCGGGCGTCTTGCGTGAGCGCGAATTCGGAAGCGGCGATGACAGGCTTCAAAGAAGTGCCCTTGATATGTATTGTTTCCGATTTTTGGATACTAGAATGATGTTTTTGAGATTAAACATTTTTATGTTTCTATTCAGTATGTTCTAGATCTGTATCTAGGGTGTGTTGAACCCTGTCACATGACTATGGATTAAAGTTCAGTCTTTTATGTTATTCATTGGTTTATAAAATTGTTGCTTATGCTTTATATCTATAATTAAATTATATGATGATGTCGGCTTGACATTAGCATAACTATCTTTGGAAATCAGATTCGAGAGATGAGGATATGCAGGGATGAGTAAAAGCGACCTTCGATTGATTCGGAAATAAGTATTCAGGAGCACAGAAGGTGGCATGAAGGTTAGAACACTCAAGCATTTCGTATCTTGGTTGGGATAGAGATATACTCGACTCTGATACGAGATAAGGCGGATATACCTCGAAGAGGATATCTAAATAATTAAGATCACCTTGCCATCAACAATATATAAATTCATTGAACCTTAACACCTTTGAAATAATCCATTAGAGAGTGTGAGGGGAGACATAACCCTAGTCTCGATACCCGATAATTCATTAGAATCAATAGCTTAATTCGAAATTAACATACTAAATTCCTTCTTTTAAAATAAGTTTATTCGGATATTGTCTAAGAAGCAAAAACCTTTGTAGTCGACACACTGAGTGGATCGATGCTCCAGTACCGTTGGTACTATATTACTTGGCGACAGCGTGCACTTGCGCTATAGGCGTACACTTTTACACACAGCTTTACTTACTATCGACTTCCTATCGAATGAATCCGAGTCTTTGCGATCATTCTTACGCTTAACCTTGGAGCTGATTTTTAGAACATCCCGAAAGATACTCCACTTGGAATGATTGTTCAAACTTTGATGAGGCTCTTCTCGGTTACTTAGCCCATACCTCGCTGCCACTTTCGGTCCATCGATGCCGAGATGACATAGAACATACGTGATGATTTCTCGATCATTCTTAAAGTGATTCGGTGGACACTTCTTCCATTGCTTTTGTTATTAGGACGATAATGTTTGTTGCCTTACACATTCATTTTGCACCTTGGATCATGAAGCTGGAGCCTTTGATTATATCTCTGGTAATAAGGACAATTTTTCTTCTCTTACCTTTATGTCTCCTTTACCCTCTTTGTTGCCTTAGCTAATGGTTCTGAACCATAGCTGAGACGTGGCGATTTGTCCTCCCTTCGCGCCTTACCTCTGCCTTTTATGTTTCGATTTTCTTTTTAATCTTATTTCATTGTGAGTTGACGCATAGCCTTCATTGTGTACGCCACTTTTCACACAACTCTATCTTGCTACGGGGGCGGAGTGCGGGGAAGACAGTGGCATCGAACATGAGTGCGGGCTCTTTCCTCAGCTCGCCTCTTTATTCCACTTGCACCCTTCCACAAGCTCCTCTCTCCTCCTCCACGATCATCCTACAGGTCATTCGAAGCCTCTCCAGTTTGTGGTTCCTCATTTTATAGTTTATCTTGAAGCAGTGTGAGTCATGTCGACTTGAAACATACTCTTGTCTTGTTCCCTGGCGTTTTGATCCTCGGACAAAGTCTCTTTTTGAGTTTGTTCACACTGATGTTTGGGATCATACAGAGTGCCTACACTTTGGGTTTCGTTGCTGTTACTTTTATAGATTATTATTCTCGATGTACTTGGTTTTTTAATGGCTTCGGGCGAGTTATTTTACATCTTTCAAAAATTTCATGTTGAAATTTGCACTCAGTCAATCTTATTCGTATTTTAAAATTGATAATACAAGGACTATTTCTTTTCATTCTCTTCTTTTATGTCTTCCATGGGTTTATACCAATCATCTTATGTACTCTTGACATAATGGAGTGGTAGCATAGAACGAATCATTAGTTAAAACAACTCGCACTCTCCTCCTCCATCATAAGGTTCCTCAACGTTTCTGGGGAATGTTATCTTGGCTTCTTGTTATTTGATTAATCGTATCGTATACATTTTTGCATGATCGAGATCCCTCATTACGTCTTCTGCCTGTCAACCTCTCTTTTGCCTCCCTCCTCGTGTCTTTGATTGTGTTTGTTTTGTTCATATTCTCACTCCTGGGCAAGACAAACTCTTTGCCTAAGCCAAGAACTTCTTGGGTTATTCTTGCCTTCAAAGGGGTTATCGTTTGGTCTCCCAGCTTAATATCGCTACTTTATCTCGATGATGTCACCTTCTTTGATTCCTCATACTCTCTGCCCGGCCACGTCCTTTTGTTAGGATGTCTTATCTATTCCTCTTGACACCTGTCTCTGATTTCCCTCCTCCACCCTCTGAATATCGTGATTCGACCATGATCTGCCACTCACCGTCCTCATCCTCCTACAGGGCCTCGTGTTGTCTCATCTCTTATGTCGCGGTCATCTCTACTCGGTTCATGGCCAAGTCGATGATCCTATGCCATTCGGAAGGTACGCTCTGCCATCCATCTTATAGGCATAGTTTACCCTACTTTGTCTTTGTTTCCACCTTATCTTCTGTCTCTACCCCTAAAAGCACTAGTGAGGCTCTCTCTCATCCGAGCTAGAAACAGACAATGGCTGAGAAAATTGATGCTCTTTACTCCAATGACACATGGGAACTTATCGCTCTTCCTCCTAGCAAGTATCTCGTTGGTTGTCGTTGGGTTTATACAATGAAGGTAGGACCTGATGGCAAGATTGATTGGCTTAAGGCCCGTTTGGTTGCCAAAGTCTGTCGACAACATAGCTCGAACTATTATGATATTTTCTCACGGTGGCGGGTGCCTATGTTTGCTACATGGTTCTTTATGCGTTCATGGCTCCTTTTGAGTTGGATATCAAGAATGTCTTTCTTCATGGTGATCTCGCCCGAGAGGTTTATATCGGCAACCACGGTTTGTTGCTCGAAGTGCGGTTTGGTATGCAAACTCGTTGTTCCTTATATGATGCGAAACAATCTTCTCGAAGATTGGTTTTAGTCGGTTAACTCGATGGTTCCCCGGGAGTTTGTAGTATGATTCGATTACCTTGAGACCATTCCGTTTTTTATCATCATTCATCTACTAAACAATGTATTTACTTGATTTTTCATGTGGATGACATTGTCATTACAGGCAGTGACTAGGATGGTATTTAGAAACTCAAACAACACCTCTTCAGCCATTTTCAAACAAAAGACTTGAGGAAACTCAAGTATTTTCTAAGCATTGGTGGCAATACAGTGAAGTGGTTATTTACCGGAGAAGTATACCTTGGATATATTGGTCGACACTGGTTTGTTAGACTGTAAGCCTGTAAACACTCCCATGGATCTGAATGTCAAACTTGTATTAGGCAGGGGGAGCTTCTACGAGATCCAAGGAGATATCGATGACTTGTAGGTAAACTGAACTATCTATATCACTCGACACGACATCGTTTCCCTCTGAGCATAGTTAACTAAGTTCACCTGTCGCATGATAGTCATTGATAATAGTTCGTATTCTCTGTTATATTAAGGAACACCGGGTGAGGGGTGTTGTATGAGAGCAGAGGTCATACCCAGTTGGCTGAGTGATGCGATGAATGGGCTCACCCACGAGATAAACGTTCTGTCGGGGTATTGTGTGTTCATTAGGAACCAGCAATATCTGTGAGTAAACAAGATGTATTAGCCGACTCAGTCACGAAGTTGAGTTACGAGCTATGGCCTTAGCAACATGTGAACTCATATAGTTGAAGCATCTCCTCACAGAGCTTTCGGTTGGGAATGATGAACAAATGAAGCTTATATGTGATAATCAAGTTGTCTTGCATATTTCATCAACGGTTTCCATGAGATGACGAACACATCAGTGGTTTGCCACTTTATCCAAAGAAAAGATTGCATCGGGATCGTATTCTTGCTAGTTTATCGGCTACAATGACGATTAGCGGATACCTTAAAACTCAGATCTTAGGATTCTAGGATAAAGTATATATGTAACAAGTTTGGTACTTTTGACCTATATGCTCCAGCTTGAGGGGAAGTGTTAAGATTTAGTCTCTTAATCCATTTAGGATTCTTTTCCTTCTCTTTTTAGTCTCCTAATTAGACTCTAACTTTGTTTCCTTTTTTGCCCTAACACTAGAGTATAAATATATATGTTTTCTCCTTCTGTAAATTAATGAGAATCAATGTATTCCTTTTCTCTCAACATCCCCAAATGACAAACTCTCATTAACAACCTATACAGGTCAGCACTTAGTTGGATGTGCCTAAATTACCCATACGCCTATGGTAAGTGAAGCATATAGGTGGTCTAACAAAACATCTGCCTTAAAGATCCCATAGTAAAACCTCACCATATTTTGTATTGGACACTCGAAATGTTGGTTGGATCTGATGACTAAGATTGTAAAATTTTGAAAGATCAATTATAAATATTTAGAGCTATTAAAACTCACCATATTTTGTATTGAACCACGTCAAATGTTTAGTTGGATTCAATATTCCAAAGCTTGTAAAATTTTGAAAAGATCTATTATAAATATTTAGAGATTGCAAAATTTAGAAAAGTGAAATATTCAAGATAAAAATTAATTGTAGAGATTTTGAAAAATCCTTGGTTTAATAATGTTTCCTGAAGACCCAAGACTAAACCTCATAACGATTAGAAAAGCTAAAGAAAATCTGTACATAGTACTATGAACATAGATGCATAAAGCAAATCCAGCTATAAAAATTATCGAAAGCATCCTTGTAAACCCTTCCTGAAAGCAAAGACATTTAATAAATTTGGCAATGCAATGTTATCCTTATGTTTCAAATGCTTTAAACAAGGAAATAAAATATTTCAAGATTATAAATGAGGAAAATAAGAAGAAAAACCATATGCCTCATCCAGAATATAGAGGCGGAGCTGGTTTAAGAAGAAGCAGAAAATGCCAAGATAAGAGAAGAGTGCAAGCAGTGAAGCGTTGCCCTCCATCAATTCTGGCAAGGACTGTTTCCAAACATTTCCAAATGCAACAGAACCTCACAGACCATCGAAACTGCCTCCTTCAGGAGGTTCAACTTTGCCATTGTTCCTGGTAATAGAGTATAGAGAAGATGGATCAAAGTCCTGCAAACAAGATAAAATTATGAATAGTGAGCTTCATCAATTTCCTATGAAATCAAAATCAATAACTACCTAAATGATTAATTTAAGTAGCCTTAAAAAAAGAACTATGTAATCTAGCAAGATGCAATAGACTCACTTGAAACTTTAGTCCAAGTAACTTTTAATGTTTCCTTCTTCTTTCATCCAGCTCTTCAATCACCATCTTGATTTTGACTTGTCATTCTATTAAAGGCAAATCATTGTAAGTAAAACCGTGGTATGACAACAAGTCCAACAAGTTGGGCGCTACAAACCTCAATTATGCTTTTCTTGGATATTAGTTCATTGTACTCATCTTCTGCTTTCTCAAACATCGCCATAACCTTCTTATTCACCCTTTTCTCCAGACTACATATTAGTGGGAAAAAAACTAATAAAAATTTGTTCTTTGCTACCTCTTCATTTTACAGAAGATAATGACAGCACAGTACTACCTTTTAGATATGAGAATGAGAAAAAATCACTCCAAGCACTTGATCAAACCACAACACATTCAATAAAAGAGAGACAGAAAAGGTTTCTGACTACACACCCTGATTGTTCACTTTGCAGTTTTGTCAGTTCAGCCCTGGCTTTATTAGGGTCACGGCATGCAAATCATAGTAGTTCCACTTCTTCCAAAAGCTGCTTTTCTGATGCAATCCCAGGCATACTTCTCAATTAAACTTTTCTACCTTCAAAGAGCAATCTTTCTGTTCCATCTTATTCGTTTCACCTAAAGAAATGGAAAGTGGATTGTTAGTGTCTATTATGAAGAACACATATAATGCAATTAAATTTACCTCATTCCAACTTCTTCCTTTCAATATTCATCTCACTAAGTTTGTGTTGAAGCTTCTGCTGCTCCTTGAGAATGCAACTAATTTGAGATCACATTCTTCATCTTCAAGCGAATCAAATTGAGCTCAGATTGGGCTGATCATGATTGTTCTTTATTGAAGCAGCCTGAAGGGACAGAAGGTTGACTTCATCTGACATAACTTGCCAAAACAAATGTTGAAGGGTACCTTGTTCTTAAGTTGAGTCTACTTCTGATGTGAGACTGTCAATTTGTCCCTCTCAAACATGCTAGTTGACTCTCCAAAGTACCGTTCCTCTATGACTGCTTCCATTTCCATAATAAGCCTCTCTTTTTTCATTCTCTTTACTAGCAGAAAAATAAAATCATAAGAAATCAAAGGCTATTGAGCACTCAAGCACTTCATCCACTTTCAAAATGAGAAGATATATGAAATACAATTTCCAAACAAAGTTTAACAAAATGGTGAAATAAATGACTTAGTGAGATGCAAAATCAAAATGAATAATGTCAAATACTACATATTTAAACATCTTAGCAAGCAAATTGACTAAAGGCTTTTTAGAGACAATAGTATCACAAGTCTGTGTCATGAAACAAGAATGCCTTCTTTCATGGTGATCTCGCAAAGGAGGTATATATGGAACAACCGCTTGGTTTTGTATTGATGTGTATCCAATATACTCATTTCATTCCCGGTTCTTTAGTTGTTTTTAGTCAGTTTTTATCATTTCAATAAGTGTTTTTACTCCAATTTTGCTCCTATGTACATTGCAGAGTGTGAATTGGGGGTTGATGAAGAAATGAGGCTTTTGGAGGCAAAAGGGTGAGAAAAAAATGAAATACGCCCTCACGTCGCAATGTGGAGCCTAGACGTCGCAACGTGGTGCTACCCAGAAGACGATGCCCGGATCTTCATGACATCGAGGCTTTATTCTTCGAAAGACGCCCCTCCGTCCTGACATGACGGCCTTGCGTCGGCGTGGCCTACATACAAAAGGAAAAATGGCCCTGCATGTCCTGACGTGGCCAACAACCCAATGATTGCTCAAGCTCATTTATTTTTGTGCTTTCCAAGAAAGGTGGCCTCTGGACTATAAAAGGAAAACGCCCTAATTTAGCAAGGGAGGACTTTTTGGAAGAGTGGGCATGGCTCTTGAAGACTTAGAAGAGAAAAAGGAGAAAGAACAAGAATTGAGAAGACCATCATACACTTTTGGAGTTTCTTCTACCTTGTTCATGCTTTCCAATTTACTACCTGCTTTCTTTCCTTGATATGTTCCTAATTTCTTAGTCTAGGGTTTTTAGGGAAGATTACATGAATTTGTAATTAGTTATTGAACCTTCTTTTAGTTCTTATATGGAGATACCATTTGCTTATTGTTTCACTTTGTTTAATGCTTGTTGTGACAGTCACCATGAATTTGATTATGGCCTAATGCAGAGACAAAAAAGAGAGTAATAGACTAAACCTAAGAGAGTACTCATGAGTTTTGTGTGGTGTTTAAGGTCATCTAGGGTTTAGTGCATTTCGTAGATCTAGAGTTAAGCATAAATGCAAATTATAGATACATGAAATAGGGTACAAATTATCGAGGAGATTTGTGATTAAGTGTGAGGCTCACCATTAGCAAGAATTTCATATGGTGATCTGGTGAAAATCAGGTTAATTACTCGAGATTGTGGTGAATCAGAAACCTAGCTCTACTTATAATTGTTTCTTTACAGTATTAATTCATTGAGTTTGCATTAAATTGTTTCGTTTGTTAGATTAGATTTCATTAATAAGCCGCTTGGATAAAGGAAAAATCTCGATTTCAATAATAGACAACCGCTTCCTTGTGGGTTCAACATCATACTTTTATACATATTGCCCAATTTGTGAGCGTCGTACACTTACGGCTCATTAGTCTAAATTGCATCTCATATTCTGACAAAATGTATCTCGAAATCTGGTTTGGTGGCCACCGGCCACGCTGTTCCTCATATGGTCTAAACCAATCTCCTCAAGCTTGGTTTAACCGGTTTAGCTCAATGATTCAGGATTTGGCATGATTGGAGCATAGTAGACCATTCCGTTTTTTATCATCGTACCTATACAAGACAGTGTATTTACTTTGATTGTTTATGTGAATGGCATTGTCATTACAGACAGTGACCAAGATGGTATTCGAAACTCGAGCGCTCTTGACCACTTTGAGCAAAGACTTGAGGAAACTCAAGTACTTTCTAAGCATTGAGGTAGCCCAACCTAATTTTGGTGTGGTTATTTCTCAAAGGAAGCATACCTTGGATATATTGGAGGACTGTAACACTTCTATGGATCTGAATGTCAAACTTGTAAGGACTGAAACATAAGAGATCCATGGAATATTGACCTTGTAGGTAAACTAAACTATCTCACCATCACTCAACATACATATCACTTTTCCTATGGCGTAGTTAGTCAGGTTCTGATCGCCGTACTTTAGGAGATCTTTGCCGGTTTGTATTCATCGTTATCGAAAGACACGAAGTCGAGGGGTGTTATATGAGAATAGAGGTCATGCAAATTTTTGCTACGTTGATGCGGACTAGAGTTGGTAAATGGGCGATGACCCGATTTAAGGCTAACCATTGAGCCACGACCCAGCGGGCTAGGCTAATCTAACACCAATTCTATTTGGACTGGCTTTGGACCAGCTGACTCATGCGGGTTGTGAAATAAACTCAAGACAAAACCTCAAAAAATGCTAAAAATTAATTTCTATTCTATCATTTTCAAATAAAAATAAATAATATATAAAGTATAATAATAATTAATATATAAAAATGATTTAATCTAATCATTATAATAATAGTAAACAAGCTAAATAAATAAATAATGTTAGAAACCTTTGTGATAACGAGACCTTAAACTAATTAGCTAAATAGTACTAAAGAATAAAAGTAACAATTTAATAACATCTCTAGAAAAAACAACTTCAAAGTATCGAATAAATGCCGTATGCATACAATGCCCATTAAATCAATATCATTTTAACCAATAATAACATTTGACTTCACATTAAAAAGATATACATCCTGACTTAACATTAAAAAGATGTACATCCTCGACATTGGTTGAATCATCATCATGTATTAATTAAATTTTTAGAATATTAACAAAATAAATTTCATTTATATTTGGAATAAAAATATATTTTTTTCCAAAAATGCATCTCACCCGTATAATAATAAAATATCCTATTTGTTTTGACAATTCATCTTGGTATAGATATACAGTCATATTAGAAAAATAGAATTGCATAAATTTAATTATTATTTAAATATATATATATTATGTTATTAACACTAGTTTAAGTAATAAAATTATTAAAATATATAGATAATTTGGTTATTAAATTTAATTTAATTCATAAACTAGTACAACTTCATTTTTATAAAAAAAAAAAAAACCATATATGATTGAATAAAATTTAAAGGATAAATACAAAAAAAATGAAATTGTAAATATTTAAATAGAATTAATGAGATAAATGAAAATATATTCAATATTAAAACTACAATTTATTTAATTCAAATGCATTCCATAATTTTCAATACAATATTTTTAAATATTAAATTATCATATAAATTATATTAAAAAAATACATTTAAAAAGTTGAAAATAAAATAGTTAAACAACAAAGTTTAATATATTAATCAAATACTATAATAATAATTATTTTTAAAACCCATATGCTATAAAAGCAAATATTTTGCTTCATATTAAGAGCCAAAATATCAAATTTTATAGATTAATCCTTGAAAATCTTAATTATTAAGTTAATTACTTAAAAAAAATTAAATAAAGATTTCAGGCCAACACAGACAAAACCCACATAGGCCACAAGCCAAAACGGGTCAGTCAATTAGGATTGGTATTATTCAAGCCTTAAATTTTACAACACAATCCTCCAAAAAATCAGGCTAAAGTGGGATGACCCGTCAAGCTCAATCCATATTGTTAGCTCTTATGCAGATTGGGCAAGCTCACCCATAGATAGACATTCTACATCAGGGTATTGTGTGTTCATTTGAGGTAACAATATCTTAAGGCAACCAGGGATATAGTAACCAAATCAGTGATAAAACCCGACTATCAAGGATTATGCCCATGACATGTGAGACTCATATGGTAGGAAGTATCTCACTCCGAGCCTAAGATTTGGGAAGGATAGCAGATGAAACTTATATGTGATAAATCAGAGCCCACTTACTTTCATCTAACTTGTTCATGAGATGACCAAGCACATCGATGGTTGCCACTATCATGGAGAAAATTGCATCGAGATGCATGACTATAAGTTTTGTCGCTTTAATGATCAACTAGCAGATATCTTCACTAAGTCTCTCAAATGTCCTAGGATAAAGTATATATGTGACAAGCTTGGTGCATTTGACCTATATGCTCCAACTTTGGGGATGTGTTAAGGATTAGTTTCCTAATCCATTTAGGAATCTTTTTCTTCTTTCCATTTCTCTTTAGTCTCCTAATTAGACTCTAACTTTGTTTCCTAACGCTTGTGTATAAATAATATTTCACTCTCTTTGTTAATTAATGAAAATCAAAGAATTCCTTTTATCTTCACAACAATAAAAGAGATTCTAGCAATCCTTTCTATAGACTTGTAAGCTTATTATGATAACTTCTACCACTTCAATAAAAGTATTGCAACCATCAATTGAAACCTAAGTAAAAAGATACTCAAAATGATATAAAATCCCTTACTAATTGGAATTAGTAGTGTCACGTGATGGGAAATTTTGGATCGAAAAATTTTCATTTCCTTCAAATTACCCTTCAACACTTTCAAACATTTAAAAATACTCATGAATCTACATAGGATGGTAAGCATTTTTAAGCGGTAGATAGGTTCTGATAGATCGGCGAGTTATATTTTTTTTTTTTTTTTTATCAAAAATAGGGTTGGAAACTTGAGGTCGACTTTTGCTTAAATCAATTTTGATTGCTCATGCTACGATTATTCAATTTTATGTAAAATACTTCTTACTTTGGATCGATCATTCTTTGATATAAAATTTTCTTTTTTTACGTCAATCTAAGTCCCCAAATTAAATTTAAAATCCTTCCATTTACTTTTCCATATGAGATTTATGGTATGAGAGTTGAGTCTCCTCCCAGTTTCAAATCTTTTCCATATAAGGTGATGTTTGGTTTCTAGCATTTTTTGGGGGCATTTTGAGTTGAAAATTAGATTTGATTGGAAATTTTCCAACAAAATATTTTATTTTTTTTCTTTTTTCTTTTTCGTTTTTTTTTTTGGCTTATGCCTACTCTTGTTCTTCATTTATTGAGTAAAACCAAATACATTCTTGTATGAATATTAAGAAGAAGGTCGAAAATCTTGTTTGGGGGTAATTTGAAGGGGTTTCATATGAGGATGGTGGAAGTTTAAGTTCTCTAAGATAATAATAAGTTGTATCCAAGAGAGTATTGGTAGCCATAGGCCAGGTAAGGCTTCGCACTCAATAAAACCCAACGTATTTATTGTTTTCATAGTGGATACTTTCACTATAGTTAAACCATTTTCCTCCACGAAGATTTTCCCGCAACAAATCATCATGTCTTTGTTTTCTTTCCTTTTCTAAAATTATTTTTTTTAATTCAATTTATAGCATGAATTTTGAATTTATGCACCATATTTGAAAAGGATATTGAGAGCTGTCTCAAGGCAAGGCTCTACAAATTAGCTTTAAGAGCTATAGCCTTAGTTATAGTAATTGAAGCTTCAGCCTCATCCTATGGAGGAGTTATAACTTTGAGGCTATAAGCTTCAGGCTATTGAGACCCTAAGCCTCAAATGTCAGAAGAACTCTAGCCTTTATAGGCTTTGGTATATATTTTAAGAGGGACTATGTCTGTTCAATAATTACTAATGATCTACTTCATCAATCACAAAAATACCTTGAGCTCCTTGGAAGCTGATGTCATTTGAGACTTCAAAGCCTTGGCCTTTTCTCTAAATCTTTAAGCCTACCAGCCCCGATTGTTATATCTTTGATTGACTTCTCAAGCACTCTCACTGTATTTACACAGTTTTCAAACAGGAGTTGCTTTTCTTTAGCAGCTGACTTTGATTCCCCAAGCTCTTGTTCAATCCTCTTTACCAGTTCACTGAGCTACATTGCAAGAAAAAATAAAAAACAAAAAAGAAGGAAAATTAGAAAGGATAGAATCATATTACATGAGAAGAGACGGCATGATGATAAAATATATGACTTCATGGCATAACATCAAAGATTCCTCTTAGATATTTATGTGAGAAGGAAATACTTTAAAACCTTGTGATGCTCATTTTGCTCTGCCCTGTTCTGAAATAATGAAAGGTCATAGGACTTAAGTTCCAACTGCGATTTCAGTTCCATGAACCTTTTCTGAAGAGGCGTGAGATCAGAAATCTGCAATGCCAAACAAAAAAATAGATAAAAACAAAAAAGTAGTATTAGAGAAGACTGATTTCATTCAAATCTCAATAAACACATCTAATGAGAAAACATACACTTGCAAAAAAATAATAAAAAATATTGACCTTCAAATGCAGGACAAATAATCAAGACATAAGTGTCAAGTTTGTGTATTGAATAGGTAAAAACAACATGAATACCACCTCCTAAAAAGAAACTTTCTATAAAATTGGACAAAATCATAACCTACTAGAGAAAAACAATAGGAACTGTTGATGGACTTCAGAAGTTGGCAAACACAACCAGTTAACCTGAATTTTTATTTATCAGTAACCATAAAATTAAAATTAAAGAATTCATTTATTAAAAAATAAACACAATAAGTTTCATACAAGTCAAAGCACCTTTAAAATAGAACATAAAACATCTTTTCATATTGAATGGAGATAACAATTCAAACGTTCTGAAATAATCATTCATTTTACTGAAAGTCTTTTCACTTCATGAATACAAACACAACTACCATGTTGAAGAAAACTTACAAGACATTGGCGAAAACATATGTCACAAATCATATCAGGGCGATTGGGTTAACTTCGAATAAATACTTCTATTGAAAAAAGATTCAAACACTCACCATTACTAGATTGAAGGAAGTTTTATTTAAATAAACACCGAGACTTTTACTTCTATTTTCTAAAATCTCAAGTACTTTTTTCAGGAAATAGGGAAGGCTGTTCATAGTTGACCTTTGATTCAATTTCTGTTAACTTTTGCTGATGGATTGAAATTTTTGATTCAGCCTCTGCCAAAGCATGAAGTTGCCTTAATAGTCACCACCACTCAAACGATAATTTTAATTTATAGGTTAGTTTACTAAAAGTGGATAACCATGAGAGCTTCCTCTAATGTAGGTATAGTGCAGAACAAATGTCCTTTTTCAACATACTTGGAAGCATATGCATGCATAAAAATGAAGAGAACAAGAAAAAACCTGCATAGTACTCAAAAATTCATATTTATAAGTTGTTACAAACAATAAGCAATTGAAATGACAGGTAACTACACCCCTATAAGAACCAGATGTAAAAGTTAGCAGGCAGGTGGATTTACTTGCGACTACCACCAGTCAGAAGACCACTTGGTTGAAATATATCACCGTCAAGAGTGACACTTGGAGTGGAGATATCCTTGTTAAAAGCAACCTGTCAGCAGTTTATTTCAATACAAATTAGTTTTCGCTGTATCAAAACTAAATTGGCCTTATAATTGATACTACAGCAGTTTGCATTTAGATAAAAGCAATAAGAAAGCAGTAGATATTATTAGAACTGAAAATAATACCCTAGACCTGGGAACATCTGATCTCATCAAGTTTGCCTCCATCTCTTGAGAAAAACAGGTTAACTCATTATAGACATGTTGGGTTTGAAGCTAGGCTCTAATACCAGATAAACTTATGCCCAAGTTGAAGTTGTTCAACTAGGTTTTAAACAGTACATGCTTTGGTTGAATAGTGGTACAGAACATGCAGGTATAGTGCTCTGCGTCTGAATTATTGAGGGTGTAAGGAAGCATAATAAACATTATGAGCCCAAATCCAAACAACTTAAGCTTTAAAACCAGGCCACATGTTTATTTCCCCAATTAATTGGGCTGAAAGAGCCATGCATGAAAGAAGGATGGTAGAAAACATGCAGGTATGGAGCCTATTGTGTCGCCAATGGGCCTATTTGTCTCTCCATGTGCGGGTTTGAGGCTACACATGAGGGAAGATATTAGAGAATATACAGGAATGGGGAAGCACATCCCCCATGGCTTGTCTATTTCTCTTCATACAAATATGAGGTCTCACATTAGGAAAAGGTATTAGAAAGCATCTACTTGTAGGCATAGTAGTGAAAGGCGCACAAAGTGCAAGGCCTCCCTAGAGCCTTGTAAGAGCTAGCAACACTTAAAGTGGACCTTTTTATGTAAAAAGCGCCCATTTACATATATACTTTTTAAAAATATAATCAAATATAACAATCTTTATCATCAAATATCATCTAAAATCCCAATCCAATCAATAAAAACACATAAACAATACCTCTAAGCATAAAATACAGCATCATTACATTCATAAAAAATCTAAATCCAAAGTCAGAAAGTTCTAAAGCGTCACTTAGAAATTATCAATAAAATATGTCAACATCTGAAACGCTAAATCCCTTGTCCAAATTCACAAAACATCCAAACAAAAATACATTAAGATAACTAATTTGTACACAACAACGGATCCTCATTCATCCTCCGCATCCATAATGATCATCATCATTATTGTAGCCTTCTCATCCTCCCCATTTCCCGATAATTCGTTTCTTTATCTTCATCTATTAATGAAAGAGAAGGCATGGGTCAGAGCTTGAAGCTGTGCCATTCCCCCTTGATGTTGCGAACATGCTTGAGCTTGCTCTAGCTCTAGCTCTAGTATCAAATCTTGTCATAGCTTCACTTGCTCACAGCAACATCACCCAGTGTCAGTCATCGTCATCAAACACTAAATCATCTTGTGCATCATGGTTATGAAATCTTCATCATGTCCATTCTTCCTATCAACCACTCTCGCCCTAAATCAATTTCTTTCAAGATTATTGGTTGATGGTATCATGTTCATCGTATCTTTTCTTCAAGGCTCGATTATACTTGATGTACACCAAATCATTCATATGTTGGTGCTCTAATCTATTCCTCCTCTTGGTATGGATATGCAAAATTTATAAGCACATAAATACTTTATTACTTATATTTAATATTTTTTAAAGTTTTTAAATCACATAAATATTCCTAACGTTTTCAAAGATATTGCAATTCTTTTCACAACCTAATGCACTACATGTTAGGCTAAGGACCTTCACGACAAACATATTCCGTTGAAGGCTGACTCGAATAAGTCCACCATTCAACAATAACTCTGATGCAAAATGATTTAAAGAGGATGAAAGTTAAAACAATTCACCTATTTTCTAGTATCTAAAATACAATATAATAAATTGAATAAACAAAATTTAGAGTGAGTGACCATAGGAATATTCCATAGAATATCCTATCGGTTTGACTCTTTCTTTTGTACTTTGTATTGTTTCCTTTTTCATTGTATTATCTCTGTATATACATGGTGTATCACTTTATACATTCATTCAATAAGAAAAGTATACTTTCACATGGTATAAGAGCCATGAAAGGTTCGAGTTAGGGTTTCTCCGTGTTTTCTCTTCCAACAATTCATCTAGTGGCTGTGTATCCCTCCGACCACCCCACCTTCATCACGAGAAGCTCCAAAACCCTCTACTGCCATCAAGACCACCTACCTTCCAACAAAAATTTTCAGCAAACTTTTCCAACAACTGCTCCAACTCCAATTGGTGACCCCACCAATAGGTGCACCAGGACCTAATCTACTAGCAGGAAGAAACTCTAGCATTAGCCAATCGATGATGCACATCCACACGTTGTTTTCCTCTCTGACGTTGTTCTCCACGCGTTGGCACATGGGCTACTTTCCTGCTATGCACCTCCACCTGAAGACTTGCTAACCGCCGACGAGCATTTCTAGACCCCTGGCCCTTCCATCTAAAACCTACAAATGTGTGTTTTGCCCATTTTTGTCTCTGACAGACTTCAAAACCCTAGTTTTCTGCCTGCATCTCCTTCTCCTCTGATTTTCCAAGGATCTACGACATCTACAAGCTCTCGGGAGTTGTCCAGTGCTCTTTGAAAGGTGTGTTCCTTTCCAAAGATCTCTAAAACTGTGATTTCTGATTTTATGGCTTCATGGCTGACAAAGGGCCGAGTTTATCTTCATTTTTGTATGGAACTCCTATGATCACTGTGAACTCATCCACACTTCTGAGAGTTATTCTTACGCCCAACGAGTAAGGAGTAACTTCACCTCACTTAGACAGCCAAATCTACATCCAATTCATCTGTTGCTCAGACCGGTTATGCCTCTGTTTGCCTTTCACACATTCATCTAGACCCTAGATTCTTGATTCTGGAGCCTCTAACCATCTTTCCAGTAATAAGGACATCTTTTCTTCTCTTACCTTTACTTCTCCTTTACCCATGGTTACTTTAGCTAATGAATCTCAAACCATAGCTAAAGGAATCGGTTCAACATGCCCTCTTCCTACCTTACCCTTACTTCTATCCTTTATGTTCATGATTCTCCTTTTAATCTGATTTCCATCGGTAAGTTGACTCATGACCTTAATTGTTTGATTACCTTTTCTGATAACTTTATCACAATCTGGGGGCCGAAGATGCAAGGGAGGATTGGTGGCATAGAGACATGAAGTCTTAAGGCCTCTTTCATCTCAACTACCCTTCATCTTCCATTGCTTTCACTTCTCCAGATACTTCTCTGTGTTCCACGATCGTCTTGGTCATCAGAACATTTCCAAGTTTCGGAAAATAGTTCCTCATTTTCTAGTTTGTCCTGCATTGGGTGTGAGTCATGTCATCTTAGGAAACATACTCGTGTCCCATTCTCAAAGTGCCTAGATCAACAAACAGAGTCTCCTTTCGAGCTTGTCCACACTAATGTCTGGAGCCCTTCTCAGATTAAGTCTACCTTAGGGTTCCAATACTTTATTACTTTTATAGATGATTATTCTCAATGTATTTAGCTATTTTTGCTAAAAAATCGTGCTGAGTTATTCTCCATTTTCTAAAATTTCCATGCTGAAGTTCGCACTCAATTTAATACTTAAATTCGTATTCTAAGAAGTTCCATCCTTTTTGCCCTCACATGGGATTCTTCATTAGTCCTCTTATGCTTACATTCCTCAACAGAATGGAGTGGCTAAGCGCAAGAACCTTCATTTAGTTGAAATCGCTCACACTCTCTAACTCCATCATAAGGTTCCTCAACGTTTATGAGGGGATGATATCTTAACTACCTACTATTTGATCAATCACATGCCCTCTTCTGTACTGCATGATCATGTTCCTCATTCTCTTCTCTTTCCCCATCAACATCTTTTCTGCCTCCCTCCGCATGTTTTTGAATGCACTTGCTTTGTCTATGCTGAGCAGCCAAATAAACTTTCCGCTAAGTCCATGAAGTGTATCTTCTTTTGTTATTCCTGACTTCTACGAGGTTATCGATGCTACTCTCCTGATACACATCGATACTCCATCTCTCTCGATGTCACCTTTTTTGAGCACTCTATCTCTTTTAAGAGTAGCTAAGTACATTGGAAACATATCATGAGACAATCATATGGATTACCTATTTAAATGTAGATAATTGTCTCATCATGGCAATGGTGCAAGTATCCTTAGACTTGAGGTGCTCAAGGATTCTTGGATGTTGATTATGTACTTTGACCTCAATCCATGTTGCCTCTTAAAGGTCACTCTTTGGATGATGATCGGGTATAGTTTGAGGTGTTCGAAGGTAATTAAGTAGCCAACAAAGGATTCACCACTCCCAATAGAGGGAGGATATACCTATGGCCTCTTGTCGGAATCAGGGACAGAAATGTAGCGATATTTCGTCGATATATCGTCAACATTTCGGGTGTCGGGCTTTCCCGACACGATATCAGCAAACGAAAATCGAACGAAGGAAAAATCGGAAAATATCGGTCAATATCGACAATATATCGGTAAATAACCGATATATCGAATCTGATGTCGTTACAAATACGGTGTGTGGAATAAAACCCCCGTTTGGGGAACCGAAATGACCGATATATCGGGTGATGTCGCCGATATATCAGCAAAACCAAACCTCCACTTCTTGATGCACTTTGATAGCAAATGTCAAATGCCTCTACATTTGCTAGTACTAGGTGTCTACATTAGTCACGCATATCGCATTGGAAATATTTTTTCCACCTCATATTACATATTAATGGATAATAAAACCACATGAATTTTAGTAAAGACAAGACAATCTTTTTTTTTGTCATAGTGATTTATATTTTATTTTATTTTTGCACTGGGTCAAACTTTAACTATTTCATTTTTTTATCAATTAAAATTAAGATTATCCCCTTTCATCTTTGTCGTGTGACATTACATCACTCTTTTGTAGAGTTTTTTATTTAATCTTGATTACCTCATTTAAAAAAATCAACCGATATGCTTTTCATTTTATCTATGAATATATTTGAGGCTTAACTTCGATAGTCAGTGTTTGACAATTAAAAAGAAAAACTAAGTTGAATCTCGATAAGAGAATAAAAATACTATAACGTTATAATGCAATAAGTAAATGTTAAACAAAAGAACAATTATCGTGCATATTATAAACGAGAATTCGATATAAATTTTGACCTGTGATCTTCATTTTGGTTTTGAAAGACCATATCAATTTAATATCAATGTGTCTATTTCATTATTAATGTCATTTTTACACTTTTACAAAGTATGTTTATTAATTTCCGATATATCGATATTCATGTAAAAATATCCACCGATATATCTCCGATATATCTGTCGAAACCGATAGTTTTAACCTTGGTCGGAATCATTACTCGGAAATCTCTGGACATAGTAGAAATGCTATGAGGAGTACCTTCAAATACATAAAGGAAGAGTAATGAATCCAAGGAAAAGATTAAATATCACTTGAAATTTAGATATGGCGCCTTGATCTGAGTGGGAGTTACACATTGTCCATGCTCACGAACCAAGTGGGGTATGGATTAATTGAAAGGACGGTGCGGCATTTGTCTATGGGAAGGGTGTGCGGTCGAACCCGCGGCTCAGAGCGATTAGAAATTAAGCGTGTTGTTCTTAGATGCCATGACTTGCTCCGATTCAATGGATTTAATAGTGACCCTTCGCCTGAAACTGTGGTCGCTGCGACGGTCGTGGAGTTGATAAGCGGTTTGGATATGATCCAAATGTGAGGGAGTTTATTCTCGAGAATGGAATGTCACAGGATTAGTTGAATCCCAGGTTCGAAAGCCCTCACTTAGAGAGATAACAGGCTTAGGCTTGTTCCTCGGCTTAAGGTCGTGAAGGAACACGCCATAACACATAGGAATGTGTGTAACCTATCATCACTTATGGTGAGGGGTATTTTGGCCATTTCATAAGTTAGGGTTTTCCTATAAAAGGAACATTATGGAAAACCCTTAGAGAGTTCAACACTTCAAAGAGAAAAACCATTTTGGTTCTCTCATCTCCAAGAAGGTGTTCTAGAGTTTGAGGGACTCGGGTTTTTAGCTCCCTCTTCGGATCGGGATTTGGCTAACCAGAGACCACACAGAGACAGTTGCAACAGGTTTATTGACTCCACTCTTCATGTGGATACCGTTGAAGCGGGGAACTGGGACTTAGTTTGCTTCGGTCTAAGGCGCCTCGAGCCAGCTCAATTTTTGGAACTTAAACAAGGTGATCTACACCCTTCTCTTTAATTTGCAAGAATGGGTTGTTATAGAAGGTCTGGATAGTTTTGTTAGATTTTTTGTTTTCTTCTGTGCATGTGATGCTATCGCGAAACGCCATTTACACGCCGCAGCGTGGGGCGCATGGATCATTGTTCCGACCTGTCTCTACGGACTTGACACCGCGACGACCTCTTTGGATCTCTCATTCTTTGTAAATCGACAAAAGTTACTCTTTGCCTCTTTTTCTCTCCCGTGACCCAAGTCGAGTAGCAGAGCTTCCTCCTTGCAGGTTAGTTCATTCCCAATATTAGGTCTTTGTTCGATTATGTTTAGGGTCTTTATTCAATTATATCTCCCACTTTGGGTTTAAATGTTTGATTACTGTTTGACGATTCTCTCATTATCATGGTTTTTATCTAATGAAAAGTAAATACCGACTTTTTTCTGTTTAGTGCTTTTGTGTTGAAATTCAAACACAATTCCATGTCTTTGTTAAACATTGAAGTGATATTTAAAGGTATTTGTTGGAACCTTTTCGGTCGGCCCGTATTCTGACAAGTTTTCATTCAAACCTGCGTGTGTTGATGGCCTCGAAATGGGAAGATGGAGAATAAACATCTTCTTGAGGCGCCTTTTGTAACATCCCGAAATATACCCTAACGGTTTCGGACTTGTTAGGTATATTATAAACTAAATGGAATTTTTAGAATAAAACGAGAGACAGAGATTAATAATAAGAGTGAGGGTAAATATGTAATTTACCACTTGAGGACATAAGGTATAAATCAAAGAGGTTTGTATCTTATTAATGGGTGAGAAAGTTGGGAATGAAATAAGAGAATGGGACAGATGCAATTAGAGAAACTTAAGGGCAAAAATAGAGAAAAGTGTTTAAAAAAATGGATTACACTCTTGTCTTGTGAGCTTGGCGTAACAAACTATGAGATCAGATAAAGTGGTCTCATTTTGAGAGAGAGAGGGAGCTTAGTGGAGAGGAGAGAGAAGAGAAAGAGGAAGAGAAGAAGAAGAAGAAGAAGAGAAGAGGGAGAAACTGACGAGCAGTGTGGAACTTCAGGTTTGTATGGATCCATGGTTTTGTATGGGATTCTGAAAAGTTGTGATTAATCTAGGGTTTGTTAAGTTCTTCTTAAATCAAGTATTGAAGGTAAGGTTGGAAAAACTCTAAATGGCTCAAGATAAGTATAAAATCCTTCTCTTAATGATTGATGTATTTAAATAACGATGTTAGGCTAGGGTTTATCAAACCCTAAATAAATGCTCATGTTTGATTTGTATATGAGTTGTGACCTGTTAGAATGATTTTGAAAGGAGATTCATGAAGGTTTTGAAGAAAGATTTATGAAGTGAATGATGATTGAGTAGAAAGAGATCATACAAGATGAATTTAGTAGTGGCAAAAGTGTTTATGAGGTATAGAGTTGATTGGGGATGAAAATATGGAAAAATGGGAGAAAAACACACATTTTGCAGGCATTCGGGTGACATGTACGGTCTGACTGAACGTATCTTAGGTACATATTATTGTGTTAAGTCGTTTTTGGCTGACTTGTCAGAGTACATGTTGGGGCATCTGCCGTTCTGACACATTCCCCAGTTTTCAGTTTTGACCGATTTCGTATTTGGCCATAACTTGCTCATTCTTATCGAATTAGGTGATTGGTGGCGATTAAAATAAACTTCAAGGAGAACCATCCATATAAAAATAGACATCGTCAATTATGACTCTAAGTGGCCTAAAATCCACTCGAAGTGGGACCGTGCAAAACCAAATTACAGTTTCGGTGTTGAACATAGAAGTCAGGTTGTTTCGGACGTAACCTTGAGTTAGGTGCTCCAGGTGGGTGATTCCGATTGGAATAGAACCCTTAGCACCTTAACTTTAAATGATTATAAGAACATAGTGTCAAAATATGAAGTTAAGACCGGAAAAAAAATTAATGCCACAAATTGTCACTAGAAAAATCGGTAAAATGACTAGGTTGGCATGAAAATGCCTGCTTGTGGTTGGATGATCAGGTGGATTGATTCGATTCTAAGTAAACTAGATTCATAAAGGAATGAGAATATATGAATGAGGTGTGATCTCATAGACATCATACTTCCACGAGAATATGAAGTGCCATATGTAATAGGCATGAAACAAAAGGAAAAGGAAATGTAAAGAAAATGAAAAATGTAAAAAGATGTGTTCATGAAACATGAAAATGATTATGGAAAATGAAAGGAAAGCAATTGAAACATGATGAGTGAACATGCGAGGCAATATGTCATGAACACATAATGTGGTTAAGTGATATATGATTATTATCACATATAACCAGAAAATGATAACAAATGAATGAGTATACATGAATAAGTATACGTAAATGAATTTATGAATGAGTCTACATGAATGAGTATACATAAATGAATATGTGAATGAGTGTATGAATGAGTATACGTGAATAAGTATACGTAAATGAATTTATGAATGAGCATATGAAATAAGTATATAGATTGAGTATATCTTTGAAAAGATAATACGAAAGTGAAATTGGAATCGAAATGTGATTGTGATCGGTTATGAATGCTAGTTGTGAAATATATATAAGTTTATATATATAATGATTTGAATCATTGTTATTTGAAATGTTTGTCATAAATATGCATGTATCGTGTATTTGAACAATAAGTGAAGTCTTGCATAAAAGTAAGCAATTTGAAATGTGATATTGAATGACCAACATGGCCCAGGATTCACCAGTGGTTCGATGTGAAGGTAGCAGAAATTGTTAAATCTTGAAATCGCATTCTTTCTTTGAATGACAGAAAGCCAGACGGGGGATTCGGCAAGCGGATCTATCATGAATGTCAATTCTATAGTTAAAGTGAATCATCTTGTAAAATGCGAAATCACATTGCTCTTGAATGACTGACGGGATCGACAAGCCCCGAATCTGTCGCCAAATGTCAATTCTATAGTTAAAGTGAATCATCTTTGTAAAATGCGAGGAAATCATATTGCTCTTGAATGACAAACAGACGAGTTAATGTTGAATCTGTCATGAATGTCAATTCTATAGTTAAAGTGAATCGTCTTTGTAAAATGCGAAATCATTGCCCTCTTGAATGACAAACGGGCGAGGACCATGGCCCCGAGATGCAGTAAATTGGATGTCGAATACATAGCCATATGTGAAGGCGGTATTGAATGTGAGATCACATTGCTCTTGGGAATGACATCTGGACGAGTTGACAAGCTGAATACGCATCGCAGATGTCAATTCTATAGTTATATGTGAAATCCATAGTCGAGCGAAATGATGGTATTGAAAAGTGTATTTGTATAAGTATTTTTACATTACACTGATATGGTATAAAGGAATTGTTTTGTAAATGCATTTTGTTAAAAGTGAATGTTATGGGTCTTTTAAATTTGTAAATGGTCATGGGATTGCAGAAAGAAGTGCTTTAAGCAATTAAAGGTGCAAATAGAATAACATAAATGACATGTTTTGGAAAGATATTGAAAATGTCGAGTAAGCGAGCTCTAGCTTGGATCATGGCCAGGGTCGAGTCGGGATTAGATTGTGACACTTTGAAAATAAAAATTTAATAAATGAAACAAATGTTACGATTGAAAGCGTCGAATGTAGGGCTCTAGCTTGGATCATGGCCAAGATTGAGTTGAGTTAGTCGTGACACTTTGAAAATGAAAATTTAATAAAGCGAAAACAAAAGGATTTATGAGCGTCCCGGATCATGAAATGTAATTTCTAAAGGGAGTTGATTAATGGCAGTAGTGATAGTGATAAAAGAGTCTAATATGTATTGGTATTAGTTTGATTTGAACACGGCTATGAAATTGATATGATTTGATTTGTTACAGATTGCCATTGTATACGTAGTTTGCTTTGAATATGATTTGATCTATCATACATGTAGTAGATATGAGTTCTGACCTGTAAAATACATGACACGGGGAGTAATATGAGCAAAAGATAATGATAAGGGAATGCGAAAGAATAAAATCTACATATATATAATATGAGATGAGTTAGAAGTCACATGAGAATGAACCGTTATATGCATAAGTAATAGCAAATGTAAAAAGATAGTGACGCGAGAGTTTGTTATTGGTCGTTCTTGTCTATATGTTCCCACTAGCGTAAAACAGCACGGGTGTTCAATCAGTGTAGGTGCGAAGGAGATAAAGAGGGCCAGGACATTCCACCGATTCGGACCGTCTCGGATAGGTGCTCTGACCTTTGTTTTCCCTTGATCGATGTTTGTATTAGATATGTACATGTATAAATGTCGTATAAGTAATTGGGACTTAGCATATGTGTAGAGATTTGAATGGATACCCTCGGTGGTAGTTCCTTTGTATATGTGAATGACTTTTATTCACAAAAATTATTTATATCTGCGGTATAAGTTAAGCTCTGAAAAAAAAAAAAAAAAAAAGAGTCGGTATGGTTTCGCGCCCCGAGAAACGGTTCGGTTCATGTCGGGTTGGAGGTAGGGAATCGGGCGTGACAACTTTTGTTTCAGATGAATGTCCTTAAACATTTTTGGACCAATGCAGTCTCCACAACTTGTTTTTATTAATAGGATGCCCTCATCGGTTCTTAATTAGGCTACTCCTTACCACCAGTTGTTTCCAAATAATTCGTTGTTCCCTTTTGATCCCAAGGTATTTGGATGCACATGCTTTGTTCAAGATGTCTGTCCTCAAGTCTCTAAACTTGATCTGAAGTCAGCAAAGTATCTTAGGATATTCGTGTTAAAGAGTATAGGTGTTATTGTCAGCTCTTTGATGTTACTTTGTGTCTCTTGAAATTACATTCTTTGATTACCACTATTTTCCCTTTCTTCTGTATTCTTAGTCGGGGGATGATAATGATTTATTAGTGTACATTATTTCCTCACCGGATCCTACTCCAACTCTTGTTCCTGTTAAACCTCCCATTACTCAGGTATGTTCTCGAAGCCAAAACCCTCCAATCTCTAGTCCAACATCGACTGCTTCGTCATCAGATCCAATCCACAATGATGATCTTTTTATTGCTCTCCGTAAAGGTAAACATTAGTGTGCTCACCCAATCCCTTCGTTTGTTTCCTATAACCATTTGTCGTCTTCCTCTAGTTCCTTTATTGCATCGCTTGATTCTACCTCTCTTCCTAACACTGTTTGTGAGGCTTTATCTCACCCTGGATGGCATAATGCTATGGTGGATGAAATGCAAGCTTTAGATGACAATAATACATGGGACTTGGTGCCTTTGCCTACTAAAAAGAAGGCTATTGGTTGTCGTTGGGTGTTTGTAGTAAAGTTTAATCATGATGGAGTGCATTCTTCAGATTGAAGGCTCGTCTTTGTTCCCAGGGCTATGCTCAGACTTATGGCATTGATTATTCTAATACTTTTCTCCTTATAAACTAGTGACATCTATTCAAATGCATTTTATTTCTCTTATTGCTTCTTATGCTTGGGACTTGCATCATCTTGATATCAAGAATGTCTTTCTACATGGAAATCTTCAGGAAGAAGTTTACATGGAGCAACCTTCAGAGGTTTGTTGCTTAAGGGGGGATAAGGAAGGTGTATTAGATCTTTGAAATCTTTGTATGGTTTGCAAAGGAGTCCCATGTTCTTGGTTTGGCAAATTCAATCGATGATTGAGCCATTTGGCATGCGAGAAGAGTAAGTCCCAACAACTCGAGTCTCTATAAAAATTCCAACTCTGGTATCATTCTCTTTGGTGGTGTATGTGGATGATATTGTCATCACTAGAGTGACTCAGTATATTATCTCGAATCCTTTCTTCACTGATCAATTTCTGAAAGGATTTAGGAATGTTGAAGTATTTCTTATGTGTTGAAGTCATGAGAAGTAAGCAGAGAATTTTGTTATCTTAACATAAATATGTGTTTGATTTGTTATACGAGGCAGGAAGTGAGTGTGAGCACGTGTAGTATGCTATGACTCCTATTGTGGCCAGATCACTAAGGGAAGGAAACCTATTTAAGACTAAGAGATCTGAATTGGTTAGGAAATTGAATTATCTTACAACTCACCCGGATATTGCTTATTCAATAAGTGTTTTGAGTCGATATATGTCATCTCCCACAGTCAGTCATTGGGCAACTGTAGAGCATATCATATTATTTGAAAGAAGCTCCTAGACGTGGAATATTTTATAAGAAGCATGGGCATACCAAGATTGAGTGCTTTTCTAAAGCAGACTGGGTTGGATCTAAGGAAAATAGGAGATTCACCTCAGGATATTATGTCTTTTTTGGAGGAAATCTAATCTTGTGGAACAGTAAGAAACAAAGTGTTGTCTCACGATCCACAGTCGCGAGTCAGGAGCCAAGTCATAGCGCATTTGTATCGAGATCGTAATGAGATCGCGTCATTATTGATGGAAGTAAGTGAAACCGATTACCGGCTAGAGATTTTGGTGTGAAAACAAAGCTGTCATGCATATAACATCTAACCTAATATTTCGTAGTGAGATGCAAAACGTATTGAGATAGATTGTTATTTTTGTGGCGAGAATATTCAATTAAGGTTTATGCTACAGATATGTAAAGGTGGAAGCAGATAGGAGATATTTTCACAAAACCTTTGAGTGGGGATCGAGACGATTATCTTTGTAACAAGTTGGGCTGATGACATCTATGCTCGACGAGGGGGTATTTATATGTGTAGAATTTAGAAACTAGTTGGAAAATGAAAGATGTATTCATGTAGAGTTAGGAAACTTCATAGTCTTTCCTATTTGATTTAGGGATTATCTTGTATATAAACTAAGCTATTTGTGATGGTATTTTACACAAATTTTCCTTGATTAATTAAGTCAGGAGACATGGAAATTCAGAAAATAATTTTTCCACTAATGGAGCAAAAAAGCATCTGAAATATGGCATCAACAAAACATTAAAAGAGAATCATGCTCCTTGAATAATAGCCTGAATAAGCGCATTGCCAAAATGAAACACCTCGCTGCGACATCAACACTTTTACAAACAAGGTCGAGACCATACCACGTATTCATTGCACTCTGTAACATTTATGCCAACTTTTAGAAACGCTTTTATCAAGCAGAATTTGGTTACAAACGCAAGGGAGATCAATGCTCAATTCCAGCCGCATATGCAATGCAATAAAATAAATAAGGCAGAATTTCCCATTTTCATAAAAAAAAAATGTGATGGAATTATGTCCAAGTGCCAAAGTTAATAGTAACATGGCAATATACAAAAATTTCACTATGCACAGGATTCCATGATGACGTTCAACATCATGGAAGCATACCTTCAGTTCCTCATCATATCCAACCAAAGAAAGAGCCAGTTCTGCATTCTCCTTACCAACCTGGTACAAAATAATAATATTTGAACCATGGTTGACAGTCAACATTTAAAATTAAGGAAAACTAAATTGCATTAACTAACCAATCTGGCAGCAGCATTTTGAACTCTAAGAGGAACAGTATGGCAGTTGAATTTGTTCAGCGTATGATTGGTACTCTTCTCCGTAGATCACCATTTGAAGCAGTAGTTTTACCCAGTATTTTCTGTGTCTACATATATTAAACAACTTTCCCACCAGCAGCAACCTGTCAGTGCACTCAGCATAAAAGCGCATATGTTATTTATAGTCATAAGTATTGGCAAATGAATTAAACCCTTGAAAGCAAACCAATTATATCCTATCAAGTACTCCCAACCTCCAAGGAAGTCATTGTGGAGCTATCCTTCACTTTAATTAGTTTGGCAACCACGCCTTTCACCCTTGACCGATCAAAATTCTTCATTGGGTCACGGTATGTAAACTGAACATTTCCCAGTTGAGCAGAAAGAATCCTTGTCTCATCTTTTAACTTCTGCACCATGTCCAACTCAAGAGCTCGCTCCTGAAAAGCATTTTGCAATCTATTATGTAAAAGCGTGATCAAATTGGGATTCATGTCATTTATGTAGTGTTGGAAGCCATTGGGGAAGGCACTTTAACCTTTGTAAAACTCAATCTACGCCTTCTTTGTATGTAAGAGATTCCAATGCCGTTTTGATATCTTCCACATCCTTTCTCCTCACATTAAGCTCATTCTCAACAGTAACAGCTTCTTCACGCTTAGATATTAACTCATTTGTTTTCTCTTTCAGCTCCTTTTCAGAATGAGCTATCTTTGTGTTGAGCTGTTTCAGCTCTGTTTCTGCACTCCCAACTGCTACTTTAGCATCAGCTAACTGATCTTCAAGGCATTTTTCCTCATTTCCACTGCTCTTACCAGCTAGAACACCCTATCATAGTAAGAGTACAACACTTCCCTTTACTACAATAGCTTGCATAAATAAGAGAAAGAACAACACCCACCAAGTTCAACAACAGAATGAGATATATTAGCACTCTTTTACCTGGTACTCTTCACTTTCTTAAATTCTTAAGCTCCTCAACTCTTTGCTTTAGATCAGCTGCCCCATCTTCAGCCCTTTTGACAGCAGAGGCTCTCTCTTCAACAGACTGTTTTAAATCTTCAATGCCTCTAATAATCTGGTAATACCAAATGCAATATTCATACAACTCATGATGACAGCAGAAAACTATTAGTACAAAACAGTAGGAGAAAACGCAAACAAACTCTCAAAAAACAAAAGCTAGAGGTAAGCATGCAATGCTTGCAAGCTAAGTGTCAGCTCTAGTTACCTTTCCAGCATTCTCTTTTCCTCCAGGAGTGTCGCTGATTTTCAGTACTGGATGGCACTTCTGGCTCACAAGAAAGAGCATCTACATTTTCCGATAGAACTTTTACCTCCCCACCCATGCTTGCTTCCTTTTCAGCAGTCAAGTTTGACACTTGTGTCTCCATTTCCTGTATTTCCACCAGCATCTTTTTGTGAGTGCCTTCAATATCAGCGATCTTAGTCTTTACCTGTTCAACCCCAGAGATTGCACTGTCCCTGATCCTCTCTTCCTGAACAAATTCATAGGCAACACAGAACCTTTTAGAAATTGATCTAATTCTCATTGCCATTGGCCCACTCACATATACCATCCTTTCTTTCCTCGGCTTCTAAAGCAGGCAATATCTCTTGGTCAAGAAGCTTATCAATCTCATCAACCTTGCTCTGCTTCTTCTCAAGGTAACCAGAGCAGCCTCTTTCTTTTGTTTCGTGATTCTGCATTCCCAGCAGCCTCTTCAAGCATAGATAAAATCTCAGGAGGTTTCATGTTTAAAACCTTGGTGATGCCTGCATAATGAAAAATATGGGTTATTAACATTAAGGCTGTACAAGTGGAAAAGGTTTTGAACGACTAGGCTGGGCAAGGTGTCCATTTATCAGGTATTTGTTCCTTGCCAACCACAATCTGCCAAGTAAGCAAACAATTCCAGATTAAGTTGCAATAAAAGAAATTATTGAAGGTCCAAACGGACATTGAGATAACACTAGTTAGAGACAAACCAATTATTGGGTGTATAACATATGCTACCACGTAAAAGTGACAATTATTTTACAAATATGAAGCATTTAAATACTAATTAATTTTGATATGAATTTGTCATGGGAAATAAATTCATGATCCAAACAACAATAGATTAGAATTTTTGTCATTCGGTAAATCCCAAAATTAGAATTTTATCTTGTTTCTTTTTTCTATTTTTATGTTTGTATCATCTAGAACAGTGCCATCAACAAAAGATTAAAAGAACCAAAATAATTTTAAAGTCAAGAGAACTTGAACTTTTGTTAACACCCTTAAATTACAATGTTGATATAAGTGAACAGAAAAAACTAGGCTAGGTTCTTCATCACAAGACTTTGATCTCATTTAGTTGCTGAGGAAGGCAGGAAAATGAAATGCCAGACAAAATTTGAATCTTCAAGTTACATTACCAAGGACCATGGGATCTGCAAACTCCACCCAACTTAATGCACTACAACTATGCAGCTTAATTAGGATATTTTCCAGTTCCAGATACAAAACCAAATAAACAGAGAAGTAAATCTCTACACTATTTATTTTCCTCTTCTATCAGCAAGCAAACAGGAAGTTCTCCAAATTATCAAAAACTAAAAGAAAAATAACATAATTTCATTTATTACAGTTTGAGCACCACAAAAAATCACTGTGCCTGGAAAATGCACAACAATCCTCCAAGATCCAACATTTTTACCAATTTCTCATGACATCATTAGTAACAAAAATAGGAAAGAAAGAAAGAAAGGAAAAAAAGGAATCCAAAAAACCTAAAATCAAATACCACTGAAAATAGGCTTAAACCATATTCAAATGATAGTGCAATTTCTGAATACAAGCCAACATACTTCAAAATTCCACCCATATTAAGCTTTCTATTTTCAAATTCGAACAATTTTTTGCATACATACCAAGAGATAACATAAAACATAATGTTACAAAGTAGAATTTTGATACTTCTCAACATTTTCCCAGAAACCAAAGTTATTTTTCATTTTGATACAGTTTTCAGAAACCTCGCATGGATAATACAATCGCAGTAGTAAGAAAACCTAAAATATCCAAAATGGAAGTAAAATACACTAAAACTAAAGAGCACCAAGCCCACAGACCTGTCTTGTCACCGTGATTTCAGGACAATCCTCGTATCCAAGGGGACTCCGACTCCTATCAGAATTATCGAACACCACCGACACGGTTGCCTTGGTAATCCCAGCTTGGCCTTGCTTGTAGACCAGCTCCTGGAGATTAGAAGCACGCACCTGCTGCAAATTGGTAATGCCCAACACGAAGCAAATGGAGTCGGAATGTTGGACTTGCCGGAACCGTAAGGCCGGTGATGGCATTGAAGTAGGGATCGAATCAGGGACTACCGTACACGAGTGGCGTAGAGTTTGAAGCCCTCAAGCAGATCTCTTTTATGTACATTATTGGGATGAAATGAAACCTAAGGGGAGAACTGAAGGAGGGTGGTTTCGGAGATGGAACCTATGGCTCGAGAGAGGAGTTCAGGATTTTGGAGGCTTTTGAAATGAATCTCTGTTTGATTTCAGATAGGCGGGAAATTATCATCTAGTTTGATTTTTATTATGCATTGAATAAATGTTTCAAAAAAAAAAATTTATTCATTGAACAAAATTATGTATAAATCATTTCTATTTTTATTTATGGTTTTTAAACTGTTTCTAATCTTAAAAACTAACAAGAACGCGATTAATTCCACTTTTTCACAATTCAAAAAAACACAAAAATATTAAATTAAAAGAACAATAAAAGTTTATAAAAATATAAACCAAACAAGCCTTAATATTTATTATACAGGATTTCAAAAAATTTATTTATTATGCATAAAAATATGCACAATATTTTAACACATTTTTCAAAAATATCTTTAATATTGCACATGTATTTACGTCCTATCATTACTACAAGTAATGTTGTAATTAATTCTGCTACAGTTTTTTCTCAAAAAGTAATTTAAATTTTGATTACATTATGTTTTTTTAAATTACCATAATTGAATTAAATTAATTTTAATATTAAATTTTATATATTTTAATATTATTAAAAAATTCAATTATTATTAAAAGTTTTCCATTAATTTTTTTTTTTAAATGCAAATTCTGAATCAACCTAAGATTTGATTTAGATAATGTTTTAATTTAAAAAAATGATCATAATTTAATCAAATAAAATAACATTTTACAACTAATGTATATAATAAATTATTTATGTGTTCACATATTATTTCTAATTTCTCTTTAAAATATTATAACTTAACTAAAATAATCTTATTCTTTATTTTATGCCCAGAAACCAATTTAAGGGCATGACTATAATTTCACATCTCAAATCTAAAGAGACACAACATTTCGTCTCTGCAATTGGCTTAAATCTAATTATTACATACCTATTTAGAGTAAAAGCAAAACATTCTAATATCACAATTTTCAAAATTTCGTACTAATAAAAACTTTATAAATCTTAACCTTCAAATATGAACTAACATAAAGTCTAAAAATAATTGTCCAAACACTTATAACAACTCTGAAATCAAATAATCCAAATGAACAAAAACTCATCAACTAAACAAGGTTTGTGATGAAATTCAAAATAAAAAATTCTAATATAGACAAATTCTCATCCTAACCAATCACTCCTTGTCAAAATTCGGAGTACCTAAAAAATAGTCAACAAATGGGGAATGAGTTGGAAGTTGATAAGGTAAATTATCTGATTCGTAAGATCGAATATCTTCGTCACTAAAAAAAATAAGAGATATTATTATCAGTCACTTTCATATTTTTTTTTTTTTTTAATATATTCAAATATTTAAACAATGTCATTTCATTTCGGATCCAAACACTTTCATATCAAATTTATTCAAATATTCAAATCAAAATTTTTACTCTGGTTACAAATATCGAATGGTGCACAACCATGTGAGACTTTCAAATGAGTAGTTAGCCTCAAATTGTTTCTTTTAAAATAGACAGAACTAAACACTATTAATATTATTAACCTTTAACCGAAACTCTTAGATGTTGGAGTTTAAAATCGATTATAAATACCATGAAAAATGTGAATCATTATTATTACCATTGATAAGGACATAATAGTGTCCATGTGTCACCGTTAACGTGTCAAGCATGTAGACATAAATTTCTAAAATTCAATTCACAAACATAATGTCTTCATAATTTATATTCTAACAAAACATAAATTTCGATATACTTTTCATGCAATATATATTTGATCCACATTTTAGGCAAATAACATAACTAATATTTTCAAATTTTACATATAAAAATACATTTAAAAAAATTGTATTAATTTTCTCTTACATCAAAGCTAACTCGAATGTTATGAATAACTTTGAAAATATCAAACTAAGAATTTATTCCACTTAAAACGAATAATAAACATAAACCATTAAAATATGAACATTTATTCTTATTTTATTTTTATTTATTTATTTTTTTATATTATTACTACTATTATTGTTATCATTTTTAATTATTTATCATTACCTAAATTTTGTAGGTATTTGTCACCAGGTTTTTGGCTTGTATGAGCATTTTGTCTTTTCACCTACCACCCGAGATATGATTAAATTTTTTTGTTGGCTTTTCAAAGTTTATGTCATGATCAAAATAACCGTTTTGTGTTTTTTGATTCATCAAGTGCTTGTCCTTCTGTGGCCGCATGGGTGATTGTCAAACCTACATCTTTATTTTAATTTTTTATACCAAACTATCATCACCTTTGAATTTTCAAAGACACATGTCATATAATACACAAATTTCCCACCTTACATGACTATTTCATCTCTTGTTTTTTGTTTTTTTTTCTTTCACAATTCCATAGCCTATGGTAGTCCTCTACTACCTTTTGCTTTTTTTTTTTCTTTTGATTTACATGGTAGTCCTCTGGCACTAACCTGCTTATTTTTTTCCAAATAAAATCTTCATCTTTCTCGACAAAAATATCATCATCTCTTGATTTTTATTTTAATTTAATATAAATCAAACTTTTCAAGGTTGACACAAACCTAAAAAAATTAAAATATATACACAAGGGGATCTAGAAAAATAATAAAAAAAATATCAAGATCTTACCTTTCGTCTTCTTCAACCTTAGGTCTAACGTGTTAGGTTTTCTCATAATTCTTAACAACAAGAAAACTCTTATAAGAAGAACAAAAAAAATTTTATTTTCTTAAATTTAGAGTGAAATCTAAAAAAAATAACCTTGGAAACCCTTCTTCAACCCTAGATTATGGAGTTTTACGATCGAAAGAACCTACATAAAGAGAAATAGAGGATTTGATGAATAAATACATTTTTATTATTTTCTTTTTCTTTTTATATCTACGATTTTCCCTAAGGAATTACCAAAAATACCCTTCAATTTTTTTTTTCTTATTTGCCCTTTTTTTTAGGTTACGGTTATTACATCCTCCCCCCTTAGTAAAAGTTTAGTCCTCTAAACTTAACCTACCCGAGTCTCGAAATAATTAAGGATGTTTGTCTCTCATTTCTTCTTTTAACTCCCAAGTAGCTTCTCAGATATCATGATTACTCCATTGGACCTTTACTAAATTGAAAATCGCACGTCGTAGGACCTTATCCATCATATTTACAATTTGGATGGGTACCTCTTCATAGGTAAAGTCCTTAGAAATCTAAATAAGTTCCAACTCCACCAAATGAGAAGGGTAAAAAAAAAACTTTCTCAAGATCGAAACATGAAAAACATAATGAACTTTTTACATGCTTGGAGGCAATGCTACTCTATAAGCCACATGGCCCACTTTATCTAGTATTTCGAAAGGACCCACAAAACGAAGACTAAGCTTTCCTTTCTCTCAAATCTCATCACGGGATTCATAGGCGAAACCTTTAAGAAAACGTGGTCACTTACCTCAGACTCCAAATCTCACCTACGGTTATCAGCATAGCTTTTCTGTCTATTTTGAGTTGTCTTTAGTCTTTCTTTAATCAAAGCTATCTTTTCCACTGTCAATTGCACAAGTTCGGGCCTTAAAAGCTTTCTTTCTCCTACATCATCCCAACAAATAGAAGATTGATATCTTCTAACATATAACCCCTCGAAAGGTGTCATCCCAATGCTAGACTAAAAAATGTTATTATAGGAAAACTCCACTAAAGGCAAGTGATCATCCCATTACCATTTAGGTTTAGAACACAAGCTCTCAACAAATCTTCCAAAATCATAATCACCTTTTCTAATTGGCCATCAGTCTAAGGATGAAAAGCAGTATTGAAATTCAACTTAATACCCATGGCTTTCTGTAGGGTATGCCAAAATCGAGAAGTGAAACAGGGGTCTCTGTCAAATACTATAGAAACTGGTACACCATGCATCCTAACAATCTCCTTGACATAAAGAGAAGCTAACCGATCAATGGAAAAACTAACCTTCATAGGTAAGAAGTGAGCAGACTTTTTCAGTCGATCAACGATCACCCAAATAGCATTATAACCTCCAAAAGTTCTTGGTAACTTGATATTTAGACTTATAATTTTTAATATAGACCAAGTGATTAATTGTTGAGACGGATAACCAAGTAATTAGCAACGCCTCCTAAGATTCATCCCGGTATCGGTATGACGCCAAAAACTTGTTTGAGACCAAAGATAATAAATATGTGTTTGCTTTGCATGAGAAGGCTTCATTTGAAAATGTGTTTTGATCTAGTTCACTGCAAGTGCACAGGTTGTACAAGTAATAAAAGTGGATTTAAGTCCAGATATCGTTACCACGATAATTGATGAGAAATCTAAAAATCAGTTACCTCATCTACTCAAAATCCTTACTATTTGAACTCCAAAGTTAAAAGTGATTTGGTTTTAAACTAAAGGAAATGTAAAAACTAAATAAAATTCTATAACTCTATATTAAGAATTCAAAATAATTTGATTGGAAAAGTTCAACTGGGTAAGTTAACCATTGGGAAGTAGATAAGTGTACAATCATCAATTTTTGCATCATTTTATAACATGAACTTTGAGCCATCGGTTGAAATCGACATCGAAGATGCAAGGTCGTATAGTTTGAATTTCTCCATACACCATACATTTCACTAATTAGATATCCATGTTCATTTCAGATACATAAGTTTAATTAGTTACCTGTATAATATAATCCTCTTTCTAAGATCTGAGTATTTTTCATTTTCAATACTTCACACCCAAATCTTTGGATTGAAGAATTATTGCCCTTATAGATAGAATAATACTAACCTTCTCCAATCTAATTGGTATCTCATCCATCGAATCTGATAAAATTCTCTATCTCCTTGATTAGATCTATATTAACACGGGATCAAGATCCTTTCATCAAATAGAGGAGAAACCTCTGATCAATTAAATTGATACATCATCCAACTATTCTCACACCATGAGTACATTAGTGATCTATTGAAGTAATCTTTCAAAGTTCACTAGTTCCATAATATTAGTCTAACATACCCCTAAGTAACTGCTCCATACTCTTAAGATTCTCCATCTCTATGTCACTCAAAGGGTTTCTTGGAAATTAGAGTAAGATACGGTCATTTTCTTGGTACATACTACTAATATTCTGAATTATTAATTTCAAGAATAATACCAATTAAATAAATTCAAGATTTCAAACTATGACGTTCTTTTAAGTTGCGTAGAAATCAATAATTAACATTGATCCATTTCCAAAGGGAGCTTAGTCTTTTAAGACTGGATTACAAATAACAGTGACTAACGGATCAGGAAAACTCATTGAATTTGCAATCGAACTGAAATAAATGAACTCACAGAAATTCTCCCAATTTCATTCCATTAACGATAATGAAAACTAAGATTTCTGATAAACTATTTCGAAAACTTCGCCATATCATTGTTCCATCAAAAAAAAAAACTAACTAAAAAGCTAAACTAAGACCAAATTGACGAAACATAAAATAAAAGAAAAATAATATACAATGAGATTCTAGATACCAAGAAGTTCCTGGTTTGGCAGAAGCTGCGCATAATGCCCTAGGTGCTTTTATTTATAGGTTTTCAAATGATGGGCTGCACTTCAAAGCATAATGCCCTAGGTGCTTTGTCGCGACATTGAAAATTATGTCGCGACATAGTTGTCGTCTTTGTTCTACAGCTTTTGTCATGGCTTGCAGTTTTCTGTCGTTGACATAGTTTCGTGCTTTCTTCTTAAATTCTATCACAACGGACTTTGAAAATGTCACGACAGAGTTCTGCTGAAATTGACTTGTAATTGTCGCGACATGAGTGCCTTGTGTTATGACATAAAATTTTTGTTGCGATATAAAAAAATTTTTGCAACAACGTTTCATTCTTTAGCGCTCTTAAAAATTTATAACATAAATTTATTTGTCGTGACAAAGCTTCTTACCCTTCAACTTTGTTTTATGTTGGGACATAATTTTGAAATGTCGCGACATAAAATACTCTTTTCCTAACACTGTGTCGCAATAGTCTTTTGTTCTCATCTAGGCACTACTCTTTAACTTATGTCACGACATAGCTTTCCGTTATCGCGACAGATATTTTTGCCTTCATCTCTTCATCTTTGTTGCGACATAAATTAGTGTGTTACGACATTCTTTATGTGGTTCTTCTCAATCTTTGTTGCGGCTTGATATTTTTTCTTTTAATCGCGGCTTGAGTTCCTCACGACTACGTATTTATTTATGTCGTGACATAAAAATTCTATGTATCGACATAGTCTTATTGTCTTACACTATTGAATCTGAACTTTATGTTGCGATATACTTGGAAAATGTTGCAACATATTTCCTTCCTTGATCTTTTTTGTTAGCTGAATTGTTTGTTGCAACATTGAATTTGTTGCAACAAATTGGATCTCATTGCTCTTCCATTTTCTATCGCGATAGATATTTTTCACTCTGTAGCTCTTTATGTCGTGACATAAATTTGATTGTTGAGACAAAATTCTACTGCCATTTGCTTGATCATTGTCGCGACAAAGCAAAATAATGTTATGACATCCTTATTCAAGAACTTCTCAATCAATGTCCGACACAAAAATCCATTGTTGTGACAAAGTTTTGTCTTTTAATTACCATTATGTCACAACATTTATTTATTTGTCGCAACATTTATAATTCAATCCCTCTCATTTTGTGTCGCGACAAAGTTGTGAAATGTCGCTACATTCTTCACTTCTAGCTTGAGTTGAAACCGTCTTTGTTGTGGCCTTAGTATCTGCTGGTTCCCTTGAAATTATGTCGCAACATTTCTGCCTTAGCCAATTTTCCTCTTCTTTTCTTGCTAGATTTACTTCTTTTGCATTTAAAACCTGCAAAACACAAAGTTGATGAATATTCCATAATTTAGCATTAAAATGAGTCATAAACTTCCAAAAATATTCCAAAAAAATGGATTAAAAATAGATGAGTTTAGGACTCATCACCCAATCACAAAATCCATGGTAATGTGCTCCCACTTTCATTCCGGAATAACAAGTGGTTGTAAGAACCCTGTTAGTCGCTGATGCTTAACTTTCACCTGCGACACTCCTAAGCAACGAAATTTCCTAGTGGAAATGATATCTCTCTTACATGCGACCACCCAGTAGTATGTTTCAAGTCTTTGCCCATCTTTGTCTCTCTCTAGGTGAATTTGTCGGCTAGAAGCAGTGAGCTTCCTCCAAAAGCTCCCTCCTTATGTCCCCATCATTTGGTACACACAATCGAGTCCCAATCCTCATATTCCATCATCATATAAAATAAAGTTAGCTTTAGCACTCTTCTTAACTTTCTCCACAAGATGCACGAATTGTAAGTCATTCTTTTGTAGAGCCATAATCCTCCAAATCAAATTTGGTTGTACTATAAAATTAGCTACAAGTGCTCCTGAAGCCAAAACCTTAAGATGGACTTGTGGAGCTCCTGTATCCTCTAATAATTGCCTTTGACAACCTCGTGGCTACTAGCGAACTAGCGATTTTTTACTAAAGGCATCGAGCTACTCACATTCACCTTCCTGGATGATCTTGAATAATACAAACATAATAATCCTTGAGTAATTTAAACCTTTCTTCTGTCTGTATTCAATTCTTTTTGAGAAAACGGATACTTCAAACTCTTAATATCTATATATATCTCGTAGATTTCACCAAACAGAAATTGTCTCCAAATCTTGAGGGAAAATATCACTACAACTAACTCTAAATAATGAGTCGGATACTTTTGCTCATAAGACTTCAATTTCCTAGAAGCATAAGCTACAAACTTCCTATCCTGCATAAGAACACAACCCAAACCTTGGTGAGAGACATCAATATACACCACAAATCTACCTGAACTTGAAGGGATAATCAAAAGAGGAGAGTACATTACAAATATGTTATTTATTGTTTGGAAGCTACGTTCTGATAGATCATACTACTCAGGCATAACTCCTTTACAGTGATACGGTAAGGGTAGGGCAATCTTAGAGAACCCCTCAATAAAATGCCTATAATAGCTAACAAGTCTTAAGAAGCTTCTAATCTCAATCACAGTAGTAGGTCTCTTCCAATATACTACATCTACTTTCCCAGGGTTAACATAAATACCATCTTTACTCATCACATGCCCAAGGAAAGAGACTTTGTCACTCCCGATTCAGTCCATTGGGTGTGAATCAGAACCAAGTTCGAGTGCGAGGCCGGTCTTGGGACTCTTTACTGTTTTTCAAGGCGAACTTGTGCACGTGGTATCTGAACCATTACGTAATAACAAAAATAATTTACATATACAAAGAAGCTACCCTTAGGAGTGGTGTCCATCAAAATCTGAACTTACATATATTAAGTCTCACATTTGTATACAAAAGCGTACTTTTACATTTACAAATCAGAGCACGTAACATACTATGATGAACCTCTTAGTGTCTTGCTAGCGTATCACGGAGAAATCACGGACGTCCTCCTCTTGTACTACGGATTAAAAGCAGTGCTAAGCTTTACTTAGTGAAACATATCTTATAACTTATCTTGGTACACATGCATTTTATATTGAATCCTGATAATAAACATATAACAGTAACAATTATCAGAGTCTTCATGAATTCATATAACAAATTTACATACATAATTTTCCTTGTAACAAACTTATGCTTGTTCAAATCTCTCGTCTACGGTACTGAACTTATACTTAGAGCACTTATACTTACTCAGATCTTACATTGATGGCAGACTTATTCTTATCCCGATCTCTCGTAGGTCACATACTTATACTTATCTCCCATGGGACCGTCTGCCATGCCTTATCTCAGTAGGATACATACTTATACTTAATTCCCGTAGAACACATACTTATTCAGATTCTTTGTATATAGTACTGAACTTATACATATACTTAGATGGAGGTACTTATCACGTACTCATACTTCTATCTATCTTATACTTGTTAGGATCTCAGTAGAGATTCTGAGCTTATGCTTATCTGAGATACTTATACACGTCTTGAGTCTTATATCTATCTCGAGATCTCATTGGGTTCACGAATTTATGCTTATATAGAGAGGTACCCTTAGGTGCTTATAGGAAACTATACTTATACCGTAGAGCACACTTTGCATACTTGCCACTACGGGGATTACACTTGTTTGAGTGCCGTAGTTACTGCGGGAGCCTATGCTTATACGGAGGTACGGCGAGTACTTCATAATTTAATCGGATCTGAGAGGTGCCGAAATGAGTCTTCTGAACTTATACTTGTTCGTATCCCACACTTATGCTACGGGGCATATCCTTGTTTTCACGGATCTTATACTTGTATTCTGGAACTTATTCTTGTATTCGGATCTTATACTTGTATTCGGGATCTTATCATGTGTCTGGAACTTATACTTGTCTTAAGGATCTTACACTTGTGTTCTGAGAACTTATTCTTATATTTTAGGATCTTACTCATGTGTTCTGAGGAACTTATTCTTGTCTTACGGATCTTATACTGGTATTACAAACTCATATAGTATTTCGGAACTTGTCTTATACGAATTACCCGAGTAAGTACTAACGTTGACTCTCCCAAAAAGACACATACTTGTCTTTTGTATCAAACTTATATTTATTTAGTAGTACCCGTGGAGTCTTTGCTAACTTATACTCATCTTGCGGATCTGTAGGTACTCTGATTATCTTGGAGGTACCCATAGAATACGGACTTTTATATTCTGAGGAGACTTATACTTATATTAAAATCTTGGAGTACGTAGAGTCTTATAGAGATTTTTCTTATTACAAAAGTATTGCCCTTAGGCACTCTGAGCGGATGCGAGGAGTGCGTAGGTACATTCGGATCTTTACCGTATTCATTTCTTTACTCTTATTCTTTATTCGAGTCTTATCATATAAATTGTTAGGCGCCTAGACCCGATGTCTGGAATGAGTAGGACATAGCACAATAAGAAATTACTCGAGCGTACCAATATAGTGCGGGGTCTTAGTAGCCTGAAAGCGAGATCTGCGAGAACAACGACGAGAGTCTTAGTCGCACTAATCAGTCATAGAAATTACCCGATGCGACTGGTGAGAGAGGTGTCGATCGCACTAATCGGAGAGTACGAAATTGCTAATGTCTTTGAAGCATGGTCGAGTGTCGTCGCACTAATTAGAAGTACCAAAGTACTATTGTCTTGAGAAGCCTGCGGTCGAGTCTTTAGTCCCAATTAGAAATTGCGAAATTACTATACGTGCTGCACATGCAGAGGTGCCATGTCATTCAATAGCGGTCTTAGGTAGTTTTACAATTATATGAGTTCAATAACTTACTATCTTATAATAGGGGCATTCTTAGCCACATTATGTGTTCATGACATATTGCATTTCATGTTCATATTCACGTTTCAGTTCGTTTTCATATTTCATATCATATTTATGTTTCATGAACACATCTATACATATTACATTTCCTATATTTTTCTTGTTTCATGCCTGTTGCATATGGAATTTCATATACTTATACGGTATGACACCTATGTGTTCACACATCATTCATGCAATCTTCCCAAAACAAATCTATAATGGGTCATAACCCATGTATAAACCCAGCCCATAAGGTGGGTGGGAGTTTGTTCTAAACCTAACTCGATTACTTGGAGTAATTCATGAATCAACCTCAAAGAGAGGATTCCATATTCTTCTTGTACTATTTAGGTTTCACTAGCCTTGCTCCATAATTTTAGGGGTTGGATGAAATCCTATGAGCCACAGAGTTTGGGAAGCGACTAACCATCCAATAGCATGGAATTTCATACAAGAATTAATAGTTCCATACCTTTTTGCTCTTTATTTCTCTTTCTCTTCTCTTCTTCTTCTCTTCCTCTTCCTCTTCTTCTTCTTCATACTTCTCTTCTCTTTAGCACATGGTTTTCCCAAATGAGACCAAATTTGTCTTAAATCAAGCTCTCTATCCTTAGGCCGTATTTGTCCCAAAAAACCCATTTTTGGGTTAAGTTTTCATTTTTGCATTTAGGTCCTTAGGTTCTTCTCTTTTTGCAAATCAAATTATGCCATATTCTAATTTAGCCCCTACTCTTTTCCTTTTATGACCACTAGGTCCTCAAATGGTAAATTACATATTTACCCTTTTGCTCTCATATAAATTTTCGGGTTTCGTTTGTTAGAAAATTCCCATTTTAACTTATAATACCCTAAACAAGTCAAAGAAAACTGAATTGTATATTTCGAGTGTTACGATTTATTTAGGCGGAGGTCGCATATTCAATTTGGCACTGTAGCTAATCTTTCAAAGTTTGCAAGAGCGATATTAAAGTGGAACTTCGTACTCCTCTACCTCCTCGAGTACACGAAAATGTCATACATGAAAACCACCACAAATTGATCTAGTCTTGATTGAATACCATGTTCATTAAGTCCATAAATGCGTGGGTGCATTAGTTAAACCATAGAGCATTACAAAAAGCGTACCCGTATCTAGTCTGAACATAGTCTTAGGTACATCCTCACTCTTCACCCTTAACTGATGATAGCCAAAGCAAAGGTCAATCTTAGAGAATGCACATGCACTCTGTAGCTGATCAAACAAATCACCAATCTGAGGAAGGGGATACTTGTTCCTCACTTTCACCTTATTCAACTCCCTATAGTCAATGTAAAGCCTCATTGGCCCATCCTTCTTCTTCACCGTGTACGGGGCTCCACCAGGTGAAACATTAGGCTTGATAAAACCCTTATCCAATAGTTCTTAAAGCTAAACTTTCAACTCCTTAAGCTCTATAGGTGCCATCCTATAAGGCGCCTTAGAGATAGGATTTGTTCTTGGCATTAAATCAATAGTCAACTCTACCTCCCTTTATGGTGGTAAGTCAAGTACATCATATGGAAAGACATTAGGAAAATCTCTCACAATCGGTATATCTTCCAAACTCACCTCATTCTCATTACTTAAAACGTAGGCTAAAAAGCCTTGACAACCTTTCCTAAGCAAGGAATTAGCTCGTAGAGCTAAAACCAAGTGCAATGGTTTATCTACCTGTTTCCCCTCAAAACTAAACTCAGGTTGACCCGGAATGCTAAAGTGCTTCATTTCCCCGAAACAATCGACAAGGCATGATAAAGCTAAGCAATCTCCCAAAAATCACATCTAGTCTTAGAGGTCAAGAAAGAGGAACTAAATATCTTTGGCATCTCTGATAACCAATCATCACTAGACAAGTTTTCAAACGTGTGGTCCTGAGAATCTCTATGGGAGTAACAACAATCGGAGTAAAATCACATAGCGGGATCTGTGATGGGCTCAAAGTGAGGTTATGTAAAATTAATGTAAGCGTAGGCCCGCGCGTGCAGTATGCGCGTCGAGTTACGTAATATAGTGAAACATCGATGTCGTTCCCATAAGGAGAAGTGTGTTGAATCTGAAATCGGCTCACGAATATTATACAGATCTCGGTCGGAGTGAATTATGACTAATATAACGAAAAGTTGATCTTAAACGAATTATTAAGTCAATTAATGGGGATTAGGGTTTTGCCTCCCCTTGCCACATTCGATGGATTATAATCTAGGTAAGATTGATCATTCAGTGTATTAATGGATTCACGCTGGCAAGTTGATCGTGCTTATGAGATATCCTCTCTCGAGGTATATTCGCCTATCTCGCTATTAGGATTTATTGCATCTCTGCATCAACCCTTAACTCCAAGACGCTTGAATGATTAAACCCTAATCGCTACACTTGGAGCGGGAGGTCTACGCTCTCAGATTGACCAAATGTCACTCTACACACGGATTCTAAGGGCCTTTATCTCTCGATCTCGGATTCTCGGCGAGTGCGTATTAATGTTGGCCCGAGCTCTTGCCATGTATATGATAACGGAATATAGAGCAAGTGATATTGGATCATATGGATAGGCCGGAATAAAAGCGAATTAATAACTCATCCCGTATAGATGTATGAGGTACGCAAAACCACAGAAATAAAACTTGAACATCATCTTGATGCAAATACAATTGTTGGGGATTTTAATCGGTAGGAAGTCGAAGTACAATCACGGGGATTACACGATATCACCGAATCACGCACATGTCGTCTCTACGGCCTCTGTTATCTCGTTCCTCCCTTGTTCTCACTCCTTTTTTTTCTTTTTGATTTTTCTTCTTATTTGAAATTCATCTTGACCTTCAAAAGTCTCGGTGATGTCGCAGCGTGTGGCGTTGAAATTTGATGAAGGTTGGCGATGAGTAAAACTCATTGAATTTTTAGTCCATTTTTTTATTATTCTTTAGTAAATTGCTTGTTTTTATGTAGAAATATGTACTATAAACCAAATTTCTATTTTGTAGAAATAATTGGTAGAAATGAAAATTCCAGCAAGGATCAGAAGTGAAAACAATTCAATGGCCACGTGAGGTCGCGACAGAGAATCGAGATCGCGACCAGAGGTCATACTATGTTGAATGAAAAGTTGTTGCGACAAAGGAGAAGTTGCTGAGACAGAAAGAAGAGCTTCAAGGAAGGATTTCATGTCACGACACCATTCTGAGGTTGCGACACCAAAGGAGAACAAGTTTGGTTACAACAGATTTTTAAGGTCGCGATAAGTAATTGAGTAACACATTAGTTTTAAAGTCACGACAAAGAATGTAGGTCACGACTAGAGGTGATGGTAAGCCAAAAAAAAGCTGTTGCGACAAAAGAGCACTTGCTGAGACCAAGACAGGAGGGACTTCAAAGAAGATAATGTCGCGACACCGTTTTAAGGTCGAACACGAAAAGAAGATATTGTTGGTCACAACAGAGAAATATTGTCGCTACCAGAAAGTAATGCTGAATTGACTTGCAATGTCTCTGCTAGGCAATTTCAGGTTGTGATAAAGATATAAGTTGGAGACTCCAATCAAGGTCGCGACATGCTTTTGAGGTCGCGACATGCTTTTGAGGTCGCGACATAGAATGTAGTAGAAAACAAGGCGGTCGAGGTCCGCGAACGTGGGCGGAAGTGCGTGACATAGAATTTATTGAAGGGTTAGAAAAAACATAGTCACAACAAAGATCAACATAACTGGCAACAAGAACTGATGTCACGACATCAAATCGGTCGTGTATATATTCAAAATGAGGCGAGCGGTCGAGTCGACCGAAATAAAAAAATTGAAGAGCTGTTGAGGCGAAATGAGTTCTTATTTGGATAGGAAGAAGGGATGGTTGTGACATACTTTTTGAGTCCGCGACAAATTCTGATGATTAAAGAAAATACTTGGTTGTGACCTAATGTCCTGTCATGATGACGCTAAATGAACCCGAAGTTTTGAGTCACAACACGCTTAGAAGTTGAGACAAGCGAAGGATATGCATGACATGAAAGAGAAGTTGTGACCAAGAAACAAAGAAAGGATGACAATAGCAATGAGGTCACGACATCGAATCGGTCGTGACACGAAACTCTGATAAAGGCAAAGAGTGAGGTCGCGACATAAATTGAGACCGCAACGCAATTCCTAGAAAGCGAGAAAAGGAGGAGGTCATGACGAGGAGGTCTCACTAATGATAACTAACATGGTCATGACAAAGGGTTATGTAGTGACCACTAATCAAAACGAATTGAAGAAACTAGGTCACGGCCAGGAACATCGGTCGTAGTTCGACTAATTAGCAAGAACAAGTGAAAGAAAGTTACCTTGGTTTCTTGAGGTCACGGCCGGACTTGACAAACGAGCGAGTTTTATGTTGTGACAGCTTTTAGAGTGCGACCTAGCAGGTGGATAGACCCATTGATTTTTAGGGAAATCCACTGGAGCAGGTGGAGGCCTAATTTTTGAAAGTTATAAATAGGCGTACAGAGTTTTAGTAAAACAGCTTTTCTTTTTGGGAAGCTAGAATGAGGGAAGAAGAAAACTCACTGTATATTTTTAGAATATATTTTTTTTTCTTTCATTTCTTTGGATCTATATCAGCGATCTGTTAGAATGTTGAAGCTGGAAGCAATGTTTCAATTTCTTTACAAATTACTGCCTGAGTTTGATGAAGTCTAGACAATTTCTATAATTTGTTTCTTCTCAGTTTATTGCAACTGCAGTGCGTGTAATTTATCAGTGCTCCATTGTCGATTGTAATGCAGTTTTCAGAAGCGCAACTTCCACTAGTTCGAATTTATTGTTAGTTACAATCTTTCCTGCATAAATTAGAAGGAAGTACCTGGAATTTGGGGAGGATTTATTTGATTAATGTGTTTTTTTTTTTATGTAATTGTTCCTAATAGTAGTTTCGAATACATGTCCAAGGATTGTATCCTGCTCTGATTTCCAGGAGGCCCTTTGAGTGACATAGAGATGGCTATTCCTGAGAGTTAGGAACATTGTAATTGTGGGTATGTTGGACCATTATTGAAGAACTATTGAGCTCTGAGAGTTCACTTAGATAAATACCCAGTTCACTCATAATTGATGTTGGAGGGGATTATTTATCAATTTAAATCATCAGATATTTCACCTTAATCTGTTGGAAAAATCTTGACCCTATGTTAACTGAGATCTAATAAAGGCAATGGAAGTATCCATTAGATTTAAAGGATGAGTCATCAATTAAGTTGTAGAAGTCTTGCAACAACCCTGATTTGAGAAATAAGAAATATGCAGTTTCAAGAAATGGGTATGAAGTATTGAGAAAGAAAAATACCTAAATCTTGTAAAGAATATGTTGATCTGGTAGGCGAGATTAAACCTCTGTCTTCGAGAGAAACAGGGATATTTAATTGGTGAATAAAATGAGAATCAACTTGCAATATCAGGCATCTTTGACAAATCCATATCCAAATTTAGGATAGAGTTTTAAATGGGATATAATGCAGAAATTGATTGTTTCACTGTACTTCCTTATTAGTGTTCATTTTTACAGAGAACTGATTCAGTCCAACTAATCATAGTGTATATAAGTTCATTAGTTTATTTTTAATGTCCTAAGTCCTCTATACAATTATCCTTTAATCTTTAGTTGATAAACTTTATCATTGAGGTTAAGATAGTATGAATCTTGAGTAGTTGGGGTAGTTGGTTTTGAGAATCCAAGTCAATCTCTGTGGGAATGATATCTGGACTTACATCCATTTTTTTACTACTTGTATGACACATTGCACTTGCTGATGTCATAGGCTAAACCCCATTCATAATTCTAGAACATTAAACCAGTTTTATTCATTTTAAAAGAAACTCGATTCATTTGACATGGCCACAGGAAAGTTGTAAGACTCCTGTAGAGGTGTTAAATTGAGAGGTTTAGTCTATATAACAAAAGGCAAACAAGTTTTATATCGTACGACCTCACGTCGCGACGTTGAGGTTGGGTTCTCCAATCTCCTTCTTCAAATCTCCACACATCCTCTGCTTCGTCTATTTCGTGTGTTAAAATTATTCCTAAGCGTAAGAACTTATTTCGTCAAGCATTATAATACTGTGGGAGTCCATAGGTCATTTCCATAGGGAGTGATTTCCTAGATGATCCTTAGGGAATGCTTTCCAATGAATGTGCGATTAAAGTAAAATTTGGGGGTTTTGATTGATTGATTTATTAACCAATTGACTTAAACTATTGTAAAACGAGAAGGGCGAATGATAAGATCCTAAGGTTTCCGCTCACCACCAACTAGGTAACACCCACTTCTCACTTACAATCTCATCTAGGAGCCATTAATGAATGATGCTGATGAAGTTAACTAAAGCTTTGTAAGACAAAGAATAAATGAATGATATCAAATGCTTGCTCAAACGATTTGCTTGGACTCTTAGTTTGCATTTGAGATCAAGCACAACGTGTACCAAGAGTCTCTCGTTCACACGTTGTTGATGAGTCCAAAAACTCATTAGATTTTTAATCCATTTTTCTGAGCATATTACAAGATAAATGTTGATTTGTATCGCAGTGAGATATTTTACTCAAATTTAATTTTGTAGGAAAATACAGTAGAAGCTAAAATCTCAGCAAAACCAGAAAGACCAGCCTATATAAGCAAAAATGAAATTACATGGCGAAAGAAGAATCGGTCGCGACAGGAAGCTTAGTTTCGGTCATTTCTAGATCCGCGACATCAAAAATCAATTTGGGAAAGAAATAGAAGAAGCCCATGGTAAAAGCGAAGTCGACTTGAAGATTAAGCTTGCGACCCCGGGGTGACCAAAGGCAACAAATGAAAGAGATTAGTGACACCACCGCGATGTTGCGGCGCCAATTGAATATAAGCGAGAATTCATAGCGTCGGTCGATGTCGTGACGTGGATCCTTAATAGAGCCCGTAAAGGAAGTCTGAAAGAAAACAAAGTTGCAACTAGTTTTTAAATGAAAATGTCCATTTGAGGTCGCGACATGCGTGGTCGCGACATAAAAGCGAGGGCGGAGTCTCAGCGGGAAGAGGTGAACTTGCAGCATTAGAGTTGAAGACAAAAGGGAAATTCGCAACCGGCCCAGGCCAAAGCCCTTGCAGCGAAGTTGCGACCATTTATTATCGAGACCCTGTGATGTCGCGACCACTCATTCAGGTCGACCTGAAAGTGGCGAGAAGAAATCAAGGTCGCAACTATTTTTTGAGCAATTGGGACTGCGCGGCTAGAAGAACAACATGAGGTGCGACATGCAACGAAGTCGCTGACACAGGATAGAGAAGGTTGAAAGAAGGAAATTATCGCGCCCCGGGTTCTGGTCAGGCCGATTGGAGAATCGAGCCAGGTTTCGGTGCGAAACCATATCTTTGGGACTTCTTACTGTTTTTTTTTGTTTTTATACAAACAATATTTTCATAACCAACAATCATTTACATTTACTAATGAACTACCAGGAATTGGTATCATTAAGTTTATACACATATACTATTCATTTACTTATACAAATTCATATCTAAAATAACATCAGATCGGCAGTGCTGGTGAGCACCTATCTACGAGATATTCCACGTCTTCAGTGTGGAATGTCTGTCCTCTTTATCTCCTCTTCAGTACCTACACGGATTGAACACCCGTGCTAAGCTTTACGCTTAGTGGGAACATATAGACAGTAACGACCAATAACAAAAATCGCCATCACTATCTTTTTACTTTTACTTATGCATATCTCGAAGTCTATTCTTATGTGACTTCTAACTCATCTCATTTTATACATGTAGATTTTGCCCTTTTCAGATTCCATATCATTGTCTTGATACTTGCTTCTATGTATCATGTCTTTTACAAGTTTCAATTCATATCTTCTACATGTATGTCATATTAGATCACATTCAAAACAAACTTATACTTATACAATGGTAAATCGAAACATATCAAGTCATATTAAATACATATTGGGTCAATCAGACTAATACCAATTCATATTAGACTCTTATCATTATCACGGCCGAAGCCATTAATCAACTCCCTTTAGAAATTACATTTCGTGATCTGGGATGCCCGTTAAATCCTTTTTGGTTTCGTTTTATTAATTTTCATTTTCAAAAGTGTTGCGGCCCGAATCCCTACTTGACCGGTTGGCGGATCAAGAAGCTGGGCGGTTTGCCTAAGCGTTTTCAATCAAAACATTTATTTCGTCTTATTAAATTTTTTCTTTCAAAAGTGTCGAACTGAATCCCAGAGCTTGACCGGTTAGGATCTAAGTGGGCAGTTTTCAGACATTTTTTCAATTATCTTTCAAAACATTTGTTTATGTTATTCCATTTATACTTTTTAATTACGTGAAAGCACTTCCGGGCAATCCCGTAACCTTATAATTCCAGACTCTTAACATTTACATTGACAAAATGCATTTACAAAATGATGCCTTTTACTATGTCCGTGTAATGTAAAAGATACTTAAACAATACAATTTTTTGTCATTTTAAACATCGGTTTGTGATTTCACATATAGCTATAGAAGTCGACATTCACGACGGATTCACTTGGGAATCTGCGCATTTAATCATTCGGTAGCAATGTGATTTCACACTCAGTGTCTGAGTCTCACATATATATTATAGAGTCACATTCACGGCAGTTCACTTGAAATCCTGCCTATTGTCGTGGTAACAATGTGATTTAGCATTCAATTATTCTGCCGTCTCACATGGCTATAGAAATTAGGCATTCACGGCCAGTTCGCCAGGAATCACGCCTGTTTGTCATTCATTAGCAATGTGATTTCGCATTCAATTATTATCGTCTCACATGGCTATGATCGACATTCTGACGAATTCACTTGGGGAATCACATACGTTTGTCATTCGATGCTTGATAATGATTTACGCATTCAATTGTGCTCGTCTCACCTTATGGTACATAGAAGTGGCGTTGCGACGATTAAGCGGGAATCTATACTGATGCATCGTAGGTAGCAATGTGATTTTCACGTGGCGAATGACGGTTACCTTCGCGCGAATTTGGTGGGAATCCGTCATATCGGTCATTCAATAAATACATTTCAAATCAATTTACTTTTATGCGATAATTTAAGCTTATCGTTCAAATACATGCACACATGCATAAATGTGACCAACATTTCGAATAACAATCATTCAAATCAATATATATATATATATATATATATATATATATATATATATATATATATATATATATATATATATATTTTACAATTAGCATTCATAATGATCACAATGGCATTTTGTCTTCATATCACATTTATGTATGACAAACATTTCAAATAACAATCATTCAAATCAATATATATATGCTTATATATATATATTTCACAATTAGCATTCATAACCGATCATAATCACATTTCAATTCAAATATCACTTTCGTATTATCTTTTCAAAGATATACTCAATCTATGTACACATTTGATATACTCATTCGCATTATACTCGTTTATATACTCGTTCACTTATACTCATTTATGTATACTCATTCATGTATTCACTCACGTATACTCATTCCTATACTCATTCATGTGTACTCATTCATATACCCATTTACGTATACTCGTTCATATACTCATTCATATATTCACTCACGTATACTCATTCCTATACTCATTCATGTGTACTCATTCATATACCCATTTATGTATACTCGTTCATATACTCATTCATATATTCTTATTCCTCTATGAATCTACTTTACTTAGGAAGTGGAATCAATCCAATCGGATCATCCAAACTAAAGTTATGGCATTTTCATGCCAAACTAGTCGGTTTACCCGGATTACACTAGAACAGTTCGTATTACTAATTTTTCCGGGATACTAACTTCATGTTTGACTCTAGGTCATTGTATTATTTTAAAGATAAGGTGCTAAGGGTTCTATTACAACTGGAATCACCAATTTAGACACTTGAAACTCTCAAGTTACGTCAAAACAACCGGACTACTACATGTTCAAATGGAACAGAATTTGGCTTGCATGGCCACTTTGAGTGAATTTTTAGGCCACTTAGGATCATAATTTGGAAATTCTTATTCTTTAATTTTGGTTCTCCTTGAAGTCATTTACATGTCATGAATCACTCAAATCGGATAAGAAATGAGCAAGTTATGGCCAAAATACGAGAGCTGGTCGAATTGGGAAAGTAGAGCCGGGGTGTGCAGAGAATTTGCACCTAATGTGCCGGTACACGTATTAAAAATGACCCAGGAACACCAAAGTGTGCGGTGCACATGTTCAAAGTGTGGGTACACATCTGCAATGCCAAGTGTGTGTTTTTCACCCATTTTCCCATATTTTGATACCCGATCAACTCTACACTTCAGCACACATCAAAAACCATTTCAAATTCATGAATCTCTTTTCTATTCAATTTATCTTTCAATTACATGTCTTTCTTCAAAATTCTTTCTTGAATTCCTCAAAATTCATTCTTATGGGTTGGGACCCATACACACCAAACTTGATGTTTAGTTGGGGTTTATTCTAAACCACCCAACTCAAGAACTCTTAATTAACTATGAATCGACCTAAAGGATTCCCTAACCATCTTGTGCCATATGAAGTTCTACCTTACTTTCCAAAATCTTTGGGTTAATATGAAACCCCTAGCAAACCCACATAATTTGGGGACAAACTACTAACCAACCAAGCATGGAAATTCATACATAATCTCATAGAATCCTGATAGAGTTAGTTTCATACAAAATCAAAGTTCCATACCTTGTAACCTTGATCCCTCTTTCTGCTTCTTCTCTTCTTAGCCACTCTTCACGTTTTTCTTCCTCCCAAATGAGACCAATTTTGGTCTTTTAAGTCCATGTTTGCTAAGGCCTTGTTTGGCCCTCCAAAAACCCATTTTTGGGTTAAGTTTACTTATTTACTGGCCCCAAGCCCATAACTCATTCTATTTATAAATAAACTTCCCTTTATTTCATTTTGGCCTCCGTATTCTTAATGCATGTCTTTTGGCCCCTTTTTGGACAAATTACAATTTGTCCTTAAGTTTTATAACTTTCCGGGTCTCTCGTTTCCATGTTTCGCATTTAACTTCCTTGAAAGCGATCCAAATTATCTTACAAAATACCTAAACATGTCGAACGACTAGAATTTATATTTTGGGGTGTTAAATTAGTTGCAACAAGAAATGAGTTGCCACCAGAAGAAAGAAATAGACATCAAAAGAAGTCGCGGCGTAAATTTGAAACACAGTGAAGGCGAAGACCACCAGCACAACCGCTAGCCCGGAAAAGGGTCCGCGACACGATCGACTACCAAAAGCGAGCGTAGTCGCAACTGAAACTAGGTGCGACTCGACGGATGAAGAAGGACAAGCGATGTCGGCGACGTAAGCCGTGATCGCGACATCAGCTCTTGAACGAGCAAACAAGGTCGCGTACAAGCGATGTCGCGACCATTGTCATGCGGCGGCGAATGCGGATTTCGCGACAAAGCGGCGAATTGGCGATTGAGCGAAGCGAGCAAGGAAATCCATGTCGCAACATCAACTTGAGGTCGCGACATACGACAGTGAGCTGGGCTTTCTTTTGGGAATTCCACCTGGAGCTTTTTGGGGATTCGACCCAATTCCTTTTGACAGTATAAATAGACTATGTTAGAATAGTAAAGTAGCTTCCATCTTCACTACCTAGAAAAAGGGGAAAGGAGAGGAACTCAATGTATAGTTTAGAGTAGATTTTTATTTCTTTTCTTTATTTTTAGTTTATTTCTTTTCTAGATTTGAATCTGTGAACTGTGCAGAGACGAGTGGAGCTGAAATTTTATTTATGTTATTTTAAATTCTTTAACTGAAAATTTATGAAATACAGATAAATTTAAGAGATTGATTTCTTCTCAGTTTTTATTGCAATTACGGTGGTTATGCGTGATCGGTGCTCCATTTCTTAATTCGCGATGCGATGTCGGTCTGGCTTCTGCTGGATTTGATTTACATTTAGTTACAGTCTTTCCTGCACAAATATGGAGAACTAATTTGGGTTCGGTTTTACTTATTTGGTGTCGTTTTTGAATTGATAAGTTCCTAATAGTAGTACCGAATACCAGTTGAGGGAATGTATCTTGCTCTGATTTCCAGGATGCCCTCTACGTGACACGAGAGCGAAGATTCACAGTGAAAAATTCTTTTAAGGTATGTTTCGATACCATTGATGAAGCTGTGAGCTACGAGAGTTCATTTTGATAAATCCCCATTAAGCTCATAATTGAAGTTGGAGGGAGTATTTAATAATATAAGTAATTAGAGAGTTCACCTTAATCTAAAGGCAGAAGTTCTAAAATCTACGAGAAGGAAATGCAAAAGGTCTTGTCCAACGAAATGGGTGTGAAGTATTGAAGAAAAATACCGAGATCTTGCGAGGATTGGGAATCTGGTAGTGATTTGATCTTGTCTTGAGAGAAACAGGGTATCAACGGTGAATATGGAGAAATCAATTCCAACATTTAAAAATCTTGGACAAAACGGATCCATACACAGAAACAGGCAATGTGCTTTAATCTTTAGATTGAATGTTTCATTGTATTCCTTGATGGTTTTTCGTTTCTCTCATGAATTGATTCGATCAGTATTTTACTTACGATTTGTTTTATTTCATTTACTTTGGTTTTATTTTAGTTCAACAATAGTCAATAGTCTAGGATCTTTATTTTTCTAGATAAAACCATTGTGAGTTTTGAGTCCAAATGACTTAGAATTTTTAGTAGTTAGGGTAGTTGATCTTTAATTCGTACCAATCTACGTAGAGGTGCTGGACTTACATTCGTATTTTATTACTTGTATGACACATTACTTGCGGTGTCATAGACTAAACCCTTATTTTTTAAATCATGAACTATTACAGAAAATATTTTTATCAGAAAACAGAAATTTATCTAAAGTGACATGGATGCAAGAGAAATGTAAGGCTCTTACAACTATGTGAATTTGAGGGGTTTTTAGTCTATATAGAAAGAGGCAAACAATTGTCAAGAAGATGCCAAACTAAGGTTTTATAAGAATTTTCGCAAGTGTTTAATATCATATGAATCTCATTGAAGCACAAAAGAGGATTGAAATTTGTTGCAGAAGGAGGTGAGTTTCCAACTGTTAGAACCTATCATATGGAGGTTTAGAACTCCACATTAAAACTGAGAGTGATTCATAATTGCTGGAACACTAATAGTAAACATGAATTGAGAAATAACACTTAAATTGCAAGGTTGAGATATAAAAAACGTAGAGTCTCTCAATGAACACCAAGTTATAAAACCAACTAAAAGGTTACAAATGCTCAAAAACTCAAAATCAGAAGAAAACTGGCTCTACTCTACTCTAGAAAACCCTGAAGATGTGAGAAGAAAACACTCCGAAAGTTAGAGCCAGAAACCACAAGTCGAACTCTCTTCATTTCTGCCTAAGTGGGCTTAAATCTGATCCACATTAGTGATCTCGAAGTGGGGATCAAAAGACGAGGGTGCCTTGCACTAGATGAAATTCGCTCCGTCTTTGCAAGATCGCATGTTGGTACGGTGCAGTGAGTGAGAAAGTGCAGTGCAAAGTCCTTTGGTACTCAGCTGACACTTGGGTATGGTGCCACTCCCCAATTTGGTACCGGTACCACTGCTCCACTGTATCTCACTGCATGTGGGTATCGGTACCGGTCAATGTGGTACTGGCACCACTGTCTCCACAGTTGCCCCACTTCACTTTAGAACTACTCGAGGCCTCCCGATAGCGTCTACAATCGACAACGGTGATCTACAGTTGTCCTATAGAACCAAACCGCTACAAAAATGTGCCGGGACGTGACAGCCTGCTGCACATAAAAACGGTAGAAAATTAAAACACCTATTCTACACAAATGAAAGCAAACATGGTAGGGACTTAAAACCCTATATAATTGTCTTTGTCTCGACACTTTGACCTACATATTTCTAGTCCCTAACAAGATTTAAACTAGTACCTACCAACTATGAGGCTTAACAAGAGTACGTTAAGAGAAGCGATTAAGCATTGCAAGATTCTGAAAACGAAACATGAGCATAGTATTATAACCTAACAAAGTATGCGACCACTTGAACTTAAATGAGCACCAACAGTCCCAAGTGTAATGGACAAAATAACAAATTGTTACAAAACATAGATTCTTATATAAGGGATCATAAATACTGAAATAGGAGTGCAATGAAATCACCAAACTGGAATGAACTTCATTAAAACTGTAAATATTTCACCATAACTAAGCAATCTAACATGCATAGAATTCAATAAGGAACACCCTACATAACTAAAATCAAAAAGGTCTTTTAAGCTTGTAAAGACCATGGGTTACACAAATAGGGTTTACATAAACAAAATGGGTGTTTGCATGACATGGTGAGTCTCTACACCCAATTTCGACACTACCTATTCCTTAAGATACCACTACTCTTGTCCACCTCCTCTCATCAAGGAAAAATGCATCTTCATCACCGGTCATCATTCGTCGAATCCTTCAAGTCGGGAGGGGTCATCGACAACAACAGGCTCTCCTCGTAGAATGTGACCCTCAAGCTTGGAGAGCCTGTGGTTCAACTATTTCTGCTTCCCTAGGATGCATTTAGACCTTCCTTTAATTCTACGCTCCATCCTCTTTAAGGGAGATGTGCCTTATCGGACCGAGGTAGAAGCTGATGATGGCAAGAGAAATAGCCGGAGGATGTGCTGGCGAGGCCTTGTGGAGCGGCTGCGCTTTTTGCTTATGTTTGTTTATGATGGGCTGACCTAGGGCGAACTCTCTCTGCTAGAGCCCTTATCGGCTTCCACGAATTTGTAACTAAAGGTGGGAAGGGAAGTATTTGTTCTCGGTTTGGGGATCTGGAAAATCCTCGGTATATACAGTATTTTGAGCGTAATCAATAATTTTCCCATTCATTACCTCATACAGAAACTGAATTTCTTCCTTGCTCCATAACTTCTCCTTTCCCTTTGGCCCGATCATGTGTGAATAACCTTATTATTCACTTACTTATACTCGGGCTTTAATTTCCCACGATAAACTCTTTGTGCATAAAACCCCGTTAGATCTTAGGTTGGTGCCACATGGTATTATGTGAATCTGCATCAAACTCTGTAATAGCCTTGAGTGGGTAAGGCCTATCATGTGTGGCAGGGCGAACATAATGTAGCGATCTAGCGATCGAGTTAGGGCTAACCATTAGTTGCTTCCCCGAGATTATTGTCTCCAAAAGGGAATCCACATTCAGATTCTTTCTCAAGTTGGAATAAAATTCCTGGCAATGGACGGTAGATAGCCTTTTACTTCCTCTCCGACAAATTGCAAATCCTGATCTTGAATAACGACACGAATGGGGTGAGTAAACAAAAACGTTTCAATTTTCATTCCCCGCTCATAGTGGAAACCTCGTCTTTCAACTGACTGGACCCACATTTCTCACTTGGATTCGAGAATTCCCATGAGCATAGACTCGATCTCTTCATCTTCGCTATCACTTTTTCTTCCTGCGCTTTAGATGAATGGCCTTTTAAAGCTTTGCTTTACCCTTTTCTTTGTTTGAGTATCGAGCCTTTCTTTTTAACTTATTTCGCTCCATAGAAGAGCTATGGCATTTCCTTTCCCTGTGTTCTTTGATCTCGCCATAGATATGGCCACAATAGTGACTATTGCAAGAACAGCCCATACACACACAAAGTCTCCAGCTGACTGACTCCGGTAATATTGGACTCTCACCCTTTCCAAATCATTCAAAACTCCTCCCATGCAGATTCATGAAGTAGATGCCTGGCTTGACCAAGGCATAAAACATAACTGAAAGCCAGCAAAACAATCCATACTAACACAATGCAAAGCTAGTCAGGTTGCTCTAGCTTGAGGACGAGAATCACTTACCCACACGGTTCCAACGCACCAAACTCCGCGTCACGAAGAACTATTGATGCCCAGGTGATTAATGGATAGACTTGAGGAGCTGACGACAGGGTTGCTTGGTAAGAAGAGAAGTTAGGGTTAGGGTTTCTCTTATATAGGAGCTTGGAGGGGAATATGAAAGGGTTCAAAAAATGAGAGGAAAAGGGATTTTCAATTAGCCTATCACGCACGGCAGTACCGGTACCAAAACTGCACTGCCAATTTTTTCTTGATGGAGTCTTTGGTACGATAAGTGTGATTGGGGTACCCGACATGTTCTGCTCTAATTTTAGCCTCGATGCGGTACCATACTTGAGAATTTCTAGAATTCTCTACGTTTTGGATTTCAATGTACGCTCGCTTCTTGTATTGCTTCAAAACCCCCTCCATCTGGACTTATGCTTGCTCAATTGTATAATACACTCCCTCGAAACCTTCACACTTACTTTGGAGTCATCCTCGCTCAAAGTGATCAAGAATCGAAGGTTTGACCAAAACTGGAAACTCAAGGCTCAACAAGGGTTTAAAAGATGACTCAGCATGATTTAGAAGTTAAAAAGAGAAAATATGGCCTAAAATAATCTTTCAACTATGTATGGATGTTCCTCAAAGAATAAGATGCATGTAGTTGACATGGAATGCTAAAAAAAAAAAACACAAGCTGAAGCAATAGCAAGTAAAAATGAGCTTGGGACAGGAAATCAATGACTTGTGTAGTTTATGAATGAGAATGATACTAGTCAAGATTGACTATGGAGAATAGAAAAGAATTGGGTAAATTGTAGGTTTTTAAGTTCAAAACAAAGTTTGCAGCGGAAGATTTTAGTCCAGTAAATTTTAAAAATTAATAAAAACTCTTTTTACGATCCTATGGTACATGCATACTAATTAACAAACAATAAAGAAGAATTATCTCAATCAAATTAAGGATATTTTTCTAGAAAGTAGGGTTGACAACTCAAGATCCTTTTATTTTCTCTTATCCTGTTTTCCACGATCTTCAATAGTTCCTCTTCGCTCTGAGTGCGTGTGGGGCGTCTGATTTACAAAGGTTTGTTTTTAGAACTCTTGATATTCTCAACACATGAGATCCAAGAGGGGATGGAGGCCAAAAAAGTGAAACTCTTTCTCTTTTTTTTCTCTGAGCCACACATCACGATTGGCGCTAGGGTTTGCCTACATTATAATATGACTTGAATTGGTCTCAACTATTGGATAGCATATTTAAATATTGAATTAAATTAATTCAAATTAAGACAAAAAATAAATAGGATTAATTTCTCCAAATTAACCGTTTCATCCATATAGTAATTACTATTACTTAATTAATTAATGTTATTAATTTCTCCAAATGTCGTTCATCATATAGTAATTACTATTAATTAATTAATTAATTAACATTTAATTATCAATAATTACTACATAGTTGCTATGAAACAATTTCTTTTAACTATGCCTCAAAGGGACCTATTTGTTAATTTAATCTTATGCAGTATTTTACAAAAACGTAGGGGACCTATGGACTGTAATTCCAAGCTCAAATAAATTTGATAATTAATTAAACTCTTTAATCAATTAATCTAATTTATTGATTCGATATTATTCCACTAAAATCTGAAACTGAACTCTTGTAATTACAGAATAATTTATGTAGTGATACTCAAGCAGTCCATTGATATGATCGTACATACCAATTCAATCCTCCCAAAATTGGTTCATCATTAAAATTTAGGTAGAAATTACCGCTTTCTAGCGATATCTTTATCCTTAAGTTCCATTAATTCACTATTGACAGTTAATTTATAAGCTTTTATTTATAAATTAGAGCGCTCAAAGCATTCGGTTCAATTAACATAAGGAACCAATTATCCGGCTTCCCTCAAGAAGGGTTTGGATTCCATACTTGTAGGACATGTTCCCAGCCACCTATCTTAATGGGCCTCCAAGACATAAGTATTGGGCTTGTCTTAGGACAGACCGTAACCTATGAATCAAAAGGCCCTATTGAAATAGATAGGAGTCCATGGCTACTCAGGATTAAGATCAATTTGCATATGATCATCTAGTGACACGGTTTAAACTCTTAATTGTAACGGTATATTTTTTAAGAGTTTAATCCATGTCTGGTCATGTCCTATGTGTCAGTTACATAAAGCACCTCCATTTTAATGTCACTACATCGATAATTCAGATCAAGATGCATTCTTAATGTTAAATTGGATTTAATACGAGTAGTATTATGAATCGAATCCTGCTTTGATTTCATACGGACGATTGGTTATTATCTATAATCTTGATCATCTCATATATGATTTGGTATATACTAAGATTATAGTTACATTAATAAACTTGGGATTTTATGATATTTACTAAATTATACAACACATGTATAAAGAATTAATATAGAAAATTGTTTTCGTGAAGCAGTACAAATTACATGCTTTTAGGGCACCATGCCCAACATAAATATAGTCCCAAATATGAAAAAAAAGTTTTGTGCATGCCTTTTATTATGTATGTGCAGTGAAACTATATGGGCTTGTAGGACATGTTCCCAGCCACCTATCTTAATGGGCCTCCAAGACATAAGTATTGGGCTTGTCTTAGGACAGACCGTAACCTATGAATCAAAAGGCCCTATTGAAATAGATAGGAGTCCATGGCTACTCAGGATTAAGATCAATTTGCATATATGATCTGTGAGTGACATGGTTTAAACTCTTAATTATGCAGTATGTTTTGAAGTTTAATCCGTAATGCTAGATCATGTCATATGTCAGTTACATAAAGCACCTCCATTTTAATGTCACTACATCAGTAATTCAGATCAAGATTACTGCATTCTTAATGTTCAGTGGATTGTACGAGTAGTATTATAGATCAAAGATCCCTACTTTGATTTACTACGGACAGTTTAGTTTATTATCTATAATCTTGATCATCTCATATATAGCTGTTATATACTAAGATTGTAGTTTACATTATCGTTGGGATTTATATGATATTTACTAAGTATACAACATGTATAAAAATTAATATAGAAAAAATTGTTTTTCGTGAAAGCGGTATTGAAATTACATGCTTTTAGGGCACCATGCCCAACATAAATATAGTCCCAAATATGAAAAAAAAGTTTTGTGCATGCCTTTTATTATGTATGTGCAGTGAAACTATATGGAGTGCATACACATAGGTCATGCTGTTTGCATACATAAAAGATTAGTACCATACTCAATAAATGAAAATGAAAAAATGCATGCACTTAACCCCCAAGAACATTGAATTAAACCATAGCATGCACTTAAATGGATCACAAGCAGTGTATGCCACGCCTCCACCATGAAATAAGCATTGCCCTCAATGCAGGATACACACCACGGAGTATAAAGGGCTAAAATAAGTTTACATAAAGGGTCGGACTCTGCTTTATTAAAAACACAAATCACGAACTAAATGAATAGCGTAAGGAAATGCGAGAAAAGGAGAAAAAAAAGCTATATAAAAGGGTAAGACCAAAGTGCAGTGAAGGAACGTCCCGGTGAGCGGATCTACGGAGTTCCTCACTACTCCAGTGGTCGAAGTTCTCGAAATGACTTTAAGCGTGACCATTGACTTTAAGAGTTTCCCATTTTCAGGACTCCAATCTCACCACGTATTATGGGTGAACTACCTTAACGATGAAGGTTAGGTCCATCACAGACGGAGTTTACTTGGAAAGATGTGGCCGAGGCACCGTATAGCGATGCCTTTTGGTGAGGTTCAAAGGTCTTCCTTACAATGTTCTTGTCATGAAAGAGCTTGACCCTCTCTTTGTAAATTTTCGAGCTCTCGTACTATTCACACTTCAATTCATCAAGCTCGTTCATTTGTAGCTTCCTGTTTTACACTTGTAGAAATCAAATTAAGGTTTTATAATGATATGCTCATGCTCCTTTTCCTTGGTAGATGACATGCCTTACCATAGACTAGCTTATGAGGGCCTGCAAGAATAGTTTTAAAAGCGTGCAGTAGGCCCAGAAGAACATCGGTTAGTCGACGACCGATCCTTGTATTAGGAGTAGCGTCTTTTCCAAAATGTGTTTGATCTCCTTATTGGCCAGTTCGGCTTGACCATTGGTCTGTGGGTGGTAAGTCGTGGAAACTTTATGTGTGACTCCATACTTTTTTAGCTGAATTCAAAGATTAGATTACAAAAATGGAGCCCACCATCACTAATGATTGCACGAGGCATTCTAAAGCGAGAAAATATATGTTCTTTCAAAAATTTCAAAACAACCTTGTGGTCATTAGTTCTCGTTGGAATGGCTTCCACCCACTTAGAAACAAAATCAATTGCCAATAAAATGTAAAGGTACCCACATGAGGGGGGGAAAGGCCCCATGAAGTCTAAACCCCAGCAATCGAAAATATTAATAATTAAAATAGGGGTAAGAGGCATCATGTTCCTTTTTTGATCCCTCTGGTGTTGGCATCGAACACTTAGGTTTTGCAAAAGTCAAAGCGGTCTTAAAAATAGTGGGCGAAGTAAAAACGGCTTCGAGGATTTTGTCGGCTGTTTTTAACGCGAGAGAAATGCCCTACACAAGCTTGAGTGACAAAGGTGGGATACCCCAACTTAATACGTCTTTGGATACACCTTAGCGACAATTGGTCGAGACGAGTATTTAAGCAAGTATGGATCATCAAAATAGTATTTTTATGTCACAAAATTTCCTCTTTGCTTGAGAATCCGTTGGGATGGAATTTGTCCTGTTACTAGATATTTTACTATGTCCGCATACCATGGGTAGTGGACAAGAGCAAAAAGTTGCTCATTAAGGAAAGTGTTGCCTATGGGTAGACCTTCCGAAGTTGTCTAAAGGCTCAAGCGAAACAGTGGTCAACTACCACATTCTCGACTCCCTTCTTATCTTAATGGTCGGATTAAATTCTTGTGATGGGATCCCACCTAGTCGAGACGAGGCTTGGTATCACCTTAGAGCAAGTACTTGTTGCATGATCAGTATAGGAGACCCTACAATGTAAGACTTGAACTTTTATAGGGCAAAGACTACAACCAAGAACTCTTTTTCCGTAGTTGTTTAATTGGATTGAGCGGAGTCTTGAGTCTTGTTGGCATAATAGATCACAAATGCCTTTTTATCTTCCCTTGGCCCTAAAACAGCCCCTATGGCATAATCACTAACATCACACATGATCTCAAAAGGGAGGTCCCAATTAGGAGATCGCATGATAGGAGGTGACACTAACATATTTTTCGGTATATAAAAGGCCGCCTCACATGCCTGTGACCATTCAAAAGTGACATCCTTTGTAGCAACCCCCTAAAGCTTGAAGCCCGACCAGGTTGGCGGTCAGAACGAAACCGAGGGCCTTTGGCGGAACGGATTTCAATTTGGGACAAGTCTATAAACATTTACAAATTCAATGCAATTTCTTTACAAAATATGCACTTTTCCAAAAATGGCATTTTATGCCGTTTACAACATAATATCCAAAATCGTATTCAAATATAGGTACAAAAATAATTTCGGAGTTGAACTCCTTTTGTTTACAAAACAATGTCATGCTCGAAAATGATGAGAATGCATGTGACAGAGCATACTCCGTGAACTTTCGGGATGACTACGGCTCCTTGACCTTAAGGTCGCTTTCCAATCCTATATCACTCGATGCACATTGATTATTAAAAACAACCTGTTAAGCATTTTCATGCTTAGTGGTTCTGCTCTAATTCTCTCTTTATTTCAATTTAAAATCAAATCATGCAATTTCGTAAAAATGATGTTTCGTACTTTCTTAAATGACGATGCGGTACAATACATGCATAAGATATATTCCATTTAATCAATTACAATTCATTGGTCATCTCAAACTATGCATTTTCATGTGCAATAAATCATTCGGATGTAAATCATGCACTTTTCATTCTCATTATCATTTTGCATTTTAGCCCTTATCGAATTTAACCTATGCTTTGGTGCCGCGGATAACAAATCACTTGCGGTCCATTTGGACTTCTGAGCCCGGATTAAACCGCGATTTTATAAAAATATGTCCTCGGTTGGTGTACCGCTGTCGTCTTGTCACGTTGGGCCTACGGATCGGTATGCCGCAATGGTACGTTTGTTAAACTCTTATTGGTATACCCGATTTATCCTTAACTTCGAATTCTAACGGTTAACATTCTTTTAAGGGCATTAAAATCATTCATCTGATTTACAATAGTATATATATACATTTGTATGCAAATAGAACATTTTCACATTCATGCGATTTTCTTATGCAAATTCGTTTCGCACAAGCGATTGTCTCAAATCACTTAAAACGTCATTTCAAACACAAATCATGCACTTTCTTGTCAATGATACCCAATTCAAATCATTTCGTAATTATTCAATTATTTTAGAAATAGAGGGTTTGAAACGAGCCAAAAATCACATGTTAAAATCTAGGTACGAAAGTCCTTTGGTACTCAATGACCTGGGTACGGTACCACTATGATTTGGTACCGGTACCATTGCTCCACTGTATCTCACTGCATGTGGGTACCAGTACCCGGTCGATGTGGTCGCGGTACCCAGCATCTCTATTGCCTACTTCACTTTAGAAGCGCAGGAGCCTCGACGATTAATGCGTAATTGGCAGCGATGATCTCTGATTTGTCCTCTCTGGAATAATAGCTACAATGTGCAGGACATGAACAACCTGCTACGCATAAAAAAATGGTAGAAAAGGTCAAAAGCACCTATTACGCACAAAATGAAAACAAAACATGAGATGAGGACTTAAAACCTATATAATTATTTGCGGCTTTTAACATCGACATCCTCGAAATGCACCTTTTTGAAATGCACAAGAAGCCGTGCTCGAGATATAAGGTGAGATAAACACACTTATTACTGAATGAGATAGGCAGAAAACTTGATAAAACACAGGTATATAGTGATTATTGTAGGCACTCATCACACCCACACAACTTAAACTCTTGTTTTGTCCCCCGTCGAAAACGGACTCATAACATAATACACATGAAAAAAAATGACACACCAAAACGCCTACGACATGAGTGTGATATACATGATGCCAAAAAGGAGAGTCAAAATGAACCAGACTAGTAATTTGAGCCTTTTTCCTCTAAAATCGAGGATCCTCAAGGTTGTTCAACTTTCTAAGGACTTTAGCTGGTCAAGGCTAGGTTGACCAAGCAACTCACCCCCCAAGTTCTCAATAACCTTTCTCGAAAAATCTATGTGCATTTGTTTCATGATCTCTAACATATACCTAGGTTCTAGCACCCCCAAACTTGAAGTCCACTCACCCATTTGAAAGATTCTAACCACAGAAGGATAAGAATGCACCTTTTTTATTCACATACTACATAAGCATGAAAGAGAGCTAGTGCCTATATGTTTTAGCTGAGTGTCCCTGTAGCGAGGATCTATTGGTGACTCCCCACCAATTGGTTAAGAGCCTTTGGGCATTTAGTTTCCTCAGACTTCACGAACATTTAACCAAGCACGAGGCCATAGGCGTAGGAAAGGTCCATCCTTTGTCCCATGTAATGGGCAGTGAAATCAATGGCTCCCGACCAGTTGGCTCAAGGCAATAGGCTTTGAAAAGCCCCTCGGACTGTGCCTAGGATTCCGATTGGACGATCCCACTTATTCAATTCACACACGTCTTTTTGATATTTTTCTTGTTATTTTTTTATAGGCTTGATGGCAATCCTCTTTTTCAAAGGTGTCCCATCACTTGGGTGTTTAGAAGCCCTCAAGGCTAGTGGAATTCTGTAGTGGTCAGGGACCTTGGTATACCACAGGAGATCACATGTGTGTGTGGCTTGATAGGCCCCCTTGGGAAATGGCTTCTTGAAACACATGAGGGGTGACTAAACTAAGTCCTCCAAACCTTCCCGAGCACATATTCTAGATCATGGAACAACCCTGAAGGTCCCTTTTCATTTTGCTCGATCTTTTGAAATTTTATTTCGAATTAACATCCCGAAATTACGATCATGGCATCCACTCTGTCTGATACCTAAAACACGCCTAAAACACGCAATGTCGCGAAAACAATCTAAAACATGTAACATGTAAGGCGAATATGAAAAGCGAGAAACACTTCATGGCCTAAACACATAAACAGAACTAAAAACAAAAATAAATCGATCACCCTTGCCCCGAACAAAGAGCGGTGTACTTTCGATGTCGACCGAAAGGCGGTGGTGGGAGGAACTCACGATGATCACTTTCGGTCACTCTTGTGGTGGTGGAGGGCATGTGAAGGCGAGGGGAGCTAAGGAAAACTCTTGTTGGATGGACCAATGGTTGCTGAGAATGGTTGCCCCAGTTACGCATTCTTGTGTTCTTGTATGCGCCTTGAGCGTGTCAATATCACGGCCGTGGAACTTAGTGCTTGAGGTCTTTCTCGTCCCGGTCTGCATCGAATCGGGCGGTCGGTCGAGACTATGTTCTTAGTGTAGTGGAAGGGCGTGGTCCTCCTCTTAGGATGGTGGTGGCAATGGGGGTTAGGTGGATGACTGCCTGACCTCTCCTTGGGCACCTGTTGGGATCCCAAACCTAGACTGGTATGCCTTAAGCTTATCCTCATATGAGGGCTCATTTCTAGAATCGTACACTTCCTCTGGTCTTGGTACACCTAGTTTGTCTTTCTTAACCATTATTGCCTTGATCGGGTGTATCCAAGCCTCATTGTCTTCTAAGGACACCCCAACTTGCTTGCATAGACCGTAGATGAGGAAGGGGTGCTCGAGATTCATATTCTCATCTTTGTTATAGAGGATTGCATCCTCTATGCTTTCGGCAATATCAAATGGGATGTCTGGATAATGACATAGTTGATGGGGCCTCTTGGGCGTCATAGCACACATTGATGCATGATGAGGCCTTGATGTGATGAAATGATGCCATACCTTAGGAATGTAGGCCAAGTGTTTGGCCTTGAACTGCACATTAATATTGCCCATTGTTAGTTTCCACTTACCACCGCCCGTGGTTAACATCCTAAGGACTTTTGGATAAATGGGGTTCTCATGGAGCCTGTCATAAGCTTCAGAGTTAACTGACTCAAGGTTATAGTATCGATTAATAGACTTCACATTAAGCTATGCTGACCCTAGCGGTTTATTGGTGTGAATCGAACTAAACCAAAGGGACGCTCATTTTAATTCTTTATTTGTTTTTATTTTCAAAATATCGACTCGAATCCCCGGCTTATTAGAATGGCGAATAAGATAAAAGCCGGTTTACTCCAACCATTTTCATTTGTCATATCAAAACATTTTATTTATATCATTTCCTTTTTGAGTTTTCAATTACGCGGAAGCATTTTCAAATGGTAGGCCCCTAAACATTTACTCTTATACAATTCGTTTACAAAATGGCTTATCTTGCGCTAGAGGTGATATCCCAAAACAGTTCGAGGAGTTTAACTCTTTTGTTACTTCAAAAATATCACATATTCAAAAGAAATGATATGCATATGACGGGGTATATACTTATACGCCGCAACTTGCTCTATTAACTCCGCGCTTCTTGACCTTGTCTTCTTTCCTGTTTACTTGAAACCTACACTTAGATAAAAACTATACGCTAAACATTTTCATGCTTAGTGGTTCTATACCATTCTATTCCAATTTTCAGTTTAACATGACATGCATTTATCATTAAATCATGCCTTTTATATCAAACAATACTCATGCTTATTCATTTTAACAATACTTTCCTTTACAAATCATTGATCATATAATATATGCATTTTTTACGCCTGACAATCATACCCTTGATTCAATTCATGAGATTCAAGCGTACAATCTTAAAGATGTGTTTGGTTACAAATCTCATTTACACTCATCAAGTTGATTTATTTCACTTTGTTTATTAAATTCACATTCATGGCCAGTTCCATTGGTGAATCTGTCCATTTTATCGACCATTAATGTGCTTACATTTCCGCAATTCGGTCTCCGTATCTGGGATCTTGGAATTGGTGCACCAAGGAAATGTGGTATTTAAACGCCATACACCATCATGCGGTGCCAATTGGTGCATCACACTTGAAGTGGGACATTGGGCAATTTAAAAGAGCGCCGTAGCGGATGCCCGATTGGGGCATCCCCGTAAGTACATTCATTGGTATATCGATTCAATTCAAGATGTCGAAATTGACCAATTAGTTTACAATTCGATTAATCTTTCATGCAATTAATTGTCAATCATTTCAATTATCACATTTTCAAAAATCCATATGCACTTCGTAATATCATTTCAAGATATACTCATTCCATATAATCATTCGATTTGGCGGTATCTTGCCAAAGCACCGCGAAATAAGGATAGGTCAATGAACTCATCGAAAATTTTATCGGCTTTAGTTTCCTTCCTTCGATCTGGTCCTAGGTTGGGTGATCCTCCTGTCCTAGTCAATAACAATCATGCCACTCTTAGTTGATAAACAATTGTATATACATTTTTATTGAATGTCGATTAATTTTACCGCTAACGGTCTTGGGTTGGAACTAAGTCTGCAGAAGACACAAACTCCGTATGTTTTCATTTAGTTTTATCCTTATTGAACCCACATTATCATTTATTAGAGGCCCTTAAACTATTGAGGCACAAAAAATGAGGTGTTGGAAACAAAAAAATCACAGCGCTTACTTGTGAACGGTGAGCTTGCCATGATGTAGCACTACGTGTGACACTTCTCCCTTTCAGCCTCCCGAGGCGAAATGAGGGGAGCTTTTGGCCTGACCTCGTCATGGTGAGGCAACCCTTCGGTGCGGCGAGGGTGCCCTTCGGTGCGGTGAAGGGGCCCGTTTTGCCCATATTCCCATTTTCCTTCTTTTTGCGATTTTTCTCAAAAAAATCCTCGAAACTTGGCCCAAAACATGGGATTCACTCCCGAAGACATCAAATACCATCCCCCAAACCAACCATGAGCAAAACCCATGGATGGATTAGGGTTTTTTTAACCTAAACATCATTTAAAGAAATCTAGGGTTTGGTTCTTACCTTAAATCCCTTGAATCTTCTTCACCCAAGATGCTTGATCACTTTAGAAGCAATGAATGGGAAGAAATCACACCAAAATCACTTCCTTCTTGCACAACCCTAGCTTTCTCCTCTCCCCCTCTTCTCCAAAACGTTTTTGGCACCAAATGAGCATTCTAAGACCACATTTGGTCTTATTTCACCCTTTAAGTGTAAGGCCATGTTGAAACACACCTGAATTTCCCATTTCTCATTTTTGGCATTTTTCACTTATTGGTTTTTATTTCACTTTCATTTATCATTTATTTCTACATTAGCATTTAAGCTAATACTTGACCCCCAGTCCTCATTTTACAGTCTTCCAAATTTGCCTTTCACTTTGAGCTTATTTTCGTTCCATCAATTTTCATTTTAGCATATAATATTTAATCATATGCTCACATATTCATTTCACTTTTCACAATTTAACAATTTATTCAGTTTTCCCGGAAAAACCCAAGTTTAGCTAAATTTATACCCGGAATATATAATAGAAATTATTATAAAAATTCTAGGGTATTTTTGGGGCGTTACAGAAGTCTACCAAAACCTCGCGCACTTGGACCCTTTCGCATGCGGGAGGCCAGGATTGGCGTAGGAACTCTGTACCACCATTGTGGTAGCTAGCCTCGGGCCGGCAAAGCTAATCTTCTATCCCTTATTTGCAATGGTTTTCATGAAAAGAAATCATCGGCTGTAAAACCCCTTCTCCTTTGATGCAGGGATCGATTCTTTTCTCGAAATTAGGCCAAATTTCTCAGCCGCACTCGTATTGACAAATTTCTCATGATCATAATCATGAGTGGGCTCTTCACTCTGCTTTGGTTTCTTTCAAGTTTAATTTATGCTGGGTCAACAATGAGCACGCAGCAGGTGTGTGTAAAGGTCGGGATTGATTCTTCAGCTTTAATCACACTCTACTTGGCCTCCTAGGCCTCCTAAGACCTAGTGGGATGCAACTCTACCTAAATACCCAATAAAGCCACATAAATCTCACTTAGGCAAAAAATCAAACACCTAGTGTGCACTACGTGAGATAGTGTTCTTAGCTCAAACCTAAGGCTTCTGTAACCACCACCCTCTCACAGGGTTCCTTTTCTAACACAAGCAACCCAAAAACACCTCTACAAATTGAATATGCACTTGAACTTACTTGAAAACCAGACCATAAAAAGATATCAAAATGATGGTGGGTTCTAGGGTTTTCGGATCTAGAACTATTCTTAGGACCTTGGGGGATTCTAAAATCGGTTGGGATGAAGTTGGATGGGGGTTAGCTGTGGCACCTACAAAAACCAAAGAGAGGAAGTTAGGGTTTCAAGTTTGCGTAAAGTGAGAATATGAACATTCATGTTCATAAAAACAGGGCAACGTCAAACGTCGAGTCGTTCACGAGAGTCATACTTACAACGTTGTGACGTTCCAAAGAGTGGAAATTCCAACATCGCGACGTTGAGATCCAACGTCACGACATTCTTGAGAGTAGTTCAAAACTATTTTGCAACGTCGCAATGTTGGGAACCAACGTTGCGATGTTATAGAGAGCTGATGTTTCCACTTTTTCTCAACATTGCGACTTTGCTATACAACGTCGCGACGTTACAGAGAGGGTAACTCAACTTTTTGATAAAAAACATTTTAAGTTAAGGAGCACTCCCTTATTGAGGTTTTGATCCTTGTCCATGCTCGGAGTAAATTTCTCGAGCTATCTCTCTGTCGCTGCTTCGATTTCAAAGCCTGAAAACACAGCAACACTCATAAGTTACGATCTCTAAGAAAAGTTCCATCTCTAAAATAATCAAACATATTCAAGACTACAGTAATGAATGAAAAATTTTAAAATGCTTGGGCTGCCTCCCTACAGCGCTATTTCCTTAATGTCATTAGCTCGACTTCCTAATCTCAATGCTGCCCTCAAGACTACTGGCTACCTCGAACTCCTTCTTTACTTGCATCTATCCGGTGGACTCCTGATTGGATGGCTTGCTTACTTTAATGAGAGTCGCCTCCAAAGTATGGCTTCAATCGTTGCATGTTAACTTTAAAGCTCCCTTTCTTTAGGTGCATGATTTCCACCCCTCCAAACGGAAAAACCCAAGTCACAGTAAATGGTCTTGACCACCTCGACTTTAATTTCCCTGGAAAGAGCTTGAGTCGTGAGTTAAATAAGATGACTCGTTGACCCGAATCAAACTCTTTCCTTACAATATGTTTATCGTGCTAGACTTTCGTCTTTTCTTTATAAATGTAGCATTTTCGTAAGCTTGTTTGACCAAAAGTTGTGCATATTCAAATTATTGTGACCATTACTAGAAGACTAAAAATTAATCCCCGGCAACGGCGCCAAAAACTTGTTCATGAACAAATGATCTATACAAATTTCTTCTACTATTACCTAAGACCAACTAGAATCCCAGGTAAAGGCACCAAAAGCTTGTTCAGACTAAAAATTACACAAGAATAATTTGTGTCACTAAACTCAATTAAAGATTTACTTTTGGCTTAGAAACTAAGTGCACTTGTGTCGTATAAGTAATAAAGTGGACCTATAAGTCCCGATATCGCCCCCAATGTGTAGGATTGCGAATTTAATTTTCAACTACCTAACCTACTCAAGTTCTACACTATTTGAACTTCTAGTTTAGATGAAAATTTTAGTAACCTAATAAAAACATTAATAACTAGAATCTTACATTTAATATAAAAGGAAAAATTAAATCCTAAATGTAAACTGGACTGAACTAGATCATTGTTGGAAGTAAACATAGAGATTTCACTGCTGTGAAATTGTCAATTCCTGCATCCTAATCTCATTCTATTTGTCCTTGAGTTGGAAATAGAATTTGACAAGAGGCAAGATAGTATAGTTTGGATTCCTCCTTTAACCATACTTTTCACTGAATAGAGGTTCATGTTCATTTCTAAAACATGATTCTAATCAATTACTTGTAAAAAGAATTTCTCTGTAAGATTTGGGTATTTTTCTTTCCAATACTTCATGTACTCCATTTCTTATGACTACATTTCTTACTCCCAAGACAGTAAGTAACCGCAATATTTTCTACAAACAAGAATGATGTCTCATCCTAAGATTTGAAAGAGTTTTCTTTCCTTGATTAGATCTCATGCTAACACTAGGATCAAGATCATTCTTCCGCACTGCTGAGAAATCTCTAATTGATTAAATTGATATATCACTCAACCTATTCTCAAACCATGAGCAAATTGAGGATTTATCTAAGTAACCTTTCAAAGCTCATTAGTTCTTCAATTTTAGTCTAACATATCCCTAAATTGTAGCGACCCTCGAGCCCGATCTGACCCGGTTGGTGGATCCAAACCAAAACTCGGGGACGCCTAGCCGAAGCCATTCATCAAATCCATCTATCAAATACATTTCATTAATGCAAGCATTTTCATTCTCAAATCTTTGCGGAAGCGGTTTTAATTTAGGGCAAGTCCATAAACATTTACAAATTCAACGCAATTCATTTACAAAATATGCATTTATCCAAAAATGGCATTTTATGTCGTTTATAACGTAATATCCAAAATCGTATTCAGATATAGGTACAAAAATAATTTCGGAGTTGAACTCCCTTTTGTTTGCAAAACAATATCATGTTAAAAAAAAAATGGTGAGGATGCATGTGACTCGAAAGCATACCCGTGGAACTTTCGGATGACTTTAAGCTCCTCGATCTTGGTCATCCGTTTCGATCACCGGCCTATCACTTCCTATGACCGCGCATTATTAAAACAATACGCTAAACATTTTCATGTTTAGTGGTTCTATATAATTCCATTCTTCTCGTTTCGCCAAAAGTCAAAACATGCAGCTTTTACTTAAACAAAACTTTCAAATCTCGAATGATCATGTCAATACAATACATATACTTATTTCATATATAATCATTTATGGTTCATTGATCATCCCAAATATAATATTATCTGTGTGTTCGTTATAAATCGCTGGTAACCAACCATGTATTTCACAATGCTCTTTCATTTCACTCGTAGTCATGCTTTTCAATTCCACTATGTCAACAATTCAATATCAATTCAGTTTTTTTTTCCCTTAACGAATTTAACCTATGTCTTGCATACAGTGATATGGGCAATCACTGGGACGCCCCGCTGGGTTGCGCCTAAGATAAAAACATTTGTTTTATAACACATTACGGTCCTGCTCATCAATACATTTACTCGCAGTACTGCTAATTTGACTCTTATTGGTATACCAATCTATCATTTATGCGAATTAAATGGTTAACATTCTATTAAGGGCGTTTCAAATCCATATCAAAACATGCATAATATGTACATTTGTATAAACAAGCTTCATTTTCAATAATCATGCAATTTTCAGTTATGCAACATTTGCACAATCATTTAAGTTTCAAATCACTAAAGCAAATAAATATGCTTTTCTTATGCATTTAGAACAAACATTTTTCAAATATTAAACAAGAATAGGAGAAGATAAAACAAACCAATCGCATCTCTTTCTTAGCCTCGTCATCAATCTCATTCTAGGTTAGGTGATCCTCACCAGCCCCTAGAAAATCACACACATCACATTTAGTGAACTAGCACTAATCACACTTAACGAATATCGTCGAGGCGGCGAGACATGGTATGTTTTTCACTTACTTTCATTTTTATTTGAACCGTCATTAATCATTTCAGCAGGGTCCTTTAAACCATTCGGGTACTGAAAACGAGGTGTCTCGAAAAACAAAATCCGAAAACCCGCCCATCGCGGAACAAGGACTTTAGCACGTAGCACTCGCTTATGTCGCGGCGAAGCACTTCGACTCGGTGTAGCAGGGCTACGCCTGGCACCAGAAATTTTCAAGTTTTCAAATTCTCATCAAATACATGAGGTGTTTCCGCCGCGCGTGAGGGCTATGCTCATGAGAGGTGTTCTTCGCTACGGCGAAGGGCCTTATGATACCCGATTTTTCTGGTTTTTTTCCTTTTTGCGATTTTTCACCAAAAATTCTCAAAACTCAAAATACATCATGGGAATCACTCCTAGTGACATCCAAATACCATCATAAACCAATCCATGAGTAAAACCTTATGGATGGATTAGGGTTTTTCTAACCCAAACATCAAATACAACTTTCTAGGGCTTAGTTACATACCTCAAATCACTTGGAACTCGCTCTTCCCTTTCTTCCTTCTTCCTTCTTGCAAGATCTTGAGCAAAAAGGAAGACTCCACACCACTCTTTTGATTCTTCATACATAAACCCTAGCTTTCTCCTATCTCAAGCTCTCCACACGTTTTTTGCAATAAATGTGTTGCCCCAAGACCAAACGTGGCGTCCTTTTCTCCTTTTCCTCTTAAAGCCTTGTTCGCTTACACAATAAAAACCCCATTTCTCATTTTGCATTTTTCTCACTTTTATTGGTTTTCATTTCCCACTTTCTCATTTAGTCATTTATTTCACATTAACATTTGAGCTATCATTTAACTTCTTAGGTCCCCATTTTACAAATTTCCAAATTTGCCATTTTTCACTCTCGGGGTTTATTTCACAGGTTCCATCAATTCTCTCATTTTGAAGATATAATACTTAATCATATGCTCACATTTTCATTTCACTTTTCACTATTTAACAATTTATCGCTTTCTCCCTTGAAACCTTAAGTTGGCTTAATTTATAACTTAAATATATAATAAAAATTATTATAAAAATTCTAGGGTATTTTTTGGGCGTTACACAAGTAACTGGTCTAAGCTCTCAGGAATCTCCATCTCTATGTCACTCAGAGGGCCTCCTAGAAATTAGAGCCAAACAATAGTCCTTTCATGGGTATAAGCTATTAAAATTGGGAACAAGTAATTCCAAGAACAACACCATTCAAATAAACTCAAAATTAACTCAGAAATTTTCTTTTCACTTGCGTAAAAGACCATTATAACTAACATAAGATCTTTCCTAGTGGAAGTTGAGTTCTTGAAAACTGGATTACAACATACATTGAAATACCGGAGAAAATTCACTGTAATTGCAATCAATCAAGAAATGAGTTCGTTGTTTCGTTCCGATTTCTTCAATGCATTCAACAAAGAATCGTGAAATGAATTCCCTAAATATTTAAATTTTTCAACTTCAAAACTTTTGAAAAAGTTTATGTTTCATCCAAGAATTAATCAATAAAACTGCTAACGACCCACGGTTGAAATGAAAAATAAGAAAATATAATACAGCAGTCCCCGCCTCCTGTGTGTTTTTGTCTGCCTACGACTTGACCCGCCGCACTTTCCACAAGCTTCTATTTATAGAGCCCCCAAAGCTCTGGGGCCCTAACTTCAATGCTTCTTTATGAATCCCTAAATTCCCAGTCTGTGTTACCTTCTTCTTAGTCGCGACCGAAAAGTCAGGTCGACAGAAGTTTTGTGTCTTTGTTTAAAACCTGTTGTGGTATGAGTCTATCGCGACTGAAGACTTGTGACTCATTCTTGGTTTCTTTGAGTCACACAACACATTTTTTGTTTTCGCTTAACATTTTCTTCCTTCTCGCATGATAACCTCGCTGCGATTGCAGTTCCCTGTCGCGACAATATTCCTCGTCTCATTCCTCAAACATGCATATCGCAATACTCATACCCATGTCGCAACACTGTTTTAGTGTAGCTTCTGCAAGTTGGTGTTGCGACCTAAGTTTACATGTTCTTCCTTGGATTTCAGTCGCGATTGTGTTTTCTTGGTCGCGACAGCGTTGGAAGCTGCTCTTCAAATTGGTGTCGCGAACCCATCTTTTCCCTCGTCATGACAGACTTTCTTTTCAGGTTCAACCGACATTTCGCGGTCGCTTACTTGAAGATCTCTCGTCACGACATCAAACAATCTTAAGCTTGAAGATGTCGCAACATTAACTCTCCTTGTTGCAACAAGGCCGCTCATACTATTAAGCACCTGCGTGACTTCCAGTTTTCTGTCACGATCTAAACTTCTTCTCTAGCATCTTTTTTGTCTCAACAAACTTTTCCATGTTGCAGAAGTCAATGTCACGACAGAGAGGATTATGTCACGACCAATATTCTACCTTCAGTTTAGCATTATGTCATAACACAAATTATCTTGTTCCTAGCTGACGTGCATATGTTTTTCCCATTCTTTATTGCAATCTCGTCGGCCTTTGTCGCTAATTCTTAGCCTCAATTGTTAACAATCAGATTATGGTGTTACAAACAGAATGTTGTTGCGATACGTTTTCTTGATAATTGTTTGAAGTTTGTCTCAACACACAAATTTCAGTCGCGACATAGACTGCTGCAATTGCTGTTTTTCTCTTCTTTCTTACTAGATTTTTCTCATTTTTGAATTAAAGCCAACAAAACACAAAAGCTCGTAAATATTCCATAATTGAATTAAAATCGTCAAAATACTAAAAATTGAAGCTTTAAAATGGAATAAAAATAGATGAGTTTAAGACTCATCAAAACCTCATTGTAAAACTCTTCTAATTCACTTAGTCGTAGTGATGCCGCCCATTTTATCAGTCTCATATTCAATTATCGAAGTTGCCCAAGATGCTCAGGTTCCGCACCTAATGTGCAAGAGGCATGTTTTCTCTCCTCAAACACAAGCCCTAATGGTGGCATCCCCATAGTGCCCTAATGTTGTCCCATAGTGCTTTAGTGCCACATCATCTATTTCTCCACTTACTCAATCTTCTTTCTGGAGTTGTCGACGCTTTCCAGATAGATTTGATTTCTCTATTTGACACCTCCGTCGCTACTGGTCTGTGGGGTGGTATGTGTATGTTGTATGATACCTGGTTTATCATATTTTCGTAACACCGGTCTGCCAGCTTGTTAGCGTAAGTGTGTTCCTCCCATCTCGTAATCAACGCCCGTAGTTCCTTCAACCGTGAATATATGATCGCTGAAGGAAACTATACCACTCCATCACGTTCGGTAGGTAAGGCCTTCTACCCATTCGGAAAACTTCAGTCGATGGCCGTGGAGAATGACAAGGCTGGAATGATAATGGTGGTGGCCCATAAAATCCATCCCCCATATATCAAACACCTCTACCTTTAAAATGGTTTGCATGGGTGGCTCATCTCGTTTTGATATGCTCCCCATTCTTTGGCATTTATCATAGGTAGACACAAACTGGTGAGCATACTTGAACAAGGCGGGCCAATGTAACCCGATTACCTTGTACTGTTTATTTTAATTCTAAAGTGCCCCCACATGCTAGAGTGTGGCAGTGATTTAGTATACTTTCCATTTCCTCCTATGGGACACATCTTCTTATCACATGATCGGCACAATGCTTATACAGAATGGGCTTCTCCCAATAGTAATGCTCCAACTATGCGAAAAATCTCTTCTTCTACTGATCACTAAACTCTGGTGGGAGCACTCTTGCCACTAAGTAGTTCACAAAATAAGCAAACCAAGGTGCTGGCTCTTTGCCTTCAATTGCCAAGAGCCATTTGTTGGGAAAAACATCATTGATATGAATTTCTTTACTCGACCCTTCTAATCGTGAAAGATAGTCGACTACTAGATTCTCAATCCCTTCTTATCTCACCCCTAGGATCAAACTCTTATAGTAGTAAATTAATTCCACCTTATTAGTCTCTTGCCGTGATCCTTCTTAGTCATTAGGTACTTTATGGCTGAATGGTTAGTGTATATTATTACCTTGTTCCCAATCAAGTATGGCCGGAACTTGTCAAATGCAAACATAATTGCTAAAAGCTCTTTTTCAGTTGTTGCATAATTTAGTTGCGCATCATTCATCGTTCGACTCGCATAATAGATAACCTGAAATGTTCTTTCCCTCTTCTGACCCAATACTGCCCCTATTGCATAGTTGCTTGCATAACACATTAGTTCAAACATAAGATTCCACTCCAGTGCTACTATAATAGGTTTTGACACCAATTTCTCCTTCAAAAACAAGAACGCTTGCATACATTGATCATCAAACTCAAAAGGCGCTCCTTGAACAAGCAGATTTGACAAGGGATTGGCGAATTTGGAGAAATCCTTTATGAATCTCCTGTAGAATCCCGCGTGACCCAGAAAGCTCCTTATTCCTTTCACTTAAGATGGGGGAGGTAGCTTGTGAGCTGGGCATATTGACTAGTTTGGCATTAAAATGTTGTAACTTGAGTTTGGGTGATCCAAATGAGATGATTCCAATTGCTACTAAACTAGACTCATAGTTTGACTCATGTCTCCCCAGAAAATTTTGCAAGTGAAGGAGTATTGGGTAGATATCAACCCTAACCAAAAAAATCCTAGAATGCACAACGAGCTTCTTTCTTTCTTGGGCGTGTTCTTTAATCGTGGACATATTTGTGATGGATTAGTGGGTCAGTGACGAGGAAGCTCGACCCAAGAACCCGATCTCCCGAGGATAGGAACTGCGATAGCTAACTTTGAGTTTGTTCAATCTCTCATGCTTCAAATTCTGTGAAAGTTTTATCTACACTCTTCTTTTCATTGTTTCAAAATTGATTGTGAAATATTGAAATGATGGCGATAAATTGCATATTGATTTGTTTTAAATTGATTTGAGATGACCGATTTCGAAATAAATTGCATATGAAAATTTGCATGGGTGTTGAAAAATAAATTATTATATCTAAATGTATATACACTATTGTAAATTGTATTGAATGATTTGAAGGCCCTTAAAAGAATGTTAACCATTAAAATTCTAGTTAAGGATAGATAGGTATACCAATAGGGTCAAATTAGCAATACTGCACCGAACGTAATGATGTGTCACTTAACCGTATTCCGTGACAAGATTCGTAATGTTGACAAAATGATTTTTAATAACCGCCGCCAGCCCCAACAGACCGTACCGTGTTATAAAACCTTTACACACGGCCTCGTAGCCCACAGACCGTGTCGGATATTCGCTATCCCGCACCAAAGCATAGGTTAAATTCGTCAGAAAATGAAAGAAAAAATTGGTGAAATGCATGATTTGTGTTTTGAATGATTTATTGCATATGAAAGTGCATATTTGGAATGATCAATAAACTGTAAATGAATGTATATGAAATGAATATATATATTGTATTGCATTGATCATTCAAAAAGGTTAAAAGGGCATTGTTTTAGAAAAATGCATGACTTGATTTAAACTGAAATGGAAGAGAGTATTATATAGAACCACTAAGCATGAAAATGCTTAGCGCATTGTTTTTATCTTCGTGCAGGTATTGAGTAGAAAGTGGTAGGACCGAAGATCGTCGGGCCAGGTCATCACAAATAAAGAGGAAAGTATAAGTGTAAATGCTTCGCCTTATGCATATCATTCCTTATTCATGATATTTTGTAATTATTTTCAGATTGAACTCAAAGACGTAAAAGTGTTCATAAGAAGATCACATTTTTTTTATATATATCTTTTTGAAAGTATAGAAATGTATTTTACATATTGTGGATAATTAGGGTGAACTCCATAAATATTTTGTAATTGTATTTAGAAAGGCATGAAATGCCAATTTGTATAAATGTGTTATTTAAGAACAATTATGGGCTTTATTTAAATTAAGGAATGTATTTTTTTGTTTATCAAAGCTACAGTCAAATTGTTATAAAAGGGCACGAGGCCGTCACAGGTTTAGTGGTATCAGAGCCTAGGTTTAGGCGGTTCTACAAAATGTTTTTGAAAATTTTGTAAATGATTTTGAAATTGTTTATGACATGCATTGCATTTGCATATAAAGGATGACGTGACTTTGATGCGGATCTTGTCGGTCTTAATAGGTAAGCATGGAAAGTTCAGGCCCTAATAGTGTAGCTCCCCTTTTTGGCCCGACCTGATTGGCGGGTCCGAACCGGATCCGGGATGCTCTGGTACCACTATATCATTTTATCAAAATCATTTATTAAAAACACGCGGAAGCATTACATTTCATGGTGCATAAAAAAGCCCTCTTCAAATATGCTAAGAGTTTTTAAAGGTAGACCCATTAACATTACATTTATACAAACGTAGTAGTTTACTATAAAGGCATATGGAAGCCTTTTCAAAATGATTTACAATTAGATGTTCGTAGTTCAAATTATTTTTACAAAATATCAATGTGTTAAAAAAGAAAAAATGGAGGAATGCATATGTTACCTGAGCATACTCGTTAAATATTATTTCTCTATGACTTGAATCTCCTCGATCTTGCTTTTCGTTCCGGTTTAATCGATACTTGCGCATAGATAACACTACATGGTAAGCATTTTCGTGCTTAGTGGTTCTATACAATTCCATTCTTCTCGCTTCGCCTAAGTCAAATCATGCAATTCTTACTAAACAAAACTTTCAAATCTTTCGATGATCAATGTCAATATATTGCCATATACTTATTTCCATATATAATCATTTAAGTGATTAATCGATCATTCCAAATATACATTTTCATATGCAATAAATCATTTATAACCAAATCATGCATTTCATAATGATCTTTTTCATTTCAATTTGCAATCATGCCAATTCCAATATGTCAATAATTCCCGTAAATCACTCGGGCCGCCTCTTAACGAATTTAACCTATGTTTTCAGATATAGATACTCCATCACTGCACGGCCCCGCTGGGCCGTAGGCCTGGGTATAAAACATTTGCTGGTAACATAGCCCGATCTCGCTGGCCTGGCCGATCGGGTTATTAAAATCAATTCGTGAAATACCATCGGAGTACCGTCTCCCATTGGCCGCCGAATGGAAGTGACAACATTATCATACTTGTTCGCAAGACTTCTAATTCGACCCCTTATTGGTACTACTGGGCCATCCTTAATACGAATTAAATGGTTAACATTCTATTAAGGGCTGCCTCAAACCCTTTATAGCAAAAAATACACACAGTGATGTACGATTTGTATAAACAGCTTCATTTTCAATACTTATGTACTTCATATGCAAACATTTCATAATCATTTACCTCAAATCAATTAAAGCAAATCAATATGCTTTTTCTTATGCATTTAGAATAAACATTTTCAAATATATTGAAACAAGAATAGGAGAAGATAACAAACCAATCTATCTCTTCTTTTCGCTTGTCATCAACTTCGGTCCTAGTTAGTGATCCCCACCGCCCCTGCAAGTAAAATCACACACATCACATTTAGTGAACTAACACTCAATCACACTTAACGAATATTGCCAAGGCGACGAGGTACGTTACGCTTTTCACCTGAGCTTTATTTTTATTTATCCTTATTAGCATCGCAGGCAGATGAAACATCAGGTGTTTGTATCAACCAAATTTCTTGTTGTGAACAAAGAGCCTACGCCGCGGCGCAGTTTGCTACTCCGGCGGCACTGGTGGCTGCCATTTTGGCACCTTTGGCTCCGTCGCAAGCAAGGGATCCCACTCCTTGGTGTAGGTCTACTCACGTTAGTTGCTCTCCCACGCAGCGCCGCAGAGCCCGATTTCTGCTGGGATTTTCCGCTTTTCCTTCTTTTACGATTCCAAAATCCTCAAAATCCTAAAACAAAACATGGGAATCACTCCCAATAACATCCTAAACCAACCATGAGCAAAACCCATATGGATTAGAGTTTTTCTAACCCAAACATCAAACACAACTTTCTAGGGTTTGGTTCTTACCTTAAATCCCTTTGCACTTGAAGTCGTAGCCTTCTTCTTTAACAACACCCAAAATCTTGCAGACAAACATGGAGAGATTCCTGCTTTCACCTCAATCTCCAACTATTTCCAGCAAACCCTAGTTTTTTTCTCCTCTCCCACTCTCTCAAAAATGTTTTTGTACAAGTGGGAGATTTCTAAGAGCAAATGTGGTCTAATATCACTTATCCATTATAAGGTCATGTTTGGCTTCCTCATTAAATCACATTTTCCATTTTTCTCACTTAAAGCTTACTAGTCTCCTTATTTGCACATTCACTTATAATTAATTTCACATTAGCATTTAAGCTTATTATTTGACCCTTAGGTCCTCATTTTACAATTTCCAAATTTTCCCTTTTTCACTTGGGTTTATTTCCGGGTTCAATCAATTTCTCATTTTAGCATATAATATTTAATCATATGCTTACATATTTATTTCACTTTTCAAAATTTATCAATTTTCCTGGAAAAACCCAAGTTTGACTCAATTCATATCTGGAATATATAATAAATTATTATAAAAATTCTAGTGTATTTTTAGGGCGTTTCAAATAATGTCGTTGTGAATAGAGTCTATAGAGATTGTCCCATTAGAATACGAGAGTATGAGTTTCCGGGAGATTTGATCAAGTTGTCATTTAGAGAGTTTGATGTGATATTGGGGATGGATTGGTTGTCCCGACACCAAGTGGTAGTTGATTTTAGAATGAAGAGAGTGACCTTAAGGACACAGAGTGGCGAAGAAGTGACTTTTATCGGCTAGAGGTCGAACCACCTCTCTAATGTGATATCCGCCGCTACTACTAGAACTATGGTTCGAAAGGGGTGTGAAGCTTACTTGACATATGTGATAGATACGAAAAAGGTGGAGCCTAGTTTATTAGACATCCCTACAGTTTGTGATTATTCGGACATGTTTCCGGAGGAGTTGCCAGGATTGCCTCCACAAAGAGAGATTGAGTTCACAATCGACGTTGTTTAGAGTGCCACTCTGGCATCCATTACACCGTATAGAATGGCTCCAGTGGAGTTAAAAGAATTGAAGTTTTAGTTGCAAGAGTTGTTAGAGAAAGGATTTATTCGTCCGAGTGTATCACCATAGAGAGTGCCAGTGCTCTTTGTTAAGAAGAAAGATGGTACGCTTTGTCATGTGCTTCGATTATGTATAATCAACAATATGACAGACACAAATAAATATCCATTAACAGGGATTGATGACTTGCTCGATCAATTGAAAGGTACAAGTGTCTTTTCGAAGATCGACCTAAGATCTGGGTATCATCAATTAAGGACAAGGATGGATGTGCATAAGAGACTCCACATTTAACGTGGTACGGATATTATGAGTTCCTTGTAATAATGCTTAAGTTGACAAATGCTCAAGCGCTCGTGGACTTAATGAATCGTGTTTTTGACCGTCTCAGATCAATTTGTGAGCGGTGCTTATAGATGACATCCTTGCGGTATTTCAAGGATCTGAAGATCATGATACACACCTTCTCGGTAGTGCTAGAAACCTTGAGAAATGAACAATTATATGCAAATCGAAAGAAATGTTAATTTTGTCAGAGTAGCGGTCTTTTCGACACATTACATCGTAATAGCGAATTCGAAAGGGATCCAAAGAAGATAGAGGTGATTATTGAATGGAAACCATTGAGAAATGTCATGGAAGTGCGTAGTTTTCTGGGATTGGCAAGTTACTATAGAAGGTTTGTTAAGGGGTTTTCAATGACTGCGGCCCCTATGATGAGATTGCTCTAAAAGATTGTGAGATTTGAGTGGAGTGAAAAGTGTCAAGCTAGCTTTGAAAAGTTGAAAGCATTCTTAACCGAGACACCTGCCTACTCACCATTCCACGGTAAACAATACGTGATTTTTAGGTGATGCTTCATTAAATAGACTCGATGTGTCCTTATGCAAGAGGGTAAAGTGGTAGCTTATGCTCTCCCGTGCGCTTGAAGCCGCATGACAAGAACTACCCTACGCATGATTCAATTGGTCGCCATTGTAATGCATTGAAAATTGAGACACTATCTTTATGAGAAAGTGTTTTATCTATTAATCGATCACAAAGTCTTAAGTATTTGCCCTCGCAAAGAGAGCTTAACTTGAGACAAACGTAGATGGATGGAATTGATCAAGGATTATGATTGTGTGATCGATTATCATCCTGGGAAGGCCAATGTAGTAGCAGATGCTCTGAGTTGAAAGTTAGTACAAACGCTTCGAGCGTTGAATGCTCATTTGTCATTGTCAGACGACTGTGCAATAGTAGCCGAATTGATAGCAAAACCGGATTTGTTGAATCGAGTGCTAGAGGCACAAAAGAATGATGAGAGAATTTCCACAATTGTAAATCAGAGTAGAGAGGGGAAAGAAACCGAATTTACATGAACGAGGATGGCTCAGGTATTATAGAGATCGAGTTTGTGTACCCAATGATAATGAGTTGTAGAAATCCATTCTCGAAGAGGCACACAGTGGATCTTTTTCTATGCATCTCGGTAGCACAAAGATGTATCAAGATTTAAATACTTCATACTGGTGGTCCAGAATGAAAAGAGATGTATCACAATTTGTGACCAAGTGTATGGTGTGTCAAAAAGTGAAGGCAGAACATAAAGTTCCTTCTGGATTATTGCAACCTATTAAAATACCTGAATGGAAATGAGACCGAATCATAATGGATTTTGTGGTTAAGTCATCGCGATGTGAAGGAAGCATATGATTCAATTCCGGGGTCGTGGTAGACCGATTGACAAAGTCGCTCACTTCCCAATTGCAAGAACCGACTATGCACTTGATAAGCCGGGCAGAAGCTTTTTACATAAGAGAAATAGTCTGATTGCATGGACCCCATATCGATCATTTCAAATAGAGATTCAGGCTTCACCCTCGAGATTGGGGAAAGTCAGTAAGAGGCTGGGTACTAACCGAATCTCAACACGTTTCCACCCACAGAAGGATGGACAATCGGAAAGAGTGATCCAAGTGTTGGAAGATATGCTAAGAAGTTGTGTGATCGACTATGAGGGTAGTTAGGATAGACACATCCCTCTACTTGAATTTATGTATAATAATAGTTTCCAATTGAGTATTGGAATGGCGCCTTACGAGGCTCTTTAGGGAAGAAAATGCAGAACACCATTGTGTTGGACGAGTTAAGAGAGAAGAAAGTGATTGGCCTGATTTGATTTAAGAAACTGAAGAAAAGGTGAAAATGATTATAGAAAGATTGAAAGTGGCCACGGATAGACAAAAATCTTACACCGACATGAGAAGAAAGGATATTCGATATGAGATCGGTGAGAAAGTATTTTTAAAAGTATTGCCTTGGAAGAAAGTATGAGATTTGGGAAAAAAGGCAAGTTGAGCCCTAGGTTCATTGGGCCATATGAGGTGATAGAGAAAGTGGGTCCAATGGCATACATTTTAGCTTTACCTCCAGAGTTAGAAAATATCCATAATGTTTTCCATGTGTTAATGTTGAGAAGGTACAGGTTAGACCCGTCGCATGTAGTCTCTTCAAAGACGATTGAGCTTAGACCGGATTTGACGTATGAAAAAGTATTTTTAAAAGTATTGCCTTGGAATAAAGTAATGAGATTTGGGAAAAAGGGCAAGTTGAGCCCTAGGTTCATTAGGCCATATGAGGTGATATAGAAAGTTGGTCTAATGGCATACATATTAGCTTTACCTCCAGACTTGGAAAAGATCCATAATGTTTTCCATGTTAATGTTGGAGGGCACAGTCGTAATTGTCGCATGTAGTCTCTTTAGAGACGATTGAGCTTAGACCAGATTTGACGTATGAAAAAGAGCCAGTGGAGATCTTGGCTCGAGAAGTGAAAGAGTTGCGGAACAAACAAATCTCATTGGTCAAAGTGCTATGGAGAAACCACAAACAGAGGAAGCCACATGGGAAAGCGAAGAAGTTATGCGGCAACAATACCCTTAACTGTTCAATGAAGGTAATTTCGAGGACGAAATTTTTTTAAGGAGGGGAGAGTTGTAACGCCCTGAAAATACCCTAATAGTTTTATAACATGTTCAAGGTGTAAAATGAATTAAATTATATTTTTCGGCGTTTAAATGACTAAAAATGAAAAATGATAAAAATCTAGAAATTTTACAGGAGTCAAATAAATTTAGTAAAAATGTCAAATGGGGACCCAAGGGTCCTAAATGAGGAGTGTAATGTTAAAATGTGAATAACAATGAAATGAAATTGAAATGAAGTGTTAAAATGGAAAAAATGAGAATTAATGGCGTAGCCAAACATGGCCTTAGCCATTTAATGGGATTAAAGACCAATTTTGGTCTTAGAAAGTCATTTTCACATTTGGGCATTTCCGTTTTGAGAGAGAAAGAGAGAGTTAGGGTTTGTGGAGAAGGATGCTTGGTATTGAAGAATCAAAAGATTAAAGGTATGAAATCCAAACCTTAACTTTTCTTTTCTTGTGTTGAGTTGATGAAAACTCCAAAATTTTTGGATGAAAGTGTTTGTATTGGTTGTAAACAAGTTTTGGGGGTTGCTCTAAGTTGTGTTTGATTGTTTTGATTGGTTTTGAGAAATTTTTGTATAAAGGAAATGGTGAGGTTTCAAAGGAGTTATTGTCAAATTTTTTTCAAAAACCCTGTTCTTGTTTTGGCTATAGGTTAAGTTATAATCATCCAAATGGAGTGATTCCAATTGTTCAAGAACCATAAGAGATAGAGCTATAAATGTATAGAAGGGACTAGGAGCAAAATGTAACTCTAAGGCTCCCGAATATGGGTTTAAAGGTGAGTTTTGGGTAGCTCACGGGTATGCTCTGTTTTGGGTGTAGTTGTGGTGTTTTCAAGCATAAGTCAGTTTCACTCATCCAAATTGAGTGATTCAAAATTTTGGATAAACTAGACTTCAAGGAGAATAATTTACTTGAAGGAAGTGTATGTAAATTGTAATCCTAAAATACCCATAAATCTGTCAAAGTGGAACTATGTGCAGATTATGTTTTGCAAATCAGAGTAGTCTAGATGTAAAATGCAATAACTTGAGTTTTGGTGATCCAAATTGGATGATTCCAATTGGAGAAGAAACCTTAAAACCATAGATTCAAATGAGTGAAGTAAAAATTACCAATTTATGGAGTTAAGACCCCATAAATCGAAAATAACAGTAGGTGATCCAGTGAGCTGGGCATATTGACTAGTTTGACATTAAAATGCCTTAACTTGAGTTTAGGTGATTCAAATGAGATGATTCCAATTCCTAATGAAAATAGACTCATAGAGCTATCATTTTCTTGAAGTAATAATGATAAAAATATGGCTCATGTGTTCCAAGAAAAATTTTCAAGTGAAGGAGTATTGGGTAGACATCAACCCTAACCAAAAAAATCCTAGAATGCATAACTAATTTTTCTTTCTTGAGCTGTTCTTTAATTGTGACATATTTGTGATGGATTAGGAGTTGGTGACGAGGAATCTTGACCCAAGAATGGGATTCCAAGGATAGGAATCGAAGAGCGACAACCTTTTTGAGTTTGTTCTTCAATCTCTCTCTTGTTTCAAATTTGTGAAAGTTTGATCTACACTCTTCTTTCCTTGTTTCAAAATTGATTGTGAAATATTGAAATAATTTATGATAAATTGCATATTGATTTGTTTTAAATTGAATTGAGACAACAGATTGCGAAATAAATTGCATATGAAAATTTGCATGAGTGTTGAAAAATAAATTATTGTATCCAAATGTATATACACTATTGTAATTTGAAGGCCCTTAAAAGAATGTTAACCGTTAAAATTCGAGTTAAGGATAAATTGATATATCAATAAGGGTCAAATTAGCAGTACTGCGCTGAACGTAATGATGTGTCACTTTGATCCGTAGCCTAGCGGGATAATATCGATAGTGTTGATGAAATGATTTTTAATAACTAGTCAGCAGTCCAGTGGGACCGTATTGTGTTATAAAACCTTTTTTTTTATATACCGGCCTGCAGCCCAACGGGACCGTGTCAGTGATTCGTTATCCTGTGCATTGAAAGCATAGGTTAAATCCGCTTAAGGGAAAAATGAAAAGAAAATTGTGAAATGCATGATTTGTGTTTTGAATGATTTATTGCATATGAAAGTGCATATTTGGAATAATCAATAAACTATAAATGAATGTATATGAAATGAATATATGTATCAGACAGTATTGATCATTCAAAAGGCAGTTAAAAAGGCATTGTTTTAGAAAAATGCACAATTTGATTTAAAACTGAATGGAAGAGAGATTATATAGAATCACTAAGCATGAAATGCTTAGCGTTGTTTTATCTTCACAAGTATCGAGTAGAAAGTGGTAGGACCGAAGATTGTCGGGCGCAGAGTCACCGTCAAATAGAGCGGAGTATAAGTAAATGCTCCATCTCATGCATATAATTTTATTCATGATATTTTGTAATTGTTTTGCATTGAACTCAAAGATGTAAAAGTGTTCATAAGAATATCACATTTTTTTATATATATCTTTTTGAAAGTATGAAAATGTATTTTACATATTGTTGACAACCAGGTTGAACGCCATAAATATTTTGTAATTGTATTTGAAAAGGCATGGAATGCCAATTTGTATAAATGCGTTATTTAAGAACAGTTATGAGCCCTATTTAAATTAAGGAATGTATATTTTGTTTTATCAAAGCTACAGTTAAATTGTTATAAAAGGGCGTGGGCCGTCACAAAGTGTTCTATTAGTATTTGCAAATCATTGATCACCTTGTTGAGTAATCTTCTGTCTAAGGTCTTGAATTTCATCCACATTTTGTTGAGGAGAGGATGTAAATAAATTGAAGCAAATGCATTCCCGTAGTACTCAATAGCTTAGGACCCAAACCATAAATTGTACTCTTTCGTTTTCTACCCACAATATTGAAAAATAAGTCATTTTCATCTATTGCTTCACTGGATTGTATTAACTCTTCTCTCCTAGACTAAAAAGCATCCTGGTAAAAATTTAAAACAATTAGAAAATCATAATAAGATAAGTTCAAGAAAGGCACACATTAATCAAATTAATTAACTTACGTTGACAGATTTGGACTTATTATCAGTAGAATAATTGTCAAATTCTTGATAATTAGCACATTGCTCATTCTCCCCCATGATCATGTAGACCCTCTTCCTTTGAGCAACCTATCTCAGCTTCACAAACACAAATAGATAAGACTCTCATGGATCTCACTCAGTAACTTAGAGTGACCCGCTCTAATACCAATTGAAAGAGAAAAAAAATGTTTGTTTTGACAGAACTAAAGGAATAAAATTAATCAACATCTATGCATAGATACATGATATTGTTTACGCAGTTTGGCCTAGCCTGCATCCGTAAAGCTGACCCCAGATGCAAAGGATTCCACTATATCTTAGTTAGGTTACAAGTTGGTCTTACATGAGACAAAGCTCCCTCTTTCTCCAATGCCTTCTTCACTTAATATTCTCACAGTGAAACATAGAATGTGATCCCCTCATTCCCCCAACAACATCTAGACTCTCATATGCTAAAATTCTCCACATAAAACTCATGTATACATAAAAAATGATAAAATAACACTCAATCCCCATGGAAACTCCTTGACTGTTGAATCTTGAACTTCAGCTTTGTTATGGTCATGAAAGACACTTGGAAATGTCTTATAGTCCCCTTTTTATTCTCGTGCTTCAGTATTTCTTTGAATATTTTTCTTGATTTCAAGGTGATCTCCAATTCGTGTTTATAGAAGGTTACCTTGATTGCTGAAAATTTTCCTTTGAAATCAAGATTTTATCTCCATAAATATCCCATCAAATATTTTGATTTGGCTTATCAAATATCTAGATTTTATCTCCATATTTATCTCCTCAAATATTTTGATTTATCTCCATAAATATCTCCTCAAATATTCTGAGTGATCCGGAGTACATAATCTGCTAGAAAAGGGGACCTAAAGTTTTGCCGAAGATTATGCCAACGCATTATCCCTAAGAATCTCCTCCTTTGACATTTATTTGAAAAAACAAGTCTTCATTACTCCAAGCCTTCATGTTTCACCCAAGACATAATGGAAGATAAAAACATTGGAAATACGTAATAGAAATCAAACCTTCCAACATATGGATCATTTAGCATACTGCTCATTCTCCCCCTTGATCTTATTGATCCTCGTCCTTCAAGCAACCCATCTCAGCTTCACAAACACAAATAGATACGACTCTCATGGATCTCACTCAGTAACTTAGAGTGACCTGCTCTAATACCAATTGAAAGAGAAAAAACAGTTTGTTTTGACAAAACTAAAGGCACAAAAATAAATCAGCATTTATGCACATATACAAGAGATTATTTATAGTGTTTGGCCAAGCCTACATCCGTAGGATTGACCCCAGATGAAAGGATTAAACTATATCTCAATTAGGTTACAAGTTGGTCTTACATGAGATAAGGTTCCCCCTTTCTCCAATGACTTATTCGCCTGATTCTCTTACAGTGAAATATAGAATGAGATCCCTTCATTCCTCCAACAACATCTAGACATTGATATATCCAAATTCTCCCCATAAAACCCATGTATGCATAAAAATGATAAAATAACCCCCTTGAATCTTGAACTTTAGCTTTGTTATGGTCTGGAGAGACACTTTGAAACATCTTCTAGTCCCCTTTTTATTCTCGTGATTCAATATTTCTTTGAATATTTTCCTTGATATGCAATGTGATCTTCAACTCGTGTTTATAGAAGGTTACCTTGATTGCTGAAAAATTTCCTTTAAAATCCATATTTATCTCCTTAAATATTTTGATTTATCTTCGTAAATATCTCCTCAAATATTTTGAGTGATTCGGAGTACATAATCTGTTAGAAAATCAAACCTAAAGTGTTGCCTAAGATTATGCCAATACATTAAAGCTAGTTTTAATTTCCGTTTATTGTTTCCTTTCTTATTATACATAAAAGCTTTTTATTTATTTATTTATTTTTATAATGAACAAACTGTTACATGCTTGAATGAAAAAATTAAATATTTTAAACTTAAATTGAATGTACATTAGACGTTATATATTACTTATATTGAAGTATATAGAAAGTAAATAATCAATGCAATTAATTTACAATGCCAAAATACTGTTTACAGTTATGCAAATGCAAGGCCTTCCTGCTGAATTTTAGTGATGGGATTTGCCATTGTTATCCAAAAACCCTCTTGCTTAATGGATTCCGTTCGCCGAATTATCCTAGAATCATGGACCTAAAATTGTCTAAAGCAAGAGGTGTGTGGAGATTTGGAAGGCTTAATCACATGAACTTAATAGAGATGTGGGGATATTGCATTTAGGGGAAGCACCGGCTTTTGGTGTATCAGAACATGGACAATGGATCCTTAGTGCAAAATCTATCTTCCGATACTCTTGATTTGGATAAGAGGTTCCAAATAGCACTGGATACCACCAGAGGACTGATAAAACCCTTGAGGGTTGTTTGTTTGAGAAAGAGATAATGGACAAATTTTTTTTTTTTTATTTCTATAATTATGAGGCTTTAAATACAAAATAATAAAAAAAAAAACGTGCATACTAATTGTTTTAATAGATTCCTAAATTTGCTCCATTAATTATCTAAAAATAAAAGATAATAATTAAAAATAAATATAAAATTAAAAAATCTTAAAGGTTTGAAGTCCACCACTCAACAAATCCATGTTATCTTTTTGACCAAGTATTACCAATGATGGCCAGGCTAACTCTCATAAAGGGCTAGCTTATTTACACAAAGAATGCTTGGAATGGGTTCTGCACTGTGACGTCAAGCCTCAAAAGATACTCTTGGGCTCTAATTACTTGTCTGAAGTGGCAGATTTTGGACTATCAAAATTGCGGAACAGGAGAAGTAGACAATTCGAGTTTCTAGGGGGTCAAAGGAACCAGAGGATACATGGCTCCTAAATAGGTATTCATGTAAGAATTTCTTAATGTGGGCTATATGAATTGAAATTAACTGAATTAGTTTGGTCTAATAAAGGTGAGATATATGGACTTTAATCGCCTAATATGGGTTTGCCAGTGTGGGTCGAGTACGGCCCGACCCGGCCCGTAATAAGAGGGCCCCGTGGTCAAGACTCCTGAGAAATAGTGCTCAAGTCCTCCCTAACCCTAATGATACATTACTTTTTTGACTCACATCCAGATCTAGAGAAACTCTCCTCTCGTGAGTGGCAACTTCATTAGGCGTTGTTTTAACAAGGATGAGAAGATCTTGAGTTCGTGTTCGCGGATCGTCGCTAATTCCACGTAAAGCATGATGGATTCCAAATCAGGTACGTGAATCGACAATTCTCTCTATTATTGTGTTTTGTTTTCTAACTATGGTGATCCTGGGCATGCCATGTTCGTGGGCCTACATTTGCACGTGAGCCTACCATAGTTTAGAATCGAAACATGGATTAGGTTTTGTTCGAGAGGTTCTTGTCCAGCCAAATTTTTAACAGATGAAAGCAATTTTATTACATATTTGAATCTACTCATCGAGACGAATATTGATGGGTGGTACATCGCCGAGGAGGCCTGACAAGCGCTACCATGCGCCTACACTCCCGCCAGCGCTACAACGGCCGCGTAACGGCCACGCTGCCGCTCAACCGCTACCGACAGCCAAAATCGCTTGATGACATGCTGACGTCATCGGTGTCTGATCCGCTGACCCGGATTTTGACCGTCCCCAGCTATTATTTTCATAACGCCTTTCATTAAGGTAATTAATTAATTACTATTTGAATTATCATTATTATTTTCATAACGTTTTTCATTAAGGTAATTCATTAATTACTATTCAATTACCATTATTATTTTCATAACGCTCTTTCATTAAGGCAATAATGATATCAATGCGCTACCAATATTGAAGCTGAGAAAACGGACTATGCTGCCTGGGAAAAGAGCAATCAGATTTGCTTATTGACAATGAAGAAATCCATTCAAGAACACTTAAAAAGTGGTTTACCAAATTGAACAGACCGCTAAGGAAATGATGGCACTTTAGGCTAGAAACCGTGGATTTCATCTAATGTCGAGATTGGTACACTTTCAAAAGCTCTTCAATATAAAAGTGCGATGGTACCGCCAAGTTAGAGATTATGTCCTTAGGATGGTAGACCTAAAGACGAAGCTTCAAGCTCTTAATGTTTCCATTCCTGATGCTTGCATTGTGCATCAAGCCCTAAACACCCTTCCACCTGATTTTGGGATTATAAAGACAAATTACAATTCCCAAGATGAGACTTGGTCAATTAATGACTTGATAGCAAGGGTGGTGGCAGAAGAAGAGAAACTTAAGAAGGAGAAAGAGCATATGGCCTTATATGTTTCTAGTTCCCACAAAGGAAAATAAGAAGTCCAGATTGTGACTCATAAAGGTACTCATGACACTACTGGTCAATCTGACAATATGGGTCCAAAAGAGACATCTTTCAAAAGGATTGGTGACCGCTGCTTCTTTTGTAAGAAGAAAGGTCACATAAAGAAGGATTGTGCAAAGTTTAAAGCTTGGTTATCCAAACGCGAGCCGCTGTAATGATTCTTTAGCACTTGTTTCCAGAATCCAACCTATCCAAGCACCATCCGCTTCTTGGTGGCCTGGAGGCAAAGTAAATGCAATCATGTTATGCTACCATACATGGATTCATAAACTGAGGAAGCTAAATCGTGATGAATCAAGACTCACTGGAAACAACGAAAGCCGATGTCAGTGGCTCAGGGGAGATGTAATCTTGATTCTAGACTCGCTCTTAGATTAATGTTGAAAGACACTTTTATGTACCTTCATTTAGACGTGAACTAGTTTCCGTATCGTGTTTGACAAGTATGACTAATCTTTGAAATCAAGAGCAATGTTATTTCTTTGTTTCTGATTCAAATAAGGTTGCGTCATATATGTCCAACGGATTGTACAGATTGTGTTTATCTCCCAATGACATATACGTCGCTTATACGGCTGAAAAGGTTGTTTCTAAGAGACCATTACCTAAGGAACAGTCTTATGCATTGTGGCATAAATGGCTTGGCCATTCTAAGGATAATAGAATAGGAAAAGGCTGATAAAGACTAACATCCCGCCCCGCTCTAAAATGACTTAGAGACATGCGTAGACTATTGTAGAGGTAAAATGACCAAGATAAGAAAGAAAACTGCAATCCGAAGTTCTGACTTGTTGGAGGTCATTCACACCGATATAAGTGGACCTTATACGACAACCTTGTGTAGAAATTTTTATTTCATCACATTTATTGATGACTATTCTCGATATGGTTATCTGTACTTGATTAAAGAAAAGGCCGTAGTCTCGACAAGTTCAAAAGATTTTTCGGACTGAAGTCGAGAAACAGTTGGGAAAAGTCATAAAGGTTGTTAGATCTGACCGAGGTGGAGAGTATTATGGTAAGCATGGCGATGCCGGACAAATTAAGGCCATTCTACAAATACTTAGAGGATCGGGATAGTGGCTCGGCCATTTATGTTTATGGGAATCCTGAGCAAAATGGTGTGAATGAAGGCGCAATCGCACTCATGGAAATGGTATGAGTGATGATTAGCAGGACAAATTCCACTCGGGTTTTCTGTGGGGTGAAGTTTGAAAACACTTTGTACATTCTAAATCGTGGTACCTACAAAAATGCTCCTGACTCGAAGTTATGGACTGGCGTGAAGCTCAGTTTAAACCATCTTAAGGTTTGGGGATGTCCTGTATGAAGTTGTATAATCCAACATTAAGTAAGTCGACTCAAGAACCACCTGTTACTTTGTATCTTACTGAACATTCAAAGGGATATCGCCTATAATCCCAATGGAGGCACAAGAATCAGGGAATCACAGCATACCAAGTTTTTTATTTGACGCACAAGAAGAAATGTCACGACTCATTGAGGATAATATACGGCAAGATATGGCACTATCTACTCCCATACGTATAATTGTGGAGACTTACACACCATATCAACCTATCGTGTTCTGGATCCCTGTTGTCGAGACAAACCCTAATGGTTCATCACAATTTCAAAAGTGTGATGTGGCTATTGCATCTGCAAGAAGGAGATCCATTTAGGAGAGTATCCATCAGCTATACCATCTGGACCATTTAGTCTATATAGGAGTAGCAAGACTACGATACTCTCCGATTCATGGTCGATCCAACATTCTATGCGAAGTCGTATCTTATCCTCAAATGTAATCGTGGTTGATGCAATGAGAGATGAAATTCAATCTATGAGGCATAATGGAGTTTGGGAACTTGTTGAATTACCTGAAGGTCATAGACCCATTGGCTGCAAATGGGTGTATAAGACTAAAAGGGACCCTAAAGGAAAGATCGAGAAGTTTAAAGCGAGACTGGTAGCCAAGGTTTCACTCAAAGAGAAGGAGTAGACTATGAAGCAACCTTTTCTCCGGTCTCTTCTAAAGATTCTTTCAGAGTGATCATGGCATTAGTTGCTCATTTCGATACGGAGTTACACCGCATGGATGTTAAAACCGCCTTCTCAAATTCGAGATTCTAATGAAGAAGTTTATATGATGCAAACTCAAAGGTTTTGAGGCAAATGATTTAGGTACGCTTGTATGTAGACTGAAAAAGTCTATTTATGGTCTCAAGCAAGCTTCTAGACAATGGTACTTAAAATTTTATAGTGTTGTTTTTCCATATGGTTTTGCTGGAACAAAGTAAGTAGATCAATGTATATACCGCAGTAAGGCTGGGAGGAAATTCATTTTCCTTATACTCTATGTGGATGATATCCGCTTGCAAGGACCTTGGTTTACTCGTGATGAGACAAAGCGGATGTTGTCAAAGAACTTTGATATGAAGGACCTCGTGGAGCAAGGCCTTTGTGTCCCGGGAATCGAGATTCATAGGAATCGCTTCGCTGAATTATCGTTTATCTCGCAGGGCATATGTTGATCGTATTCGAAAGATTCAACATGCAACAATGTAAGCCATGAATTGCTCTTTGTCCTGAAGGTGTTAAGTTGAGTCCATTACAATGTCCTCATTCGCATTTTCGAAAGCCCAAATGAAGAATGTACCTTATGCTAGTGCACTCGGGAGTATTATGCATGCTCAAGTATGTACTAGGCCTGGAGAAGGTTTTCGCAATGTGACTTCTAGGCGTATATCACTAAATCCAGACATGATCATCGGGTTGTCGCAAGAAGGTTAGCGAGGTACTTAAAGAGGACAGTATTTATATGTCGGGATGATAACCATGTTCGTAACCTACAAATTTAGTCGGGTATTCTGGATTCGACTTTGCCGGCTGTCGATGAAAAGAAGTAAACAACAAGTTACATCTTTAAGAAGGTGAGGTGCACATCATGGAAAGTGAGAAATGTAAATCAATAAAGATCTTTACCATGCAAGCGGAGTTAGTAGCATGCTTTTCAAATTCCGCCTACCGTGCAATTGCCCGAAACCTCATTAAGGAGTTGACCGTATTTGATTTTGTGGATATGCCCATACAGTTGTATTGTGACAATAACTCTGCAGTGTTGTTTGTTAACAACAATAGAGGTCTCAAGGGGTCTAAGCATATGGAGGTCAAGTACCTGACTATAAAGGAAAAAGTTAAGACCGGTGACATTGTAGTGGAGCACATTTTAACAGATGATATGATTACAGATCCGCCAACTAAAGGCCTTCACCCTTGTATATTTGATCGACATGTCATTAACATGGGCTTAGGAGTATCATGGATACCACACTAGTGGAGCCGTTTAGTTTTATGTTGCTCTATGAGTTTGTATCTCATTTCATTACATTTTGTATTTGAATATGTATCAACTTCTTTCGTATTCAATGAGGTATTTGTGAATGTAGATTTATCAAGTTTGAAAGATATAATTGCGCAAAATTCCAGGCATCGTAGCAAACTCGAGTACAAAGCAGGCATTCTTGGCATTAAATTTCAATATGTCTTGCTACACGTAAAGTACAAGTAGAAACTATCAAGGTAAGACATATCTATGTCTGCACATGATGGATATTCTCTGGTGACACACTAGGTTTTGTGACACTTAAGGAGAGAAAATTTGGACAAACAAAATGGATAACACATGAAGTATCACTCATTATGAGGTATTGTCCATTTAACACACTACCATATTGAATCCATATCAGTAAAGTTGAAAGCTCTCGTGACCATGGAAGGTTCTGCGTGAGTACATGCGCTACCGCCGATGATTCTGTTTCGAGACTTTATAGATGGATCGACTATTAAGAATAATCTCTAGACCAATATGAGGGTGTGCACAAGCCTGCTTTCACTATCGCCTATGGGAGAAAGGGAATAACTTTTAAGCTGGCTATATGAATTGAAATTAACTCGAATTAGTTTGGTCTAATAAATGTGAGATATATGGATTCTTAATCGCCTAATATGGGTTGGCTAGTGGCGAGTACCTACCGACCCGCAATGAGAGAGCCCGTGGTCGAAGACTCTATAAATAGTGCTCAAGTCCTCCCCAACCCTAATGATATTACTTTTCGACTCACATCCGCATCTAGAGAAAACTCTCCTCTCGTGAGGACAACTTTATTTAGCCGTTGTTTTAACGGGCGGACAGGAGAAGATTTTATTCGTGTCTCGCGGATCGTCGCACCTCGTTGCAAAGCATGATGAAATTGCGCCGAATCGACAATTCTCTCCGTTATTGTGTTTTGTTTTCTAACTATGGTGATCCTGGGCATGCCATGTTCGTGGCCTACAAGTCAACCTTCCTATCACCTCCAAGGTAGATGTTTATAGCTATGGGATCATGGTTTTGAAGATGGTGGAAGCAAAGAACCTGGACAAGTTATCCTTTGACATCGATGATCAAGGGAGAACAGAGCAGCGTGGGTTTATTAAATGGGTCAAGGATCAAATGAATGGTAGTGGCGCCAACAAGTCATGGGTTAAGAAAATTCTACACCCTGGGATGGAAGGTGAGTCCGACATACGAAAGATGGAAATTCGATCGAGTCATAAGAGAATGCGTGAGGAAGACGGTGAGTCAAGACTCCATAATGGAGCCATATTCTCGGTAGTTTATATGCCCGGAGGAGAAGACCAAATTGGATGCCCACCCCAAAAGCGACATCGTTTTTGCTTATCTGGCTTGGTTTACGGTAAATCGGATAAAAATATTCGATATATTATCCAATATATCGTCGATATATCGGATATCGATGATATTCGATACGATATCGGCAATCGATAATTGTTTATAGGAAAAATCGATAAAAAATAGATAATATCGATAATATATTACCGATATATCGGTTCAAAACCGATATATCGTGGAAATATCGGGTCTGTGGCACACGCGCGCGTTAGTTTAATTTTTTGGTAAAATATCGAAGATATATCGAGGATATATCGATGATATATATAAGGATATATCGGAGATATATTTAAATGGTCATATTTGAAATCCTGACTTGATCCAACGGTTATGAATTGATCCCAACAGTTTAAAGAAGATTTAATGGTCAGATTTGCACAAAAATTAAATCCAACGGTTATAATTAAATTACAAAGATTTTTTGACCATCCAACGACTATTTTGATCCAAAAATCTATAAATACCCCTAAAATCATTCAATTTGATCACAAATTCTTTCTACCCATATCCAATCTTCATTTAACTCTAATTTTTTTTTCTTTGTGATGGTTAATATGATACTTTCATATTTTAAATTAGTTAATTTAGTAATAATATATTAATAAATTAACATTTTCATTAATAATATATTAATAAATGTTAGTTAATATTTGAACGAAGATGCCATTTAACCTAATTTCCTATCCATCGGTAAGTCGTATACAAGTTAAGATATTTACGCATTTATTACGCTCGATCTTATAATCAATATTATCAAATACATATGAGTATTGTCTTTATCAAGATGATATCCCTCATCAAATTTTGCAACGAGTCGATCGACCATTTTCGACGTTAAAGCTTATTGTAATGTAATTTCAATGTATATATTTATTATTAATGTCATTTTTACATCTTTGAAAAGATTTACGAATTTCAAAAGATTTTTGTTAATCTTCAATACATCGATATTTATGTAAAAATATCCACCGATATATTTTCGATATATCTGATATATCCGTAAAATCTAAGTACCGATATATCTGTCAAGACCGATATTTTCATCATTGGGTTTACCACATAGGCTTGTATTTGCCATATAGGAAGACAGTTAGGTTTGGATTCTCAATTAATGAAAGTTGATATATTTAAATAGAAATTTTTGTGTTCCATATATTTGCAAAAGTCCAAAAAGTTCATGATTTGAACAGTGTTTTTCCTAATTTTAAATAAACTTAAACCTAAATTTTTTATATCATATCAAAAATACAAAAAATTAAAAATAATAATAAAAACGAAACCCTTATTTAAAAAAACTAAAAGGTCCAAAAGTTATATTTTTAAAATATTACAAAATTTTAAAGTAATTTAATTTCATGTACCAAAAATTTAAAATATAACACATAAATTTAATTACCACTCGCATTCTACTAAATAGAAAATTATCAAAATATTATTATACTAAATCAATAATAATAAATTTATTCTAACAAAGTAAACTAAAAATTGTTCAAATAAAATGACAAAATTTTACAAGAAAAGAAGTCAAAATCATAATTGAGAAATATCATTTTAAGTTTAATTTAAAATCATAATCACCAACTATAACTTCAAATTTAGAGCTACAAGCATGAATATACAATTTCATTTTTAAATTTAAAATCATAAATCATAGTCTTAAAATGTAGCTGGTAATTTTAGTGTTTAACTTATATTAAAATCATAATCGGTAGTTCTGCTTTTTATTAGTTTTGAAAAGATGAAATAAAAACATAAACTTCAATTTGGTAATGTGGAAAATTTAAAAATAGAAAAAAGAAAAGAAAACGATTTTGTTATTTTGGTTTGGAGGATGCTTCTGAAAACTTGTGTTTCCCACATTCATTTAAGAATTATTGCAAAGAATATATAAAGAATACGAATATACTAAGCAATTTACTTTATAAAAAACAATTACGTTTCAAATACGATAATACATAAATACTATATTAATTTAACCGTAAATACTATCTTAATACCATGATATTACCAATGAAAAATAGTATACGTCAAATATAATTATTGGTATTTAAATTTATACTTAAACCATGTAATTTCCATTTGACTTCATCTTTACAATTATGATCAATCAATGTGGCAAACACAATTTGCCGGCACACTTCTTCACTACATCGGTATCCTTATTTTTGATCAAGTTCATTCCCACCGCAACTTCACCTAATTTGAAATGCTGCACTGTTTCACGTCCTTTTCTCCCCCTAAATTCTAAGCATTTGGGCTCCATGCTATTATGGACTACGACATTGTCAGCCCACTCCATATGACCATAGTGGGCTGAACTGGGTCCATTCCATTGGCTACAGCTCTATCTTTCATGTGGCTCATGGAAATGTTTGGTTCATTGAAACTGACCAAACAAAAAGGATGTGCCATTCCTTCAACTTTTAGGCTGCCCCAAACTAACTCGAATCCTTTTGTGGCTACTTCCTCACAAAAAGGTAATCACCAAAAGAAGCAATAGCTGAAAGCCACTTTCACCATACAGTGTTTCCTATTTGTCCTGACATTTACATTAATAAAATAAACAAAAATATCTGAAAAGGTTACATAATAATTAAAAGTACATCCACAAGTAATTTCCTATATATTAAAGTTTATTTTTGCAAACACAGGATATTGTTAATTTGATCCCTATTAAATAAGTATTTTTGTCCAACAGTATACATCAGCTACTATGAGCTTAACAGATTTTTTCTGTTCTGATAAACAACTCAAGTTTAGTGAGGTTGTGCTTACTTCCTAAAAAGTAATAATAATAATAATAATATATATATATATGTGTGTAGGTGAGTACACTACAGCGCTCGTGCGCCGATGCGCGAGAGAAACAATATACATAACTTAACATGAGCTTAATAGACGAGTTCTGGTTTGATCTCAACTTAAGTTTACTAAAGCTCCGTTTTGAACCTGAAAAATACTTAAAAAAATGCTAAGAAAAATTATATTTCTTATTATTGATATCATCTTGCAAAATATGAGACAAAATAAAATATAATCAAAATTTCAGCATTTTACATATTTTTAAATTTTTTACTCCTTTTATATAATAGAGAAATGATAAAACGAACTTAAATAAATATATGAAATTAATTTATTAAATCTGACACTTATTTTTTTACTTTTCTCTTCAAATTTTCTTCCTTATATTTTTCTCTATATTTTCTTTCATGCATTTCTCTTCTGCTTTCAAATCAGTCTATGATTTTATTTGTTCATAAAAAATATTAAGGAAAGAAAATATTAACAAAAATAAAATTTTCTATATTGTGTTACAAAGTAGAAATCTTTAAAATCAAATATTATTTATGTTATTTTATCTTTCTATCATTAAGTTAAAATAAATAAATGAGTTTAATAGCAAATAACAATAATTAATTTTACTTAATTCTATTCTCATTTTCCCTTATTTTTTTTCTTGATTTTTTTACATCAATTTACTCTGCATGAATTACATGGTTGTAAAACTATGTTCTTACAGGGACTCCAATTAGGGAACTCCATTACATACATTCTTATTTACCATTTTCTTAATTTATTTTTGTGTTCTTTTCTTTGGCATTTTCCAACAAAATTTCTGGAATGAAACATAGCCTAAAGAATACATGCTTTTCAAACGGGTAGATTAGAGTTTTCTTTGAAATTAAGATTTAGAATGGATCAAATTTAGGTTGGAATTTGGAAAGAATATCAATCCAACTCAACTGGCCTTCCAAAGTTGCACCCTAGTTTAGTGAGGTTTGGCCAAACAAATTCCGTTTTGGCAGGAGAGACAGAGATTCCAACCCATCCAACTCACGCCACTGAGAAAGAGTCCACAGAGGAATTGCATGACATTCCAGACTTTGGAACAGAGTAGGTGCTGAGAGGGGAAGAAATTCAAAGCTCCCATCCCCAAATTGGCAGGCCCAGCAACAATGGCGGAGATTAGGATCCCAATTCTCTCTTGACTCGTCTCCATCCAACCCCCTATAAAGCTACCCCCATCACACCCATCTATTCAATCCAAACCATGATGATGGGAAGAAGAAGCTTCAGCAGGAGAAAAAAAAGCAACAGCCACTGCTTGTTGGACACCAGCAGAAGTCGAAGAAGAAGAAGCAGCAGCAGAGCAAAGAAGAAAGCAAAAAATCAAAATTCAAAAACCAAAAATCAAAAAATCAAGCAGTGCTGTAAAGTGTTGTTGACTCCATTTTTTCCCTACTTTGGGTCAGGACTTCATGTGTGTGTTTCTCTCTTTCATATCCTTATCCCCCATCCCCATCTCACCATCTCTCTCCCTTCAACAAAGCTTGCTAACTTCTCACTTTTTCCATGGCTTTTCGTCTCCATTCAGTTGTATGCCTACCCTTTAGTTAATGTCACAGCTCCTCACCCACCTTGTATTCATTCTATCTAGATGCGTGTCTTCTTTGATATATATATCATATGGGTCGCGTCTCCCACTTCTCTCCCCTTCCTTTTCCTTCTCTATTCTTCTTATCAACCACTCCATTCTTGAGCTGGTTTTACGTGTGATTCTCATCTTCTTCTGATGGCGATCATGAGGGGCTTGCTTTCTTATTCTTCTATTTCTATCTACTTCTGAAGAATTATTGTTCTTCAATACAACAGTCTTGGGATCAAAGGATCGGATATGAAAATCATTTTCAGTACTTGCTGCTGGTTCTTGTTGCTGCTCTGGTTTTGCATCCTTGAACGAGGAGGGGAAGTTGATTTTAGAGTTCAGAACATCGCTTATTGATCCTGGTAACAATCTTGGAAGCTGGAATGCTATGGATTTAACCTGCAATTGGAATGGAATATCCTGCAATGATTCTAAGGTAACTCTATAAACCTCCAGTGGCCTCAACTTGTCTGGGTACTTTGTCTCCTAGCTTCTGCAAACTCCCCCATTTAACGTCCTTGAACCTGTCAAAAAACTTCATCTCCGGCTCCATTTCTGAAAATCTCGCCGACTGTCGTTATCTCAAGAATCTAGACCTTTGCACTAACCGCTTCCACGACCTTTTACCGACCAAACTCTCCCCAATCTGCGCCCTCAAAGCCTTTATCTCGTGAGAATTATATTTACGGGGAAATCCCAGATGAGATTGGAAGCTTAACTTCATTGGAAGAGCTTGTGATTTACAGTAACAATCTCACTGGTCCGATTCCCCGGTCAATCAGTAAGCTCAAAAGGCTTCAATTCATCCGGGCGGGTCACAACTTCCTGTCAGGTCCGATACCACCTGAAATAAGTGAGTGCAGAGCCTAGAGCTTCTGGGCCAGCCTGTACAGGCTTGAAGGTCTTCTTCCTGTGCAGCTTCAGAAATCCTAAGCGTCTTAACAATTTGATCCTCTGGCAAAACTTTCTGACCGGTGAGATTCCGCCGGAGATCGGAAATTTCACTAGCCTGGAGATGCTTGCTCTGCATGACAATGCTTTTACTGGGAGCCCTCCTAAAGAGCTTGGAAAGCTGAAAAAGCTGAAGAAATTGTACATTTATACCAACCAGTTGAATGGAACAATTCCTCCGGAGCTAGGGAACTGTACCAGTGCTGTTGAGATAGATCTTTCCGAAAATGGTTTAACTGGGGTTATTCCAAAGGAGTTGTCCCATCTTCCTATTTACGGCTGCTTCATCTTTCGAGAACCTTCTGCTGGGAGTATCCTGAGGAGCTCGACAGTTGGAAGCAGCTGAGGAATTTAGATTTGTCCATAAATAATCTGACTGGTACCATTCCTTTAGGGCTTCAAAGCCTCACATTCTTGGAGGATTTACAGCTTTTCTACAATCATCTTGAGGGTAATATTCCCTCCTCTCATTGAGCTACCAGTAACCTCTCCATTCTTGATATTTCCAAACAATCTTCAGGCCATATCCTCCACTCACCTCCAGAGATTGGACAAATGGAGGGACTTGTAGCGTTTAATGTTTCATCAAACAGGCTATCCGGGAGCATTCCCAACGAGTTGGGCAACTGTATAAAGCTACAAAGGCTTGATTTAAGTAGGAACAACTTCACTGGCAACCTTCCAGAAGAGATCGGGAATCTAGTGAATCTGGAATTGCTGAAACTTTCAGATAACAGATTGAGTGGACCGGTACCAGGCAGCTTAGGGAGTCTGTCCCGGCTACTGAACTGCAAATGGGGGCAATCTCTTTCAATGGAAGAGATTCCTCTTGAGCTTGGCCACCTTAGTGTCTTTCAGACTCTCAACATTAGCCATAATGCCTCTCAGGTACAATTCCAGGTGATTTGGGAACTTGCAGATGCTAGAATCAATGTAATTTGAACACAATGGACTGAGCAGAAATTCCCAATTTCAATTGGTGACTTGGCTGAGCCTGAATGTATGCAACCTTCTAACAACAATCCCAGAGAACAGCCAAACACCCTGTTTTTCAGAGGATGGATTCCAACAATTTTGATGGAAATAATGATTTGTGCAGAGGGAATATACTGATTGTCATCCTTCTTCAACTCCACATAGTCCAAAGGAAGTTGATAAAGGAATGTTCTTTCCAGAGAGAAAATAGTAAGCATAAATTTCTGTGGTTGTCGGCTTAGTTTCTTTGATGTTTATTGCAAGGCTGTTGGGCAATGAAGCATCATCATAAGAGACCTTTTGTTCCACTTGAAGATCAAACAAAGCCCAATGTGTTGATAACTATTACTCCTGTAAAGGGTTTACATATCAGGACTCTTGAGGCCAGTTAAGGGAAATTTTTCAGAGAGTGCAGTGATCGGAAGAGGAGCTTGTGGAACTGTCTACAAGGCTGCTATGGTTGATGGTGAGGTTATTGCAGTCAAGAAACTGAAATCCCGGGGTGATGGAGCTGCTGCAGACAACAGCTTCCGGGCAGAGATATCTACACTTGGGAAGATCAGGCACAGAAACATTGTGAAGCTTCATGGATTCTGCTACCACCAGGACTCTAATCTTCTGTTGTATGAGTACATGGAAAATGGCAGCCTAGGAGAGCAGCTTCATGGGAAGGAAGCAAATTGTTTGCTTGACTGGAATGCTAGATATAAAATTGCTCTTGGAGCAGCAGAGGGCCTGTCCTATCTCCATTATGACTGTAAGCCCCAAATCATTCACAGGGATATAAAATCAAATAACATTTTACTTGATGAGATGCTTCAAGCACATGTGGGAGATTTCGGTTTGGCGAAATTGATGGACTTCTCCAACTCCAAATCCATGTCTGCTGTTGCAGGTTCATATGGTTATATTGCCCCAGGTAAGGACTTATTAGGTTTCCATTAATATTGCATTTGGAACATGCATTTACACTGATCTCCAAGAATATGATTAATAATACCTGTCTTACTTAACACGATTTTATCCGAATAAATGGATATTGATTTTCATGATGTATGAACTTCTAGTAGATGCCTGTAACCCTGAAAATTCTTGGTATTTCATTGCAGAGTATGCTTACACTATGAAGGTTACAGAGAAATGCGACATATACAGCTTCGGGGTTGTTCTGCTGGAACTTGTCACAGGAAGGACTCCAGTGCAACCCCTGGAGCAGGGAGGGGACCTGGTCACTTGGGTGAGAAGATCAATTTTTAATGGGGTGCTAACATCTGAAATCTTGGACAAACGGCTGGACCTCAGTTCTAAAAGGACAGTTGAGGAGATGTCACTAGTTCTCAAGATTGCGTTGTTCTGCACCAGTCAGTCCCCGCTGAATAGGCCAACGATGAGAGAAGTCATTAATATGCTGATCGATGCGAGGGATGCCTATTGCGATTCACCAATGTCTCCAACATCAGAAACCCCCTTAGATGATGACACTTCTTGTAGAGGTCAGAACCTGATTTTTAACTGATCTTCCTTTTGCTTTTGCTTCTTGGTTGCCTTTCAATTCAATAATAGGTTGTGAATGAAAACTTAGTAATGAACTTCTTGTGAGACTGATTCAATCTGGTCTATGATTTGGTTTCTTTCAAAAACAATATGTAGAACATGTTATATAGACGAAAATGTAAACAGTCCATGTTCTGTAGCTACTAGATCCTCATATTTTGAAGTAGATCCCATAACTACTAGAAAAACCATTATAGTTACTATCATCAAAATAATTATTCCTTGAAGATTGTTTCGAGTTCTTAAGATTTGGATACTTTGAAGGCAAACTTCAATTTTTCTTCATGGATCTCTCAACAAATTCAATATTGGACAACATTTTTAGTTTTTGTATTGAATGACTTAGGTGTCGTTTGTTTTTTCTAAAAAAAAAAAATTACTCTTTTAATTTTATCTAATTTTTGAAACAATAAGTTTTTAAATAAAAAATTAAAAATATATATGTTTTTATTTAATTAACATGAAACGGATCATGAGAGTTTCAATTGGATCATAAAGAATATGATTTTTTTATATTATAATATCTAGATGATATTATAATATCTAGATGACATGCACCATAGTCTATGTAAGTTAGTTGTATTATAGATGACATGCACTAACATAGCATGCATGAATTCTGATTTCTTTTGTTGTTTTTTTTTGCAGGTTTTATGGAACCATAGACATCCTACAAATGGAGGATCTAGCAATGCTGATAGATTTCTCATATTCTAGTTACATAATTGATGGTCCAATTTGCCTTGCCACACTTCAATACTGCAAGAAATAAAGACATACCATCATATCATCTTAGTATTTATTTTTGTAGTTCATTGTATCTCACTTGGACCGTGTAACTCTATATTAGAACCATCTCATTCTTATAGTATGAAAAATAACAGCTCTACTCATCATAACCTCCTAGATTTCTTGCTAAGTATTTTGTTTTGTACCTTCTTTAGTCCATCCTATGCATTTCAAAACCAAAATACCATTTCAAAACAACTACAACTCTCAGCTTTTGGACTAAAGTTACAATGCTTTTATAAAATCAAGAGTATTTATTGAGCCCAAAAACAATTGATCAATAATCAAAAGACCCAACAAATGCATTACAAAATAATAACTTTATTGAACAAAGAAGCATATCAATTCATAGTGTGTAGAAAATGTTGGAGTGTCATTATTGGCATAACCCTTCTCAAAAATAAAATCATAAAGTGCATCACCTGTTAACGCAATAGATGTTGCAGCAAATTGTCTATCACACATGTCCAAAGTCGTGTACGCATCTTCTATTGATAGAGCATAAGGAAAGCTGGACCTTACCTTAGCTAGGTACCAACTGCATTGAAAGGATTATTTGCTAATCAGGCTAGAGATTCAGAAGATTTGGTTTATTCTCTGCATGCTGAGGAAAGAAGTAAAAAAGGAATAATTGTGCTCATTTAGGAATATGAAAATCTCAATTGGAAAAGAATATATTATGTCCCATGTATAAGGAAAGAAATCAACTAGTGATGGTAAACACATAAAATGATTTTGGAAATGTGTGGATTTGGCCAATATGAAGAATCCCATCTTCGTGCCTAAATAGGAGTAGAAGAGACCTTTGCAGATCATTGATTAAGCACACAAAAAGAAGGTCTTCTGGAGGAGCTGTTTTTCGGAGAAAGAGCAGCAAAAAGTACTACACGAAACCTTGATGTGAGTAATACGCTTACTCTACTTGGGATGGAGTGATTGGGCATTAATGAACCCGGATGTTTATGGGAAATAAGGGGTGCTTGCTAAATCTTTCTCTATAGGATGATTAGGAGAGGCGGTTGTGAGAAAGAGCCTGGTCTCACTTAAGTCAAGCTAGCCAACCTGATTGATAAATGTGAGGCACTTACATGGAAACGGCCTCGTGGGCGTAGGCAATTGTGAAGCATGGCAATCCTTGTCTCCCTCCGTGTGTGTGTGTGCGCATAATCTTTCATCTCACCTTGTTATCTTATTACTTCGTACACTTCTTAAAACTACACACTGCATATCATAAAAGGGTTAATTGCCCGCATGTGTGCCTTACCAGTTCAGTATGGCATCTCATGGAGCCTTGCCATAACAAATGAGTGGTATTCTTTTCAATTGGTATCGATGGGTCCTCTAAGATCTTGGAGTGGATTCCTATATGTTTCTTACTGTTTACTTCTAAGTGCCAGATAGATCTCTTGGAAGAAAGAAGATCGGTTGTTCGTTTTCCCTTGTTGGGCGGAAACAACTATGAGTATTGGAAAGCTCGTGTCGCGCCCCCGTACTCGACCCGGCCCGGAGGCTGAACCATATCCGGGGACGCGGAAAGTTTTACCATATATACATTTTCGAATACCGTAGAAATAAATGTCGAGTAATCATTTCGGTTAAAGAGGGCCCACCGTTTGTCAATTAACACTTTCATTCAATATGACATGTATGCCCTTTCAACATTATCATTTACAAAACATTATTAGAGTTCATTTCCACAAATAAATCAAATATGTTCTTCCCATGAAAACTTATACATTTTTGGTTTCATTACAAAAATGATCAAATAATGTCATGGGATGAAATGTATGCATGAGACGGAGCGTTTACTTTTACTCCGCACGATTCGACAATGACTCTAAACTTTGCGGTCTTTGCTTGTGTCCCTAGTCACTTGGTACCTGCATGATGATAAAAACAACGCGATAAGCATTTTAATGCTTAGTGGTTCTATGCAATTATCTCTTCATTTCAATTAAACACAATATGCTTTTTTTGAAAACAATGTTTTGGGCACAATTTCAATAGTCCATGCAATATACATTATATATATGTGCTTATTCCACATACTTTCATTTGCAAATCATTTGATCAATTCAAAGTATATAATTTAATATGCAATATTTCATTCGAAGCTCAAATCATGCATTTCACACATTTACTTATAATTTTTTCCCTTAAACAAATTTAACAATTTTTTTTCTCGTGCCTAGGATAATGAATCATCAAGATTTGGCCTGGGCTTAGGTCAGCAGGCCGATAGAAAAAAACATTTTATAACACAATACGGTCTCGTTGGGCTGCTAACTGGTTATTTAAAAATCATTGTGTGTACTCTACCGATACTGTCCCGTTGGGCTACGGATCGGTATGCCACTATATTTCATTTCGTTCACAGTACTGCTAGTTTGACCCTTATTGGTACACTAATCTATCCTAAACTCGAATATGACTCGAATAACATTCTATTAAGGGCATTAAACTCGGGCCATAGTAATTTACAATATTGTATACATTTATACCCAAATAATACATTTTGATTCTCATGCAATTTTTATGGCCATGCATTTGAAATCAATTTTCCCAAATCACTTAAAACAAATCACATATGCAGTTTTCTTGAAAATCATTTCAACCAACGATCACAAAACTTGAAATAAGAAAAGAGGTATGGAGAACAAACCCAAAAAGGTTGTCGCTCCTTGATTCCTATCCTCGGAATCCCGTTCTCGGGTAAGTCTTCCTCATCACCAACCCCTAATCCATCACAATTAGAGAACAATATTAGTTGGCTTATTTAGGTTTCTAGTTAGGGTTGTTTTCTATCCAACTTCTTTCAAGTAAAATTTTTTGGGAAAAAATGAGCCACATTTTACCCAACTTCTTTCAAGTCCATTGCTCCCTTATAAATCTATTTTATTTAAAAATTGGAATCATCCAATTAAGAGCACTGAAACTCAAGATATGTTCAAAACAATTGGGACTACTATATTTTCAAAACAGAACAAGAATTTGCCCGAAAATAGAGCTTCACTTTGACAAATTTCTGGGTCCAATGGGGTTAAAATTCGAATACACTTATTTCAAGAATATTTGTTCTCCTAGAAGTCTAGTTTACCCAGAAATTTGAATCACTAAATTTTGATGAGTAAAACTCAACTTATGGCCTAAATACCAAAACTGCTCTAAACACCAAAACTGGTACTAAATTGAACTGCACTGTCTCAAACAAAGCCTCACTGACGACTGGTCCAATAGGGTCCAAATTTAAATACACTTATTTCAAAATTATTTGTTCTCCTAAAAGTATAGTTTACTCATGAATTTGAATCACTTAATTTGGATGAGTGTTGGCTAAGTTATGGTCAAAACAAAAACATGGGTTTTGGAAAATTTTGACAGCATCTCCCCTAAAACCCTAACATTTCCTTAATACAAAATTCCTCAAAACCAATCCTAACCCAAAAGTACTTTGAAACTTAACCCAAAACAACTCAAAAACTGATCTACAACCATTTAAAACACTTCTATTCCGATTTGGGGTTTTCATCAAACCCAAATACAACATTAAATGGGGTTAGGGTTAGTTTCATACCTTTAATCTCTTTCTTTTCACTTCCTTCTTCTTCCTTCTTCTTTGTTTGACTCAACCTTGGAGAGCAATAAAAGCCAACTTTGTCTCCTCTCTTACTCTCTCAACCGTGCCCTACTTCTCAATGTGAAGATATGCCCAAATGAGAAATGCTATTCAAAGACCAATTTTTGGTCTTAACTCAAAACCTTCACTAGGCCTTGTTTGGCTAGCACATTATTTCATCATTTCTCATTTTTGCATTTTAATCATTCTTTTCTCTTTCATTTTCTATTCAACTTATTATCCTTCTTCCATTTTGGTACATACACTTCTCATTTATGACCCTTGGGTCCTTATTTTGACATTTTATCAATTTAACCTTAATTATTTTATAATTTTCGGGTTTTATCATTTTTTTATTGTTTATGTAGCACCCCTTTTCGGTCCAACCCGATTGGCAGGTCCGAACCGGGTCCGGGATGCTCTGATTCCCCCTATATCACTTTATCAAAATCATTTATCAAAAATACATGGAAGCGTTACATTTCAGTTAGCATAGAAGCCATTTTAAATATGCGTAAGTGTTTTTAAAGGAGTAGACCCATTAACATTAGATTTATACAAAAGTACAGTTACTATAAAGGCATATCAAGCCTTTTCAAAATGATTTATAAAATAGATGTTCAGAGTTCAAATTGTTTTTACAAAATATCCATGTTAAAAAAATTGGAGTGAATGCATATGTCGGAGCATACTCCGTAAATCTTTCTCTATGACTCGACGCTCCTCGATCTTCATTTTCATTCCCGTAAACTGCACCAGACATATAACACTACACGCTAAGCATTTGCGTTTAGTGGTTCTATACATTTCCATTCTTCTCGCTTCGCTTTTAAGTCAAATCATGCAATTTTACTAAACAAAACTTTCAAATCTTTTCGATGATCAATGTCAATACAATACATATACTTATTTCATATAAAATCATTTATGGTCTATCGATTCATTCCAAATATACACTTTCATATGCAATATATCATTTATAACCAAATCATGCATTTCACAATGCTCTTTTCATTTCAATTTGCAATCATGCTTTTCAATTTCCAATATGTCAACAATCTCAAAGTCAATCCGCTATGCCCTTAACTAATGAACCTATGTTTTCGCATACATGATATCGGAATCACTCAAAGACGGGTCCCGTTTGGGTCAGGAGGGCCTAAAAGATAAAAACATTTATTTTATAACACAGCCGGCTATGCTAGGCCACCGACCGGGTTATTAAAAATCAATCTGTGAACACCGCCGATACCATCCCACTGGTCAAGTGTTGATCGAGGACACATCAATATGTTTGCTCACGCATTTCAGTAATTAATCTCTTATCGTATACCAATCTATCCTTAATGCGAAATAAACGGTTAACATTCTATTAAGGTCATTCAAATCCTTTATAGCAAAATACAGTACAATATGTACATTTGTATAAACAGTTCATTTTCAATACTCATGCAATTTTTATATGCAAACATTTCCTACAAATCAATTGCCTCAAATCAATTAAACAAATCAATATGCTTTCTTTATACATTTAGAACAAGCATTTCAAATCTTGAAACTAGAATAAGAGAAGATAGAAACAAAGATTTCCCCAATCTTGAACGAATAGAGCAAAGATAGAACAAACCAATCTATCTTTCGTCTTTCTCGCTTTAATCTCGCCAGGTTAGGTGATCCTCACTGGCCCTTAGCAAATCACACACATCACATTTAGTAAATTAGCACTACTCACACTTAACGAGGTGCTCGGAAACAAAAATCCAAAATTGCTAGAATTAAAGAGCTATGTCGCGACGCAACAATGCTACGCCAGATACACTGAGGGGTGCTACTGGCACTCCTACCGCGACGAGGGGTATCCCACGCCTCGCGTAGGTCTACATCATAAGGGTTCTACTAATCACATGTAGGAGCCTGATAATGCCTAGATTTTCCAGTGCAAATTTTACACTTTTGCGATTTTTCTCTAAAATCACCCCAAAATCTTAAAACAAAACATGTGAATCACTGCCAATAACATCATAATATCATCCTAAACCAACCATGAGCAAAACCCATGGATAGATTAGGGTTTTTCTAACCCAAACATCAAATACAACTTTATAGGGTTTAGGTTCATACCTTGAATATCTTGAAACTCTTTGCCCCAGCTTCCTTCTTCCTCCTTGTTCACTTGGAAACCAGAAATGGGGATGATCTCCCACCAAAACCTTGATTTTTCCTTAACCCTAGCTCTTCTCTCTCTCTCTTGCCTCAAAAAACGATTTTCCCAAAATTAGCCCTTCTTAGACCACATTTGGTCTTAATTCCCATTTCCTTCATTAAACCTTGTTTGCTTGCTCATTAAATCCCATTTTCTATTTTTCTCACTTAAAGCTTACTAGTCTCCTTATTTGCACATTCACTTATAATTTATTTCCTACATTAAAGATTTAAGCTTATACTATCATTGACCTTTAGGTCCTCATTTTACAAATTTCCATTTTTGCCCTTTTTACACTTGGGTTATTTCCGGGTCCAATCACTTAATCACTTAGTATATCACATTCAATCATATATCATTTTCAATTGACATTTAGTCATACAATCATATAACATTTAACAAATTTCCGGAAAAACCCAAGTTTGGTAATTATTTATACCCTAATATATAATAGAATTATTATAAAATTCTACGTGTATTTTTGGGGCGTTACGCCTTTAACAATATAAATTTAAAATACAATTTAACTTTTTTTTATATCCCCTAAATATGTTATAAATCAAGAAGTTATTTTTGTATGCTATAACTCTCGTAAGTATAATTCATCAAGTCTATGGACAACTCACTTGAAAGTGCGCCTGACCGGCCGACTCCTCCCCACCAAGAAAGACGAGTTGAGAAATGAGGTTCCCTAAAGCAAACTTGACTGGACAATTGAGGAAGACAAGCAGTTGTTGATGAGTCCAAAAACTCATTAGATTTTTAATCCATTTTTCTGAGCATATTACAAGATAACTGTTAATTTGTATGTAGAAATGTGGATATTTTACTCAAATTTAATTTTGCAGAAAATACAAAGAGATGCCAAAATTTCAGCGTAAACTGGGTGAGACCAACCATGTTAATTGAAGTCGCAATCGAAAATCTGAAATGCAATGTGAAGTCGAAGTTGTCGGGCCATTTTAAGTCAATGCATTATCAACAAAATCAACTTTGAGGAAAGAAATTCTAAGACCTAATGTTGAAGTCGTGGATCTAAAAAGAGGTTGCGACCAGGATGACCAAGGCAACAAATGAAAGAGGTTGCGACAAAGGCAATGTGGTCGAGACTAAAGGAAATAAGCAAAAGAAGGATCTTCATGTCGCGACATCACTCTGATGTCGCGATGCCAATAGAATATGATTGAGGTCGCGACACCACTCTGAGGTCGCTACAAGGATTCGTCAATGAAGCCACAAGAGAGGTCTTTGCAAGAGAACAAGGTTGCAACTAGTTTTTAAAATTAAGGCTCCATTTCATGTCGCGACACCACTCTGATGTCGTGACATAAAAACAGGAAGATTTAAGTTACAACCAAAAATAGGAGGTCAGCGAGGTCGCAACCCGAAGCCAAACCAAGTCCTTGCCAAAGAACTCAAGTCATAATTCATTTAGAAATCAAGGATTGGGGAAACGATGTCGCGAATTAATCGCTTAGGTCGCGACTGACTAAAGTTGGGAAAGAGGAAATTGGTAGCAACAAAGAACTGAGATTGCGACCAAAAGAAAAGAAATGGGCAGCAAAAGAGGTCGTGACATCACCATGAGGTCGCGACATAAAATTGAAACCTCGTAGTCGGCACCATCAACAATCGCGAACAAGAAATCAAAGTCACAACATGAAATCATCATACAAATGTGTGCGGTCGTAATCTTGTAACCGCCAAGCAGCCGGCCGGAAGAAGAGCACGAACGTATGTCGCGACATGAAACCGAGGTCGCGGCATTAACACCGAGAAACATCGGCAAATATGTCGCTGGTTTACAAACAATGTCGTAACTATTGATCAAAGCAATTTAGAAGAAAATTGCTGTACGTAACAAAGAGGTCGCAAATCGATCACGAGCAATCAAGAGAACCCATGTCGCGACATCAACTTGAGGTCGATGACAGACAGCTGAGCTGGCTTTTTCTTCTGGGAATTCCACCTGAGCTTTTTGGGGATTCGCCCAATTCTTTGACAAGATAAATTAGACAGCTTTTAGAATAGTAAAGGAGCTTCGTCTCACTACCCGTAAAAGGGAAAGGAGAGGAACCGCAGAAGGCTAGAGTAGATTTTTATTTATTTTCTTTATTTTTAGTTTATTTCTTTTCTGGATTTGAATCTGCGAACTGTGCAGAGACGAGTAGAGCTGGATTTATTTTATTTATGTTATTTTTCTTAGAATTACTACCTAAAAGTTTATGAAATCTAGACAAATTTCTGAATTCATTTCTTTCGCTTTATTGCAATTACGCGGTGTGCGTGATCTATGATCCATTTCCTTAATTGGCAATGCAAGACCAAAGGCAGTTTATGCTCGGATTTGATTTACATTTAGTTACATTTTTCCGTATTAAATATGGAGAATTATTTTGGGTTTGGTTTACTTATTTTCGTTTTGAATAGATAAGTTCCCGATAGTAATCAGAATATAGATTAGAATAACATCTTTGCCTCGATGTCACGGGTTGCCATCTGCGTGACATAGAGACGGAGTTCTGAGTGAGCATTCTTTTGGGTATGCTTGGCTTACCATTGGCGAGCTAACGAGGCTCGAGAGTTCATCTTGATAAATCCCCGATGGCTCATCTCATTGAAGTTGGAGGTGTATTTAACAATATAAATAATCGAGAGAGTTCACCTTAATCTAAAGGTAAGTTCCTAACCACATGTTAGGCGAAGAGATCTAATCAAAGGAAAGAGACGAGGCTCCCGTAGATCTGGAGGGATGAGCCACTAATTAAGTGGTAGAAACTTTGAAAATCCACGGGGAAGAGGAATGCAAAGATGCTGTCAACAACCAAGGAAATGGTGTGAAATGTGAGAGAGAAAAATACCCCGGATCTTGCAGAAATTTGGAATACGGTATTTGGTTTGATCTTGTCTTGAGAGGAAGCAAGGGTATCAACCGATTGAATATGGAGAAATCAGTTCCAACGATTAGGAAATCTTGAATGAGAAACCGGATCCATACATAGAAGGAAGCGATGTGTTTTAAGTGCTGGAATTGACTGTTTCATTGTATTTCACTGATAGTTTTCGTTTCTCACAGGAAACTGATTCAATCCATTCTTATAGTTGCAATTTATTTTCACTCATTTACTTTTATTTTATCTTAGTTTGATAATATTCAATAATCGCGATGCCTTTAATTTTTTTTTACGTAGTTTAGATAAACCTTTCTTTACTTAGGTTTTTGATCGAATAGTATGGAATTTTATTAGTTGGGGTAGTTGATCTTTAATTAGTTGCCAATCTCTGTGGAATGATACTGGACTTACATTCAAGATTTTACTACTTGTATGACACATTGCACTTGCGATTATGTAGACTTGACCCTTATTTTAAATCATGAATATTAAGAAAAAGTTATTTAATCCAAGCAAATTTATCAGTGACATGGATGCAAGAGAAGTGTAAGGCTCTTGTAACTATATTTAATTTGAGGGTTTTTTAGTACATATAGAAAAATGAACAAGTTTTTTATGGGCGCAGTTCTTAGAGAGATTGAAAAATTAAATAGATTAATATTCTAACAAAAGAGGGGAAATGCTAATTTGGATATTTTATAAGAAAAAAAGAACAAAAATAGCTTTTCAAGCGGTAGCTACATCAACCGCGATCTTTAACAAGCCATGTTGAAAATATTTTTTTAGATTGACTAATCTATTAATGCGAGTGTGTTTGATTCGAGGAAATCGCTGAATGCATAGGAAGCGGATTCGACTGTTTCAATGAGACAATTAGAAGAACGCCGGAAGCTTAAGAAAGACTAAAAGAGTAAGCCTTCGGCTATGGCAGATGAGAGACATGACCGGACAAAGGCAGAGGACAACAACGAAGGCCTCTGTGCCGACCTGATGGAGGATTGGAGGCTGATAAGGATCACTTACAAGGTGCTAAGAACTCTGCCATAAAGGATCACTTACAAGGCGCCATTGGAGAAGTAAAGAACCTTGAAACCATGAAGCTTAAGGAAGTAATTGGCTCACTTCACACCTTTGAAATGGAGCCGAAGAACCTGAGAAGCAAGGAAGAGAACGATGAAACTCGGGTTGAACCAGTGATAAAGAAAAGGTGGTGATCACGGTCGAGATCACAGGGCTTTCTTGAAAGGCCGCTCAATGATTAGCGGATAAATGAACAAGAGACTAAAGGTATCCTCACAGGCCAGCTCTAAGTGCAGCTAACCTTCCACTGACTTCCTTTAAAGGAAACGGGTTCTCCTAAGTCGACACTTGAACCAACAAATAAAATGAAGAATTCGGTGCGGCGGGGAATGAAAGTATAGTCATCTAAATTGAATGTACCAACACCCATAAGAAAAACAAGTCCTACATAGTGACCTGGAGTGATGAAGAGTTTGAGGAACAAGAGGATCCCTTCAACGAAGTAATGGTCCTAATCAACTTAGCCACAACAGAAGATACTCTTGCAGGTACCACATCAAATGTTGCATCATCTCTTTTGGTAGATGCTGAAAGCAATGATGCAGAAATTTTGGATGAAAAGGTAGTCCATTCCTATAAGATTAATATCGTGGCGGTGGAGAGCACAACGAGAGTCGGGATCTGAGAACGAGTTTCCCTCTTGAGCAGCACGAGAAAGAAGACTTAGCCAAACAAAACAATATGCTTTGAGACAAGGTAGTAGTAAGAGTCTTTGCCTGAGGCTGGGGCAGATGAAGTGTCACACCCTAGATTCCAGTCGGCTTTGAATGAGGATAAAGAAGCCCAGGAGTTCGGGCGCGAGAAGCTGGTAGGACTATTTACCTGTTTTTATTTTATTTTTCATAACGGAAATCAAAATATCATATACAAAAGAAAACTACCAGGAATTAATTGTCCATCAAAATCTATACATATATCTTTGAGTCCCGTTTACATATACAAAAGCGTACTTTTACATTTACAAATCGGGGCCGCTAGGACATGCGCAGTGAGCCCTACTAGTATGCTGGCTGACTATATGCGGAAGATCACGGACGTCCTTCTTTGTACCTACACGATTAAAAACCCTTCGCTGGCTTTAAGCAATTGGGAAACTATATCTTATAGCTTATCTTGTGTACACATGCATTATGTTGGATCATAATAAACATATAGCGTTAACCGGATATCAAATCCTCCATGGATTCATGCAACACGTTTTATACATGAATTATCAACATGAAACTATTTATGGCGTTAGGATCTCTAGGTATCTGATCTTGAGACTTGCCTCATGATCAGCATGCTTGCCGGAGCTTTAGTATAGCGGACATTCTTATTCACAGTCTCGGTAGGACACCATTATGCTTATCTCAGTAGAGTCTGCATGCCACTTATCTCCATGGGCGTATACTTATGTATAGATTTCCTCGTATGCGATCACGAGGCTTATCTATATACTTATACTTATCTCTTGTAGGACACATACTTATGCTTATCTCTTGTAGGACACATACTTATGCTTATCTCTTGAAGGACACATATGACCAGTTCTCAGAAAGGACATATATCGGACTTATACAGATACTTATCTCGGACTTATAATTATTCAGATCTCCCAAAGGACATCTACTTGAACTTATGTCAGACTAATACTTATCCAGATCTCTCGTAGGAGTTACAGAGCTTAGACCTTTACTGAGGTACCCGTAGGTACTACAGAACGTATACTTATACTTCGTATCTTATACTTATACTATGGAGCATATCCTTGTTTTACGGATCTTATACTTGTATTACAGAGTTTATTCTTATATTTCGGATCTTATACTTGTGTTACGGAGCATATACTTGTCTTACGGAACTTATACTTGTATTACTCGACATATACTTGTCTTCTGAGATCTTATACTTAATATTCTGAAACATTCTTGTATTTCGGATCTTATACTTGTATTACGGATCTTATACTTGTCTTCACCCGGATCTTATACTTGTATTTGAGCTTATTCTTGTATTCGGATCTTATACTTGTTCAAATACTCTTCTCGAGATCATTTTTTTTTGTGTTTGATTTTGGCAGCAGTTTCTGCATTATAAGTGAGCATTACAACCAGTTGATAATGATCTGTCACATTTATCGTCTGGTGGCAATAATAATCTCGATTTAATATTACAATCTCACTTTCTGCAGTGCCAAATGACATTGAATAGTTGGGTTGAATCTGTCTCTTGTCATTCGTAACGATGAGATCTCACATTCAATATTGTGCAATCTCATATATGACTATGAGTCGAGCATTCATGACAGTTAGGTTGTTGAATCCTTTCACATTTGTCATTCGTACTTGATGTGATCTCACGTTCAATATTGCAATCTCGCATGTGGCTATATAAATTAGGCATTCATGACAAATTGAGTTGTTGAATCCTGTATCACATTTGTCATTCGGTAGCAATGTGATTCGCGTAGACGGTCGAGAACGTGCTTGCCCATGTAATAGAAGTGCCGTAGCACTGGCGGGTGCCAGCGATCGAGCGTGCACTCATTCGTTCATGTATTTCCTTATCGTCGTTTATCTTTTACGGATTATATCTTGATAATAATCATATATAACTTAACAACATTATGTGTTCATGACATTTTTCCTTTCAAGTTCATGTTCACGTTTAAGTTCGTTTTCATATTTCATATCATATTCATGTTTTATGAACACATCTATCCATACTAATAGTCATAGTTCCATACTTAATGTTAGAATCCATACTCTTGATTCCATAGGAATTCATTCTAGGGTTAGGTTTCTTACAACCCAAAACATGTATCCATACTAATAGTCATAGTTCCATACTTAATGTTAGAATCCATACTCTTGATTCCATAGGAATTCATTCTAGGGTTAGGTTTCTTACAACCCACAACCCAAAGCATGTATCCATACAAGAAAATCCAAGTAATCCATACTAAATGTTAGATTCCATACTAAAATCCAAAGATCCATACCTTAAACTTGGCTTCTTCTTCTCTTTCTTCTTCTTCTTCTTCTCCTTCCCTTCTTCTTCTTGTTCTCCACGGTTTGTTCTTCCCAAATGAGACCAAATTTGGTCTTAAATCAAATATCTCTCCTTAGGCCATGTTTGGCTCCCAAAAACCCATTTTTGGGTTAAGTTTTCATTTATTTCACTTTAGTCCTTAAGTTCTCTTTTTGAAAATCAAGTTAGGCATATTTCTATTTTAACCCATAGCCTTCATATTTTATGACTTATATGCCCCTTTTTGAAAAATTACATATGTACCCTTGTTTTATCCTGTAAAAATTCCGGTTTTCTTGTTTTATTTCCCAAAAATTCATATTTAACTTTTATTATACCCTAAACATGTCCGAAAACTGCTAGAGTATATTTCGGGGTGTTACATGAAGAAGTCTGTGCATATGTTGAATTCAAGCCCTACGACCCTAAAACGGATATTGGAAATGGGAAAAAGGTCTAAAAACCATGGTGGGCTCGGGTTCAAGGGAGATAACCTGGGACACAACGCTTTAACAGAAGAAACTCAAAAGGTAAAGATCGTCATCACAGGAGAAAGACATCTTTACCAGCACTCAGGTGCTATTACTACAAAAAATGGGGACACACTAGGAATGAGTGCTCTCACTTCTTGATTCGTCAAGAGATGAGGCAACAGGTGTAGCACCTAAAGACAAAGTAGGTATGGAGAATAAAAAGGGATAGAAGGTGCATGTTTGTTTGCACTTCTATAAAGACAAAGGTAGAAGAGAAATGGTATTTCGATAGCGATAGCTCTAGGCATATGACTGGTAATAGGGAATTTCTGATCAACCTACAACCACGCAACTTAGAATCAGTAACTTTTGGTGATGGAGGTAAAGGCATAGTTCTTGGAAGTAGATCTCTGAAGGTTCTAGGTATGCCTAAACTAGAGAATGTCCTACTTGTGTTAGGACTAAAGGTGAACCTTATCAGCATTAGCCAACTATGTGATGACAACTTGTTGTTTCATATTACAATGGAAGTTGTCTAGTTACTAACACTCAAACTTATTTGTCATGAAAGGAAAAAGGTCACTAGACAACTGCTATCTACTGGCTTTTTCAAGGACTTATTGTACTACCCTGATAAACAATTCAGACATTTAGTATTGAAGACTAGGTCACATAAGTCGTAGAAGCCTAAATGAAACCATAGCAGCAGATGCTGTTATGGGAATTCTGAAAATGAAAGTCAACCTTGGAAAAATATGTGGCTCATGTCAATTGGGGAAGCAAGTCCGGATACCCTACGAAGTGACACAACACATGACCACCACAAGGATTCTTGAACTACTTCACATGGACCTCATGGAACCTATGCAGGTTGAAAGTCTTGGGGGGAAAAGGTATGCTTTTGTGTGTGTTGATGACTTTTCTAGATATTCATGGATACATTTTCTTAGGGAAAAATTAGACACCTTTGATGCATTTGAAGCATGACTTCTAAGACTGATGCTTGAAACAAATCTCCACCATAAAAAGGTTGTACAAATCAGGAGTGATCACGGGAAGGAGTTTGAGAACTTCGACTTTGATAGCTTCTACAATAAGCAAGTCATAAGGCATGATTTCTCTACTCCTAAGACCCCTCAATAGAGTGGAGTAGTTGAATGGAAGGAAGAAAACAAAACACTTCTGAGAGATGGCGTGTCATCTTTCAGAAAGCAAGAAGGTTCGATTCAATTTTGGGTTGAAGCACTAAGCACAACATGCTACATTAAAACCCAAGTGTATCTCTGTCCAGGAGCCTCCATGACGCCATATGTGTAACACCCCAAAATATACCCTAGTCGTTTTCAACGTGTTTAGGGTATTTTGTAGGTATAATTTGAATCTTTCGTAATTTAAATTCAAGCTTCGATCAGAAACCCGACGGGCCGGTTGGCGGATTCGAGCAAGCCACCGGGACCATTTCGTTTAAATCCATTAATCAAATCCTTCGATTATCGTTTATTAAATTTTAGTTTTTAAAAGTATGTGACCCGAATCCCAGGCTAAACCAGGTTAGGATCAGCGAGCCGGTTTAGTTGACATTTTCAATTATCTTATCGGCATTTGGCTTGTGTTATTCATTTTAGATTTTGTAATTTGTTAAGGCCCATTTCATTTTTAGGCAAACCCATAAACATTTACACATTCAGACTCATACTACTTACATTTAGAAAAATGCATTTTACAAAAATAATGATTCAGAGTTCAAACTGTTTTACAAAATGTCAATGTTCGAAAGAAATGGAGTAATGCATATGACGGAGCATACTCCGTAATTCCTTCTCTATGACTCTGAGCTCCTCGATCTTGGGTCTTGCTTCAATGTCTATCACTCGGTACCTGCGCATTGATAAAAACAATACGCTAAGCATTTTCATGCTTAGTGGTTCTATACAGTTCTGTATTCCATTTTCGTTCCATATAAATCATGCATTTATCAAAATAATGCCTTTATACAATATCAGTGCAATGTAAAGATACTTATACAAATACACTTTTCAGCCGTTGTTTCACTTTCGGTTTGTGATTTCATATGACTATAGGGTCGACATCCACGGCCAGTTAGGTTGGTGAATCCACGTCACATTTGTCATTCGATAGCGATGTGGTTTCACACTTTCAAATATTACCATTCACATATGGCTATAAATTCGACATTCACGGCTGATTCAGTTGGTGAATCTGTCGCATTTGTCATTCAATAGCAATGTGGTTTCATTTAACAATTATGGTTTCACATATAGGTATAGAATTCGGCGTGCGTGATTCGATTTAGTGAATCACATCACACATTTTCGTCGATATGATATGATTTCCATTTAACAATTACGGTTACCCTCATGACGAAGTCAGTTGGTGAATCCCGTCATGTTGGTCATTCAATAATACATTTCAAATCAATTTACTTTTATGCAATAAATTAAACCTTGTAGCTCAAATACACGCATACATGTAGATATTTGTCAAACATTTCAAATACTAATCATTCGAATCGATATGTATGTATATTTAGCAAATAGAGAGCAATATGAGAATAAGAACGTGTAAGAGAACAAACTAGAATAAAGAACAGAAGTATAAGACAAACTGGAATAAAGATCAATAAGAAACAAACCAATTATCGATTATTTTCTTTCTCGATATAATCCTGGAATTAAGTATTTGTCGTGCAGCGCTGATCAAATCTATTTCTTCACTCTTAGTGGTTAAGCAATTTGGGGATATTTGGAGAGCCAAAAACGTAAAGAGAAAGGAAGAGAAGAAGAAGAAGAAGAAGAAAAAGAGGAAAGGTATGGATTGAAATGGCTTAGTATGGATTTGTATGAATTTTGTACTTTTATATGGAAATTAGTTTGTTCCATTTCTAGGGTTTAGTTAGGAATTCATCCTAACCCTAGATTGGTTGAAAGTTGGGTTGGTAAAAGCCTAGTTTGTATAAGATGAGTATGGAATCCTCCCTTTGATTATGGATTCTTGGTTTATGATGTATGGATACCTATTTGGGTGTTAGGAAGTTACCAACTTACAAGTATTTGAGTTTAGGTTTGGAAAAACCTTAATTAATCTCTATGTTTGGTTTTGGTTAGGTTAGAACACACTAGGGAGTTGTTTTCGGGTGATGTTTTAGGATTTCTTTGGGGTTTTTGGTTGGATTTCTGGAAAAAGGGGACGAAATCAGAAAAAGGGGACGAAATCAGCAAATATGGGCAAATTTCGGGGTCCTACGCCGCGACGTTGGGATCCCCACGTAGCAGCGTAGGTCCCGCCAAGGCGTGGCTGAGAGGAGGCTTAGACAAGCCTCGGGTACTGACACAATCCTACCCCTTACTAGCAGCAGGTGTGTCAGCCACCCCATAGAAATCCCCACCCGTAACCTCTAACGACTATAAATTCCTATGAAGCGAAGCCGTGTTGTTTGCTGAAAACTCCTATAAAATTTTTTCCTTTTCTCAACTTATGATTTTGTAAAATCTCGACAGCATATCAGCTGCAATAAGGATATTTTCCAAATCCTGTAAACACAATTTATACTTTTCCAAATATGGCAACTAACAAGCGTTCTTTCAAAGAGCCTTAGGCTGACACATTCTCACAAACTACACTATGTACATACATATACTTCCTTATACATTATTGAAAGTATTTTCTTACAAAGATTAGTAATAACGACAACGATACAAAAGTCGGAGAATCTAATATGCTCCAGCGTCCGGTGTGCTTGTACTTGGAAAATAGTTTTTAAAACAACAAAATAATGAGCTAAATGAGCTCAGTGAGTGTATGCTTTATAAAATGTTTTTCTTTTTCGGAAAATATCTTAAAACTGTCAAACTCTCTTTTACAAGACATTTTCCAGAAACTTTGCTTGCTTGTTTTACCTTGCTTTGCTTTGTTTTAAAAGTTTCTAAAACTTTTCATAACTTCTTGCTTGCTCTAAAAGTTTATAAAACTTTTCATAAATCTCTTGCTTTAAAAGTTTATAAAACTTTTATAAATCTCTTGCTTGCTTGCTTTACCTTTAAAAGTTTATAAAACTTTTCATAAACACGAGAGCACAGGCTCGTCGCTTTGCTAAAATAAACAGGGCACGGAAACCAACCGTGCCTGATGGTTGATTTCAAAAAGAAGCTGTATAAACATGCTTATAAATCGCCGACCCTTTGGGGCACAACTGCTCTTTGTGCCACTAGTGAACACGGGGCTTGAGCATCGGCCCGAGTCTTGGTGGAAGGACTGGGTCACATCACCTAGGTGGAAGAGCCTTGGCTTATTCCCACTAGGTAAATATGGTGCCTTGGCTCACCAAATCCTAGCTAGCAGCGTTAACCCTATGCTGATCGTGCCACGGTCTCCTTTAAATGCGTGATGCATGAACTAAGTTTGCCGACCAGGCCAAATCTAAAATGCATGAATGATATCCTAACACCACCATGCACGTCTGAATACCTTCAACCGTGTCTTGCTTGAGCTAGGAGATTTTGTTAGGCTGTTTTAGAAAATATGCTTTTGCTTGCTTGCTCTTTGAAGATGGTTTACAACTGAAACCATTGCTTGCTGCTTTTTAAAGTATGGTTGAATACATCGACCATTACTTGTTTGCTTTTCACATATGGTTTAAATCAAAACCATTGTTTGCTTACTAAACTCATTGCTTGCTTTAAAATATGGTTTACAATCAAAACCATTAAATACCATCATAAAACAATTTATAATAATACACTAGTATTTGAAAAATAGGTTTAGAACACTCACCTTTTTGTTTACCAAAACTTGAGCACGACCCGCACTCTTTTGTCTTTGCTTTTGGCTACACTCAAGCAGTCACGGCCAAAAACATTAATCGCCTGTAATCTCATATGCTTAACGTGCCATGGCCCTTGAGTCACACTCAATGAATCGCCGTAGAAATGGCTGTGATGCCTTCACTCATTAGGTTCGATCTTCTTTGAACATCTCTTAACCATTTAGTAAGGTTTCTATACTATCGGTGTATGATTTTGGGCTTAACTATATGAAATTACCAAAAATCTGGGCTTTTGGACACTGTGGTACGGTACCAAATGGGTTCTGTATGGTGGTACCGGTACCACCCTGTTTTGGTATCGGTACCACCTCGTGGTTTTGCCCAGAAATGCTGCTTTTGCCCTCTTTTGGTACCATCTTTCTTCATACAACTTCTCTATTCCATAATACCTCAAAAACCCAACATGAAGTCCATCCAAAACAACTTCACAACACTTGAATTGGTGGTTTGGAACTTCTTATTCTAACCACAGAGTAAAAATTCCAGAACTCAACCAGAGTCCACCAATTCACTCCTGACCCATAGAATTTTGATGATTCCATGTTTATTTTATACCAACTAAGGGTTTACAAAACTTTAAGAATTCTGGGATCAATGTGGTGTCTCCCACAAAAACCTTAGAACAGGGAGCAACTAATCTCCATGGAAGATTCATACCAAAAGCCTGAGCATCAAGACACCTTGGGTTCTAATACAAAACTTCATGCCTTGGCATTTCACTCTTCTCCCTCTTAGCTACCTCCTTCTCTTCCCAGCCTTCTTCTTCTTCCCTTCTTCTTCCTTTCTTCCTTCTCAAAGCGTGGAGCCCTAGCAAAAATGAGACCAAATGTGAGAGACTGTTGTTTGTCTCACTCTCCATATACTCTCGTCTTTCCCTTGTTGCAAATGGGTCCTCCATCTCTCAACAATTGCACTTCTGGCTTTTTGTTGTTACATTTTGGCATACTATCTTTAACTGCTTGCGACACTTTATGTCCCATTTTTGATCAGTGCAGCACACCTTGTTCTAGTACTTAACATTTCGGGTTCATAAATTTATCATTTTCACAATTTCATCTGCTGAACAACGACTCCCAAAATGGCTGCAATGACACTTGGTGTACATAGCACCCTGGTTATGTGTACCATTTTCCTCTTGGGACGGGCGACATAGATGCATTGATTGGTGCCCAAAAATTCTTTATTTTGAACCCTATATTAGATAGGTTTTGAGTGTGCTTTTTGCTTGGCTAATCCCATGTCATTTATGCAATTGAAGTATTTAGTCTTCTTAGTATCTACTTATGTGTTTAGGGATTATTTTTGGTTGTTTTTGCCGAGGGTTTTGTACTTTGGGAGTTCGATATCGAGGATATAGATGAATCCATGAAAGATTGAACCCATTCATCGGCCATCGAGCAAACCGTAAATCAAGAGAGAATGAAAGTAAGTGAAGAAAATCATCTGGTGGAGGGACGGAAGCAATCGTTGATGAATCAACAAATCTCAGGAGGTGTAGGTGCGAAAATTTGTGACCTTGTGAATTTAATCTTAAGCAATTACCAATTTTAGCTGGGCTTGAATTTTAAGCTAAAAATAGCGTTCTAAGCGAAAATTTTGCATTTCGCCTACTCATGAATTTCGCTAAGCTAAGCGAAATTGCTAACAAGCGAAATCTGTACCTCAGCGAAATTTTGCATTTCGCTATCTCTTACAAGTGATTTCGCTGGCTAAGCGAAACCTTCATTGCCTAAGCGAAATTTTTAAACTCATAGCGAAGTCAACGCTATGTCGTATTTTGTAATTAATGCAGCAGAGCTTCAATTTTGTGTATTACTCTGCATCCTAAAATTAAGCCCAGGGTGTTGGGCTTTTGGTATTTTCATGCATTGGGTGGCCTATATAAGCCCCCTCCATTTTGTAACCACTAGCAACAAATTGAGGGACGATCTTTTAAGCGAGTTTTATTATATCAAATATCTTTCGTAGCTTTAGTTGGGTTTTGCATTTTCTACTTCTCTCCCTCTTTCCCTTATTTTCTTGGTACTTAAACACCTCTTGAGGATGACAGACTCAAGAGAGATGCTTAGCTCAACCTACTATTTGAAGAGGAAGGAAGCTAGCTTGAGTGGTGGGGCATATGCGAGGTTGTCCTCTTGTATTAAAAGCTACAGTCTTATGTTTACAATATATCTTCTCAAAATAGCATTAGATGTGCATTAGCTGCATGTCATTAATTTAGCCAATACTTACCATGCTTTAGGATACGAGTGTATACTTGTTGCTAGATGCCTTGTGGTTTTTAGATGGTCTTTACGAGCCACTTGAAATAATGTTGAATGTTTAGGTTTCAAATTGTAAAGGGACTATAGATGCATATTATGTTAACTCAAATAGGGGTGGTTTCTAGGGTTAGGTTTGCTAGTTAAACATAGATAGGTTGGCTTGGACTATAGGTTACACTTGTCATAGCGAGGATAAAACCAAGGACCTTGTTTGCCACTAAGTTACCGAGTTAGCGTGACTGTAAATCTTCAAGTTAACTTTTTACTCATTTCGGTTTTTTACGGTTCATCGAGTTTTCAAACTCATCACCTTGTTTTTGAAACAAAAATCCAAAAGTCCAAATAGAAAGTCTTACCTTAGGTGCGCTTATGCAAATGTTTAAGGATGAAAACCCGTCCCAGGTGTTTAGAATACTAGAGCCACTATCTTTGCCGGTAAACGACTACAGCTGATAGTAAGAACAAATTGTATATAAATTTTGTTGATTTTAGCTCAGCCTGCGTGGCGCGAATCAGTGCAGGCGTAGCAAGCTACGTCTCGGGTGAGCTACGGCTGCGGCGTAAGCGATCTTCGTCGTGGCGCTAACCTTATTCACGAGACATGTGTTTTTGTCATGTTTTGCTATTTCGGTATTTGGGGACTTTGTCTATTGGACTAATGAGGACCCTATAAGTGTATGAAAGGTCCGGTGTCATGTTGGTAAGGTAAGGAAAGTCAGTAGTACCTTGCACCGCCTCGATAAACGAACCCAAACTTAGTAATGCCTATATCTGGTAGAAGAGTAAGTTCACTGAACACACTTATAATTGTGGGGCCCGCCTAAAATGGGATGTTGAATGACACGGTACCTCTTTTATGTAGGCGGGCCGCGTCGTATTTGGTACTCTCGATTAGTGCGGCACTCTCGTAGATGCCGGCACATTTAATACTTCTGTACTCTCTGATTAGTGCGACGACACTCTTTGACCATGCTTCGGCACATTTAGTACTTTGGTACTCTTTGATTAGTGCGACGACACTCTCTGTCAGTGCTTCGGCACTCTTGTTTTGTGCTAGACACCTCAGTACTGTATCGTACCTTCGAGTACTTATTATAACATTGTCTGCCCCTCATTTCACTTATTGCGGTCTAAATTATCAAACAGTTATATGATAAGAGTCTGAATAGCGAATAAGAGTAAAGTGATGTACATAGTCTTGCTCTAAATGTACCTATGGGTACCTCTATACAAGTATAAGCTCTATAGTACCTACAGGTACCTCCGTACAAGTATAAGCTCTGTAACTCCTATGGGAGATCTGAACAAGTATAAGTCTGCTATGAGTACAGTAATAATGTATAAGTTTGTTATATGAATTCATGAAAATTATGATATCTCTTTGTATGTCTGTTACTATTATATGCTTCTTGCTCAGTAATTATTGGTGCATGTGTATGCGTGTAAGTCATATGTTTCCCAATAGATTAAACAGCACGGGTTTAATCCGTATATGGAAGTGAGAGGAGGACGTGCAACGATCTTTCGCATTGTGCGGGCGGCAAGGCTAGTAGGAGTTCATCACAGTGGATTTTACGCTCTGATTATGTAAATGTAAATGTAAATGTACAGTTTTTGTATATGTATATGTAAATGGGACTTAGGACTGTATGTATTGACATTGTAAACACCACTACGGTGGTAGTTTTATTTTGTATCTTTGTATACGATATTTTGATTCAGTTATAAGACTTGGGCCCATCAATGTCTGAGAAAGCAAGTAAAGAGTCCCAGTATAGTTTTGCGCCCCCTTTCATCCGCCTAGGCGGGGGTTGTGGGCGTGATAGTATGGAATATGGAGAGGTAAGAAGCTTAACATGAGTTTAGAAGCTCGTGTTTTGTGTTAAATGACAGGGTATGTTCCTCTGATACTCTCCAAACAGTAGAGCCTAAAGGGTGTATAACAAGTTCTAAAAAACAGTTATGGAATCAACTAATGTTGTCGTCGATGATAAGAGAATTGTCTCTATAGCCCCAAGGTCAGATGAAAACGAGACTAAAGGCCCACTACATGCATCCGAAGACGATGCCTCAACAAATAATACAGTACTAAGGAATAGTTCCAGCCCTGACACAGAAGATGCCTCACCATTTGCTGAATCTCTCCCTTAGCCTAAAGACCCTACTATCGAGAAGCATCCAGAAAAGTTCAAAAAGACCACTCCTCTATAACAGACATTATTGGAGATCCAGAGGTAGGAGTTTGAACGAGAGGCAAACTTAAAGTGAATTACAGGGAAATGGTGGGCTACACGTGCTACACCTCATCCATTGAACCCAAAAACATTAAGGAAGCTCTAGAAGACGAATATTGGTTGAATTCTATGTAAGAAAAATGAACCAATTCACAAGGAATGAGGTATAGGATCTGGTACCTTGGCTGCATGGGGTCAACGTTATAGGAACAAAATGGATCTTTAAGAACAAATTAGATGAAAATGGAAATATCAATAGAAAAAATGCCCGTTTAGTTGCCCAAGGATACACTCAAGTGGAGGGAATCGACTTCGATGAAAATTTCACCCCTGTAGCTCGCCTAGAAACAATCCGACTCCTCATGGAATTTGCATGCACTCTCCACTTCAAACTCTGATAGATGGATCTCAAAGTGCCTTTCTAAATGAGTACTTAAATGAAGAAGTGTTTATGGCACAACCAAAAGGCTTCGAAGACCCCAACAACCCTGAGTACGTGTACAAACTAAAGAAGGCCCTCTATGGGCTCAAATAAGCACCTAGAGCCTAGCACGAAATTCTATCTGATTACCTTGTCAAGAAGGGATACTATAGAGGGGGAGCCGATCAAACCTCTTCATAAAACGAAGCAATAATGATGTCATTATGGCACAAATTTATGTTGACGACATAGTGTTTGGTGCAACGTCACATAGGATGGTGGATCATTTTGTGGAGCACATGAGCTTTGAATTTGAAATGAGCCTAGTGGGCGAACTGACCTACTTTCTAGGCCCGCAGGTCAAACAAATAAGTAATGGAACGTTCTTTTCACATACCAAATATGTTAAGAACCTAGTCAAGAATTTTTGTTTAGAATTTACCACTCATCGTTCCACACTTGTTGGGATTCATACGAAAATTTCTCAAGATGAAAGAGGCAAGAATGTCGATCAAACACTGAACAAAAGCATGATTGGCTGCTTAATCTACCTCACAGCATGCAAACCAGATTTGTGCTATAGTGTTGGAATATGTGCTTGCTATCAGGCCTGCCCTAAGGAGAGTCACTTGATAACTGTTAAGAAAATTATCAAGTATGTCAGTAGAATTATTGAGTTTGAACTATGGTACTCTCATGACTCCACTACAACTCTGATAGGTTAATGTGATGCTAACTCTAGAGAGTGTTTTTTTCTTGGGAACAACTTGGTTTCATGGTTTAGCAAAAAATAGAATAACAAATCTCGGTATATAGTAGAGGTAAAATATATTGCCATTGGGAGCAGTTGTTCACACCTTGTCTTGATGACTAACGAATCTTAGTGGATCTAGAAATAAGCATCCATTGAACCCTAAAAGATTGCCAAGTACTGGTCATTCAAGATGCATCAAAGGGGTTTGAACCTATTGTGAAGAACAGAGACGTGAATGTCAATAAATGCATGCGTTAAAAATATGAGAAACGTTAGTTACCTTAGATCCATAGCCTAGTAGCCCTCCTCTTCAAGGATGAAGGGGGTTTAGCCAACCATCCTTTGAGTTGTCATCCTCAGGGGGTGTTTGGCAGGCAAGAAAATGAGAGAAAGAGAGAGAAAAGGAGAGAAAATCAAAGAAGAGAGAAAATTCCCGCTCAGAAAACTATATCAAAAGAAAAATCAAGATGTCTTTGTATAATGTAGTAGGAGCTTATATACTGCCCTCGACCATGAGAAATTACAAAAATATATTAACCACCTACTATTACATTAAGGGCAATTTAGGAAGAAAAAATACAGAAAGTGGTAACAAAGATTCAAACAAATCGAGAACCGGCCAAGATGCCAGGAATTGCCAACCCTACGAGAATTTGAGGTTGCGAAATTTTCAAACCACAATTCTTTCTTTTCTTTGCTCCATTTCTTCTTGGCTTATGCTTTCTTTTCTTCTAGTTTCTGATCTTCATCTATGAATTCGCTTTAGATTCTGTATGATCGAGCTGACTTAAAAATTTAGGTGAGGTTAGCTTGCAAAAACTATAAAATTTGCCACAAAATGTGATCAGTAGTATAGCAAGGACCTTAATGTGCCAATCTGGTTAATTAAAGGTGTAATTACATAAAAGTGCTCAACCTGCATTAAAGCAGAGTTCAAAAATAACATCCTTGGAATTTTAATCAAAAACATCTTTGCAAGATTATGGTGTCACCAGGGTGCTCACAGCATACAGTATGACAACGTATTGTAATGATCTCAGTATAAATGCATCTTCAAGAATCCTGTTCAACATTCACACACTAAGCATATCGATATTTGACATCATTTTTGTTCAAAGTCTTTTTGAGAGAACAAGTTATTGACTCCTTTGTTCCAATGGATCCTGCTAACTTGCTGGTAATGTGCTTATTAAAGGGTTGGATGCTTCACTTTTTGAAACCCTTCACACCTTTGTAGGGTTGTGTATCTAGTAATGGAGCAAACCAACTTTAAGGTGTGTATGAAAAAAAAAAAAAATCGATCAATGAGGTTGTCTTATGTCTTTCTTATCATTATAGCCTCAAAGACAGTAGGATCTCTCGAAAGCAGTGGGGACAATGGAACCTTATGTCTTACATAACTCTTTGATGGAAATTGGCATTTACTCACGATTCATATGCCTTTTGAGTGGAACAAATTTCCTTGGCTGTTTTTGGTAACCTTCCTTTGAGGTGAAGCTTTCTACCCTAATTCTTCACAATCGTTCTCGCTCCAACCATGGTTTCCACTCATTTGGGACAAACAGGGGGTTAAAAGAATACATCTCGATGCCCCTCTACTTCTGCTCAAGGGGATTCTCAAGATTACCCCATTCTTGTTGAACATCTAGTTAAAGAGCCCCTCATTGTTACCCCCCTCGCCACAATGCCTCCAACCACTCTCATTCTATTTAACGAGTTATGAAAAATTAGGGTTAGTCGTGAGGCCCTTTCTACGTTGGAAAAAAAGAGAGGGACCTTTATCTCCTATGAGATTGTTCGTCTCTACAGTAAATTCCGCCAGCACAGTGTGTGGCTTCTCCATATCTCTTTCGTTTCACCAGGATCTCATGACTGGGACAACAACAGGGGCAACAGTCATGATATTCCTCCTCACAGTGTCTTGTCCAGTCTTAAATCACAGTGGCGTTCTAGTGGAGCTTGAATTTTCTGTGGCATCTCTGCGGTATGGTGATGGTCTGAAACTCATATGTTTTAAGTCATTTTGAGAGCTTATTGCTCAATTTAATGCATAATTATGGAATCTTCACAGATTTGTGTTTCTGAGTTTTAATGAAAATGAAACAAATCAGCAGAAAGCGAAAATGGCTAAAATAGGAAATGCATATATAACATAATTCCTTATTATTCTGGCAAAGCTCAAAATAAACCATCAGGAAAATCTTTTTAACTAAAAGTGTATTTATGGTGACCATTTTAGAGCATACCAACTAAGGGAGAAGTAGAATAATGTCACAACATTTGCAAATTATATCTTGACATAGTTAGTGCAGAAGAAATGAACAATTGTCGTGACATTCCAGGCTATGTTATAAGATAATGAAGGTTAGAAGGCATAAACATTATCGCGACATTAACTATCTCTATTGCGACAAAGATCAAGAAAATGGTAGAAAAACTTTGTCAAGACATGGAAAGCTCTGTCGTAACAAATGAAGACATGCTGAAACAATGTCGTGACATAAAAATTTAATGTCGTAACATAACGAAGTGTAGAAGGAAGAAATTATGTCACGACACAAGCCAACTTAGTTGTGACAAAAAGCTAGCAGATCTAGAAGGCAAGTCATGTTGAGTTTGTCACAACAAAGATTTATGTGTTATTAAAAAAATTCAGAGAGTTACACGTTCAAGGGATGAAATATGTTGCGACATTTAAAAACAATGTCGCGACATTAAGTTCAGAAGCTAGCACTGCAAGGCAAGGAAATTATGTTGGGACAGCAGTAGATTGCGTTGCGACAATCAGAACATGAAGTTAGTTGAATTATGTCTTGACAAGAATGTTTATGTCGCAACATAAAGTCAGAGGCAAGCATTGTAAAGGCAAGAGAAGTATGTCGCAACATTTCAAAACTTTGTTGCGACAATGGCTTAAGAAGAGCATAAGACAAGAATGTTGCGATAAACTCACAACACGGAATTGGGATATAATGTCGCGACATTCATTAACTTTGTCATGACAAAGGTATGTTGTGACATCCATAAACTTTGTCGTGACAAACTTGACCAAAAGGCAGAAATTGAAGACATGGAAGAAATGTTGCGACAAAAATGACACAAAGCCTAAAGATGCACAAGCAAGCTGTAATTTTGTGACGTAGAAAATTAAAGTCGCGACATAGACAATTAATGTCGCAACAAAGACAACAATTGGGCTTATTTTGAAATCCACAAATTCAACTTAAATTCGAATTTAATATTTGTGAACCTATAAATGAAAATTTGAAGGTACCCTAAAAGCTTTCAAGAACAACATGAGTAGTCTTGGGAAGAACTGAAGTCTATTGTATATATATTTTATTTTTAACTTTTTTTTCTTTTTATTTTACCAGGTGTTTGATCTGAGTTGAATAATGAAGTTGAGATTAGTGATCTAGTTTTCAATTATGTCTGAACTTGATTGGATTTAGAAACTTTTCTTGAATCCATTTCTCATTCAATTTATCACAGTTTCAATGAATTTGTTTGACAAACTAGTCATTGTAAATTGTGATTCAGATTTGAAAGAATAAGCTTCCTTTGGGAAGGAATTAGTTGATCTGTTTATCAATTGTAGCAATATTATTGAAGTTTTGGGTATGAGATCTGGGTTTATCTAATTGATATTGTTCATATATGGAGTTGTTATGAATATCAATGATTTATACCCAGAAGGAATTTGTGTTGTTGTTTCAATATCCCTCAGGGTGACACAAAAGATGGATTCACGAAACGAGAGAAATTAGTCACTGAGGGTATACTTCATTGATATTCGATGAACTAATGCACTCTAAGTGTATTTTTTATTCTTTATGCTTTTTGTTCCTACTAGTGTTAGGACAATTTGCTGGAAAATAATTTCTCACTCTTAGAGGTTTCATCTCAATTTAGCAGAATAATCTTGATCCTGTGTTAGCTTAGCTTCTAATCAAGGAGATGGATGCATTCAATTGAATTGTAGATTGAAATCATTAAATTGGGAAAGACTTGTATTATCCTGTCTATGGGTATAAGTAGTTTCCAGTCATCAGAAATGGTTGTGAAGTACTGTAAAGGAAAAATAACCAGATCTGCAAGATGATCAATTCAAAAGTAGCTAATTGGACCCATTGACTTGGTTTAAGGAATATGGTCATCTAATTGGTGAAATGAATAGTGTCAGGAGGTTTTCCAGTATTATACTACTGTGTTCTTGGACAAATCTAGAATTTAGAACTATAACTAACACATTATTTGAATAAATATATTGATGGTAAAAAAGCGTTTTGTTTCTCATTATTTGTTCAACTGAAACATGAATTATTTATTTATTTTTATTTTTTTATTTTGTTTTAATTAAGAAAAATTGGATAAGGTTATTTACATTTCCATTTATTAATTATATTAAAAAAATCCTTTTAAATTATAGAAAGTTCAAATAAGTTGATTTCTTGAGTGTGGGGGTGAATTGACCTTTAGATTATATAGTAATCCTGCATTGAGAATGATATGGACTTAACATCCACTTTTATTACTTGTATGACACGTGTACAATGATTTAGACCAAACAGTTGATGTTTCAACATCAAAAAACACTTTCTTATAAATTTTAGTCAAACAACATGTTTTAGCATTTACCTGAGAGTGCATTGTCACTGTAGTTATGTTTAAACTAGTTGCGGTTTAGTCTATAAAAAACATAAGTCAAAGATTCAAGTTTATTTGTTTCGAGGATTGAAATGAAATCTAAAGATCAGTATTTCTTACCAAAAGAAAATAAGCTAGTTGGACTAATTATTTTCTTTTAATTAAACAGAAAATTTTCAAAAATAGTTTGAATTGTAGTAGCTGACTTAGCTATTCATTTCTTATATGATCTTATCATAATATATTGATGTTGTCTATTGATCTCATCTTATCTCATTTGATCTCGGTGTAATTCCATTTCAGGTAGTAAATACATGTATAGAAAACCATAAAAAATTTGTTGCTACCCTTTGGACATGATTGGAAAGAACACGAGAAATTTGAAGAAAGTTAGATTTCTTTGAAGCGATGGTGCAAGCGAGACGGGAGTATAATGAACATTCGGTTGTGGCGAGTTGGCAGGACCTGGATGAGAACTATGGAATATTTTGGAAGCTGACATGTTTAGAGATGATTGTGCGTAGTCAGCTGACCTCTGATTAGGCAAACAATTTTAAAGATTAAGCTTTGGCTCAATCACCATAGTCGGCAGAATCGATTTACTAGGCATCCTAGTGAAGACCCCAATGAGCATAGGAGTAGGTTTCTTAGAATGGCCAATGAGGGGTATGGATGGGAGTGGGCAGATGTGATTAAGGATTGTAGTTGTTCCCTTTTCTTAAGGGATAAGCTGTGAGTTAGTTTGAATCAATTCCTTGGATCGATGGAATAGCGGGAGGGGTTGGTTGAAGCACTTCATGGTAAGAATTTTTCCCTCATGCTCTCACTTTGAGGAGGGGAGAAATCATTGTTTTCAAGCAAGGTGAAGATGAGAGTCTCTACAATGCCTGGGAAAGGTATAAGAAGATGCTTAAGAGATGCCCAATGCATAGGATTGATCATATCACACAGACGAACATTTTTACCATGCCATGAACTACACATCAAGGGATCGCCGAATGCGAAGTTGGTGGCTGAGCATTCAAGGAGAGAAGTGCGAAGGCTTGACGGTTAACCGGGAAATAGTAGGAAGCGTGCTAGACTCTATATGTGAGGACTTGAGGCGTGTGGTGAGAGGAGTGTTATGATGAGTTAAAAAAAATCATTAGCATTGAGAATAAGAATTCAGTGCTGGTGAGTCTTGAACTCATTCCATTTTAAATTCATTTTCTTATATTTTTTGGAGTGGATTTACATGTTAATGCATGTTATAGATAAATCTGACTTTGTGTTTCTGAGTTTTGAATATAAAGAAACTATCAGCTGAAATGTTAAAAGTGTTCAAAGACAGAAATGTCTGATAATGGATGCATAATAGTGACACCAATGAAATTACAGATAACCGCTATGTCGCGACCAATGAATTTTATGTCGTTACATTTCCTGAGAAGTTCCTAAAGAAGAATGTTGCGACATTATTTTGCGCTGTCACGACATTGATAAAAGCAAATGGCAATACATTTTTGTCAAGACATTCAAACCTGTGTTGCGACATGAAGAACTGAAGATGGAAGAAAGAATGTCATGACACAACAAAACTATGTTGTGACATAAAATGGTAGACAAAAGGGACAAGACAAAACAAGTTGGTCGCGACAAAGGTTTTTATGTTGCGATAAATATTTGAAATGACGGATCAAGGCGGGAAATATAATGCACAGCATTCTCAAAGATACGTGACATAAAGTTTAAGAAGTCGGCATTGCAGAAGCGAGAAGGTTATGTCGCGATAGAGAATTTAGGTCGACAGCTGGCATGGTCTAATGGTAAGAGAGACTGCTGAGTGTCATAGAATTTTATTGTCGCGATGAAGGTTGTGAAGAACTACAGAAAGAATGTCGCAACTCAAAAAAAGAAAGTTGCAACATAATGAAGAAATTTGAAAGCTGAGATATTTATCGCAATCGGGCTTTATATCGCGACATCAATTGAAGCCTTCAGAAGAGCTACTTGAATGTTGAAAGCTGGCATTTTCAAGGCTGTTGGAACACAGTTAGAGAAAAAGAGTTAATGTATGTTGTGACATTCCAAACTTATGTCATGACATAAAACAAAGTTGAAGGTTGAGAAACTCTATTGTGACACAAAAATTTATGTCACGACACAGTGAAGAGCAGCAAGAAGGAAACATTGTCGCGACAAAGCTTTTTTATGTTGCTACAATCACAAGACGAATTCAGATGAGCTCTATCACGATATTTTCAAAGTATGTCACGACATAATTCAAGAAAAAGGTATAGAACATAGTTGCGACATAACACTACAAGCCACGACAAAGCTGGATGACAAACAAAACAATGTCGCGACAAAGACGTCTTTTAAGCCAGTTTTGGGGATCCACAATTTTAGCCTTGATGTGCGGCTTATCATTTGAAAATCTATAAATAGAAGCACACAGGGCACTGTGTGCAGCTTCCGTCGAACAGGAACATCTGGGTAGCTGGAGTCTCATTTGTATATTATTTATTTTTCATTGATTTATTTTTAGCTTACATTCTAGTTTGTATTTTCTTTGGATTTGAGCAGTGATATGAGCTGAAGTTTCAAGCTGGGTTCATTGTAAACATTTAGATTTCATTACTGTCTGATTTCAATGGAATCTGGAAATTTTTTGGAGTTCATTTATTTCAGTTTGCTTGAAATTTCAGTGAATTTTCCTAATTAGCTAGTCACTGTTATTTGTAATCCAGTTTTGAAAGACTGAGCTCCCTTTGGGAATGGATTGATGTTAGTTATTATTTTATGCACAACTTAAAAGAATGTCAGAGTTAGAAATCTTGGATTTTCTAATTGGTTTGTTCTTGTAATTAATTGTTTGTAATATTAATAGCTTATACCTAAAAAGGGGCTGTATTTTGCTCTAATTTCTAGGAGGCCCTCTAAGTGACACAAAGATGGAGATTCCTGAGAGTATAGAGAAATTACTTGGGGGTATGCTAGACTAACATTTTGGAACTAATGAACTCTGAAAGATTACTCTGATAGATCACTAATTTACTCTTGGTGTGAGGATTAGTTGGTTGATGTATCAGTTTAATTAATTAGAGGTTTCTCCTCAGTTTGATGGAATGATCTTGATCCTGTGTTAGCATAGATCTAATCAAGTAGATAGAGAGTTTGATCAAATTTGAAGGATGAGATACCAATTAGATTGGAGTAGGCTTGCATTGTCTTGTCTATGGGGGCAAGAAATCTCCAGCCCTAGGAATAAGGTGTGAAATAGTGGAAAAGAAAATATACCCAGTTCTTAGAAAAGATGGTTATATCCTACAAGTAACTAATTAGACCCATGTGGTTGGAAAGAATATGGTTATCTAATTAGTGAAATGCATAGTGTATGGAGGAATCCACACTGTACTACCTTGCATCTTTGACAAGTTCAGATCTCAAACTAATGGCTGAACCATGTTATAAAATGATGCAAAAATTGATAATTATACATTAATCTATTTCTTAGTGTTAACTTACTCAATGAACTCTCAATTTCAATTCATTTTGATTTTCTTGTCATAGTTATAGAATTTTATTTAGTCATTCTTCCTATAGTTTAAACAAATCAACTTTAATTTTGTGAGTTCAAATAGTGAGGATCTCGAGTAGTTAGGGTAATTGATCTTTAGATCTGTCATCAATCCTCGTGGGAATGATATCTGGACTTAAAATCCACTTTATTACTTATATGACCTGTGCACTTGTAGAGAATTAGACCAATATTAAATTTTCATTATTACATACACGTCAGAAAAAATTTTCTTATAATTTTTAGTCAACATCAATATTTTGGTCTTAACAAGTTTTTGGCGCCTTTGTTGGGGACTAAATAGTCTTTGGAGACAGTACCAAAAGTTTGGCACACACACACACACACATTGATCTCATCAATATTTTGGTCTTAACAAGTTTTTTGTGCCGTTGCCGGGGACTTTAGTTAGTCTTTGGTAGCCGTGTTAACATTTGGTCTAATCAAGTTCTTGGTGTCGTTGTCGAGGATTGATTTGAAAGAGAATTTAAACATCAATATTCTAACCCAAGAGAGAATTTCTAATTTGGACATTTTTCTGTTTTATAAAAAAAATTTCAAAAAATTTACAAAAATAGTTTTAACTACAGTAGCTGAGTAAGCTACTGAAAATGTTTTATGAGCTTATAATGATATAGCTGTTTTTCCACTGATTTCATTTGATCTTAGTGTGTTTCCATTTCAGGAAGATATTACATGCATCGAAAACCAGAAGCAAAATTGCTGCCTTTAGACACAGAATTGGAAAAGACATTAAGAAATTTTAAGAAAGTTCGAAGTGCTGAATCATTAGTTATGGCAGAGCAGAGAGAGATACAACAGAACACTCAGGCAAAAGAGACAGTAGGGAGGCCTTAGAGGCAAAGGACTATGAAGGATTTTTAGAGGCGGTCATTAGAGATGATTGCTATGTTGTGAAAGAACCTGCTATAAAGGCTAACAACTTTGAATTAAAGCCAGCTTTGATCACAATGGTGCAGCAACATCAATATACTGGCCATCCTAGTGAAGACCTCAATGACCATATGGGGAGATTTATGAGGATGGCAAATATAGTAAAGCTGAATGGGGTGAGACCTGAGGTGATCAAGCTACAACTCTTCCCTTTTTCATTGAGAGATGTGGCAGCCACTTGGTTTGAATCACTGCCTTATGGATTAGTGGACAATTAGGAAGATTTAGTGGAGGCTTACATGAGCAGATTCTTCCCTCATACCCTCACTTTAGAAAGGAGAGGGGAAATCATAGTGTTTAAATAAGGAGATGATGAAAGTCTCTATAATGCATGGGAGAGATATAAGAGACTGCTGAAAAGATGCCCAATGCATGGAATAGATTTGACCACCCAGATGGACATCTTTTATCACTCTATGAACTACACCTCTAAAGGTATAATTGATGCAGCCTGCTGTGGAGCATTCAAAAGGAAGAGTGATGAAGAGGAAAAACAGTTGATTGAAAATCTAGCAAAAAGAAACTACAGAGCTCCATTTGAGAATTTAGGGAGTAGCAATAGACTAAAGGGAAGTGGGGTGATAGAATTAAATAGAATGACTACCATAGAAGCCAAACTTGATGCATTGATGAACAAGTTGGGAAACCAAGAAAGAAGAATGCATCTAGCACATGAAGTAAGAACAGTGGAAGAAAGTGAGCAAAAGAGTAGTGCTGAAGATGGACTAGCCCATGAGGACCCTATCAAGTTGAGGAGACTCAATTTGTCAATGACAACAGATGCTAAAACTTTAAGCCAAACTTCAACTTACCAACTCATTACACACTAGCACTAAGGAACCATGAGAATTTTTCATATGGAGGTGGAGCCTGACAAGGTCGAGGCAAATGCAAATTTTGGCAACGAGTATGCTTCACGGGGTTCTAAGGACGGCAGCGGCAAGAGTCAAAAGGCAGAAAATCCAGGACAAAGGATCTGAAATCCTTTGAAGATCAAATCTTGACATTCATGGGAGAGAATAAAGAGCTCTTTGAATATTCATGAGTAAAATTGCTCAGTTCAAAGCATTTCAAGCAAACACAAATGTGATTCAGGCTTAAACTAATGCCTCTCTAAAAAATATGGAGACACAAATAGGGTAGCTAGCCCTAGCAATGCAAAACCAGTCTAAGGATGCCTTCCTAAGTGATGCAAAGGAGAATCCTAAGAACTGTATGGTGGTGACTCTGAGGAGTTGTAGAGAGTTGGAAAGAAGAAAAGAAGATGAGAAAAAGACTGAAAAGACTAAGAAAAAAAAAAAACTAGAAAAAGGACAAGTTGAGAAGTTCAAAATTGGCTGGAGAGACTGAGAAAAAAGAGGTGCAGACTAAGCAACAGGAAGAGAAAAGAAGACTAAAAAAGAAATAGGAAATGCAAGCCTACATGCATGCTGTTCCATTCCCTTAGAGACTTCAGAAAGAAAAAATGGAGAAGTAGTTCTTTAGATTCTTGGATATGTTCAAGAAAATAGAGATTAATATACCTTTTGCTGAGGCATTGGCTCAGATGCCTAACTATGCTAAGTTTTTGAAGGTCATGCTGAGTAAGAAGAGGAGATTTTATGAAGGAGTGGTGAATTTGACAACCACTTACAGTTTAGTGATCCAGAGGAGCCTACTAGTTAAGATGCAGGATCTGACCCAGCTTCTTATTCCGCACAATTGGGAAGGTTGAATTTAAAGGTTTGTGATTCGAGGGCAAGCATTAACTTGATGCCATTAGCCGATTAGTGAAGAGACTGAGTTTGGGAGCTTGGCTCCCTGAGAATGATCCTCTGAATGTGGGTAGGACTATGGCACAACTAGAGTCCTTGAAGATGTACTCATCAAGGTGGGAAAATTTATTTTCCTTGTGGACTTTGTAGTTATGGATATGGAAGAAGATACACAAGTTCCACTGCTGCTTGGAAGACCTTTCCTAGCCACTGGAGCTGCCTTGATAGATGTGAAGAAAGGAGAACTCACTCTCGGGAGTGGGAAAAGCGAGTACACTTGACTGAACAAAGCTGAAAGCAGTTTGAATGTGAGAAGTGCAGTTAGCAAAATCATGTAGAAAAATAGTTCCCTCTAGTCCTAAATGCCGATTTTGGCTGTAATTTTCAGAATTAAATCAATGAAAATGAGATGAATTTCCAGTATCTTGAGGATCTTGATCTTGAATTTTTGAATTCCAGATGCGACTTAAAAGAGACAGTCTTAAGTTTGAATGATAACAGTATAGAAAAATCAAGCAACAATGAAGAGAAGGCAAAAGAAATAGAAACAATTTCAGAAGGGTTAACCGTGAAGGAATTATCTAGACACTTGAAGTATGCTTTCTTAGGACCAGAAAAAGTAAAACCTGTGATTATATCAGTTGCATTAATTGTGCTTGAAGAACATAAATTGGTGGAGATTCTCAGAAAATACAAGGAAGCAATTGCTTGGTCAGTAGAAGATTTGAAAGGAATCAATCCTTTTATTTGCATGCATAAAATCCTCTTGGAGGAAAATTCAAAGACCTCCATTGAACATCAAAGAAGGTTGAATCCAGTAATGAAAGAAGTTGTCCGAAAAGAAGTACTGAAATGGTTGAATGCAGGCTTTATATATGTAATCTCAGACAGCCCTAGGGTAAGCCCAGTTCATGTGGTTCCTAACAAGGGTGGATTCACTGTGATTAGAAATGAGAAGAATGAATTGATTCCTACAAGAACTATGATAGGATGGAGGTTGTACATTGATTACAGAAAATTGAATACTGCAACCAGAAAGGATCACTATCCTTTGCCCTTTATTGATCAAATGCTGGACAGGTTAGTAGGACACCCCCATTTATGTTTTCTTGATGGATATTCTGGATATAACCAAATTGGCATAGCCCTTGAGGACCAGGAGAAAACTACATTTACATGTCCTTATGTAACCTTTACTTTTAGAAGGATGCCATTTGGATTATGTAATGCTCCTACCACCTTTCAAAGGTGTATGATGTCTATGTTCTCAGATTTGGTGGAAGAGGCTATGGAAATCTTCATGGATGACTTCTCAGTATATGGATTCAGTTTTGAGAAATGCTTAGAAAATTTGGAAACATTACTTAAGAGTTGCCAAGATAAGAATTTAGCTCTAAATTAGGAAAAATGTCATTTCATGGTAATAGAGGGTATTGTCTTGGGGCACAAGATTTTTGCAGCTGGGTTAAAAGTGGACCAAGCAAAGGTTTCTCTCATAAAAACTCTCTTTCCACCTAAAACAGTGAAAGGGATAATAAATTTCCTAGGACATGTTGGATTTTACGGAGATTTATAAGGGACATCTCAAAAATCTCTAGACCATTATGTAGATTGTTGGAAAAAGATGCAAAATTTAATTTTGATGAATCATGCAGATATGCATTTGAAGAAATTAAGTCCATATTGGTTACAACTCCCATCATGGCAACAACTAACTGGAACAAAGAATTTGAAATCATGTGTGATGCTAGTGACTATGCAATGGGAGTGGTATTGGGATAAAAAACTGAAAAGATATTCAGGGCTATATACTATGCTAGAAAAACCTTCAATGAGGTACAAGAGAACTACTCTACCACAGAAAAGGAGATGTTGACAATGGTGTTTGCTTGTGAAAAATTCAGACCTTACATATTAGGGTCCCATGTTATCATACACATTAATCATCTTTGCCGATTAAATATCGATGGCAAAAGAAAGAGGCCCGAGCCTAGACCGATCATATAGGTGTCTTCTTTACTTGAGAGTTTGGTTAGAAATCAAAGACAAGAAGGGTAGTGATAATGTGATAGCTGATCAGTTGTCTAGATTAGAAAGACATACTAAAGATGAAAAAGGAAATGAAATAGCAGAAATTTTTTCCTGATGAGCTGTTTTTTCAATTATCAGTCCAAGGGTATGCTGATATTGTGAATTACTTAGCCTATGAAATTATGCCACATGAGTTGACTACGACAAAAGAAAGTTGAGAGCGATAAGCGGATTTTATGTAGGTTGATCCAGCATTGTTCGGAAGAGGAGCATATTTGATTATAAGGAGATGTGTACGAGGAAGCTTGAGCAGAGGCAAAATTGATGAATGTCATGCATCATCATATGGAGGACACTTTGCGGGAGATAGAACAACCCATAAAGTTCTCCAATAAGGTTTTTATTGGCCTACTCTATTTAGAGATTGTTTTGAATGGGTGAAACATTGTGATAAATGTCAGAGAATGGGCAACATAAGTAGAAGAAATGAGATGCCTACTTGAGAATCACAGGGAGTCTGATTTTTTGATGTATGGGGATAGACTTCATGGGACCTTTCCCATCCTCAGTTGGAAATTTATACATTCTCCTAGCTATGGATTATGTATCTAAATGGGTGGAAGTAACAACTTGTCCTAGAAATGATGCCAGCATAATGGTGGGGTTCATCCAACGAAATATTTTGAGCAGATTTGGAGCCCCCAAAAAAATCATTAGTGATGAGGGAAGCCATTTTGCAAACAAAGTGTTTGCAAAACTCATGAGAAGATATGGAATCAGACAGGTAATGGGATTGGCTTATCACCCTCGTTGAATGGCGGTAGAGATTTCAGTTAGGAGATAAAAGAAAGATTCTAGAAAAATAGACAGCCGAGAAAAGGCAGTACATAAAGCTAGATGATGCATTGTGGGCTTATAGGCGCTTCTGAAAACTCTTTATTGGAATGTCCTCATACAAGATTGTATTTAGGAAACCTTGTCATCTCCTCTTGAACTTGAATATAAAGCTATGTAAAATGTCGAAACTGAGCTTGTGACTTCCAAGGTACATGGAAATAGAAGAGATTACTCCAAATGAATGAACTGTAAGAGTTAAGGAATGAAACTTATGATAATGCTAGAATCTACAAGGATAAGACAAAGAAGTGGTATGATCACAAAATTCTGAGGAGAGAGTTCAAAGTAAAAGAGCTAGTCCTGCTATACAATTCTAAGCTCAAGCTGTTTCCAGGAAAACTAAAGTCAAAATGGAGTTGTCCTTACACAGTAGTTGCAAGTACACCTTTCAAAGCGGTAACATTGAAAATTAAGTCTGGAAATGAGTTTAAGGTAAATGGTCAGAGGTTAAAGCATTATGTTGGAGGGAAAATAAAAGAAGATTAACTCCAGATTCAGAAGAGATGAAAGAATTTTCCTGAAAATGAATCATTTTGCAGCAAATGTCTAGCTAAGACATAAAACATGAGTAGCTACTTAGGAGGCAACCCAAGGAAAATTGTTTTTCAATTGTTTGATAGTTTGATTTTGTTTAATTCAGTTTGTTTTAATTAGTTTAGATAATTTAGTAGAATAGCTTTTGAATTCTATTTTGAACTTATAATTAGTTAAGTTTCTTTTGTTGACTTTTCAGGACAATGAAGCTAAAATTAAGGATGGATTTTTAATTTGGAAGCATTCTGTCTCAAACTCATTATGCAGAAAGTGCTATAAAGGGGAGTCTTTCTTTTTCCCTAACTTGTTCTTTAAGGATAATGCATAGTTGAAGTTTGGGGGAGTGTATTTTTATGGAGCAGAAAATGAAAAATAGCTTTGTTGTGCCCATTCATTGAATATTTTGATTATCATCATGATTGAATGAAGCTAAATGAAGAAATGAGATGTAATGTTCATACTTGAATTAAGGTTCTTTGATGTTAGACATGTCTTCACAAGTATGATTTGAGTGGAATGAATGTATTGAATATTGATTTGTGTGTTAATTGATCGAAAATATTAAATTTGCAAGTTTGGGGAAAATGCAATTTTATGTCACGACATTGTTTCTCTTTTTCGCGACAAAGTTAGTTCAAGCCTTTGTCATTCTTTAAGGAAATATGTCATGACAATTTCAAAATCTGTTGCGACATTATTTCTCTTTGTCGTGACAAGGATCACACTAGCCTTTTATGCATTGCAGAAAATTATGTCGCGACATTAGTTTACTTCACCAGGGTATAATTATGTCGCGACATAATACCCTATGTCGTGAATAGGTCTAAATAAAAACATTAACCCTAGGCTAGTGTTTGTCATGACATAAATAGACACAACAAATCAATTGGCTCATATATAAAAAACCTCAAAGTTGAAAATCCACTTCCTCATAAACCATAAAACCATTCATTTCTCCTCTTCTTTCGAAAACCCTAATTCCCAAAACCAGATTTCGACCATGTTTGAGCCATCGCACCTTGTTCCGAACTTGAATGAGATAATGGAAGAATAAGCAAAGAATGAAGAAGAAGCCATTCAGGAGGTTCAATCAGGGGCAGTGCAGGAAGAAGAAACAAGAAAAAGAAAGAGGGGAGCTAAGGAAACTGGAACTGAGTAGAGAAATGAAAAAGTAAGTGATTTTGTTTTAGAGTGCTTCTTTCGATTGGAGGGACAAGTTGCAGCATAAAGATTTTATTGGCGAAAGGGGGTTCAACAAGTTAATTTCACCCTTCTTGGAGACGATTGAGAAGAGAGGATGACACTTATATAGTGAGCACAAGAATACTAGTTTTGCTGATGTAGCAAAGGAATTTTACTCAAACACGGTGGGACTGAGAGAAAAGACTTGCTTCGTTAGAGGACAATGGATGTGTTTTAGTAGGGAGAAGATATATGAAACTTTCAATCTAAAAGAGAGAAAAAATGGTTCGAAGTTTAAGAGATTGGTGAAAGAGACAGTACCAAAAGATAGTAGATCTGCTGACAGATGGAAAGAGGAAATGGAGTTCTATAAGGAAGAATCCCCATGAGTCTATTGCAAGAGGCTTATTGATAGAAGAGGCTAAGGTTTAGTTCTACTTTATTTTCTCAGTCATTTTACCATCTAAACACCTTAGTATAGTAAGAGAGAAGGAGACGATACTCTTGTATGCTATCCTGAAGGGGTATAAATTTAGTGTGGGGAAGATAATAGAGAACTCTATTTCGAGCTACTGTAGAAGCAACTATAGAGGATTAGTACCCCCATCCAGCAACAATCACTAGACTATGTATCATGGGAGGTTAGACTATGTATCATGGGAGGTGTGGAAGGAGATTAGGAAGAAGAAGAAACATACCCCAAAGCTTCTCCTCTGACATTGACTGGAGTGGCCAAAGGTTTAAAGAATAAAGGCAAGGAGAAGGAAGTGGAAATTGAAGAAGAAGAAGAGGATGACAGAGAAAATGAGCAAGAACAGTTAGGAAGCTCAACTCAAGAGCAAGAAAAGAGGCAAGGGAACTTGAGCCCCATCTGGAATGTATCCCCAGATGTAAGAGAAATCCATAAAAAGCCAGCTGATAGCTAAGGGCAACAAAACAACAATACAAAATTGATGGAGATGTTGAGAGTTATGAGGTAAGAGATGCAGGAGAGGGACAGATAGCTCAAAATCCAACTGCAATTGAGAGATGAGTACATGGATACAAAGTTGAAAAGAAGAGATCAAAATTTGGAGAATGCACTCAAACAGAGAGATGAAGAGTGGAGGGATAAGACAGATAGAAGAGAAAAAGAATCGAAGGAAGAACTAAGGGCAGGGGAAAAGGCGTTCACTCAGACCAGCTGAAAAGAGATAAAGAGCTATGGGAGATAATGAAGGAGAGAGAGGATGCAATGGAGTAGAATATGTTGCAAAAGGCAGATGCCTTTGGATACTTATATAAGGAACATCAGAAGGAAATAAAGCTCCTCATAGAAAAGAGAGATAAGGAGATGGATGCAACCATCAACTACATGGAGAAATTATGGATAGAGAGCCTAGACATGGTTAATAATAATTTGATCAAAATGTACTCTACTCAGGGTGAATTTGAGGGAGTCCTAAATTCCATTGCGTAGAGATAGGATGATCTTATTATTGTAATTGGATCTCTCAATTGAGTGGTCTACCTTCAACAAAGAGGAAGGTAGCAAGGCTAGACGAACACCAGTCCAAATCCCTGAATTCTCTCCCTCATCTACTAGTTATAGGTTTGAACCAGTGAATAAGAACCCTCCCCCTAAGTATGATAGAAAAAGGAAATGACCTACCCTGTTTTCTTTCACTTCTTCTATCTTTGTAATTGAGTTCCTTGTACAAGCAAACATAAATGAAAAAGTAGTTGCAAAATTTTGTGTCCATTTCTCTCTTGCATTTTTCTTGTGTCTATTTTCTTTTTCATTACTTGATCTTCAATAAATAAAGAATGATAAATTCTTTTAGTTTGAATAGCTTTACTGAATAATGGAGAAACCGGTTTTCTTGAGTTTATTTGGTGATGAGAGCTATGAATTATCTGGTAGAATTTGAATGATGAGTGAATTAAGTTGCTTTTGCTATGATAAGTTTTTCTGAATTGAATGACTTGATTAATGTAAGCTTTTGAGTTATGAAATAGCATAGCAACATATCCAGAAACCAAACAAGAAATTGATAGATGAAATTGGGGTAGGAGGAGATGAATTGAAAGAGGAAGTTGTAATGTTATCAATGAATAAGTTGAACTTTAAGAATAAGGAAGATTTAAACAAATGATGGAACAAATAAGACTTATAATTATGTTTTTATAAACAATTTAGTTATAGTGAATCCTAAAAAACAATGCACATGGTCAAAAGTACATATGAAACAAATTGTGCTAAGATTAGGGACATCTTTTGAGATCCATCACAGTTTAATCTCCCCAAAGTCCTAGAACTTGTTAGATTGTGTCGAGGTGAAATCTTGAAATGATACCCTTGAAATGATATAGGCCTTTCTTGGAAGTTTGTACCTTTCAAAGCTTACCCTCGTAATATGCATATGCATATACCTTAGTTCCTTATTTGAGCTAAAAGCCAATTTCATCATCACTGATTCGTGCCACGGTAGGGTGATTCGGAATCAACAATATTTGTATCCTTAGTTCCTCCTACTGCCGTAGTCGAGCTCTTTGCGGCGCATAAGCCGAATCTAGGGTCGAACAGGATGGGTTTTTCATCCCACGAATGATTAACATCGAGTGTTTGAAAATGGTGAGGCTTTTGTTTGGATTCAGTTTTTGTTAAAAGCAGTGGGGGTTGTATGTTCAGCGACCTTGTAATGGTTTAAAGTGAAATGTGAAATGGTAACTTTGAAGGCTTGGGTCACTGGCTCGATAACATGGGAGTAATTAAGGTGTCCTGGAGTTATTTCCTCGCGTAGAACCCAAATGACTGTACTATAGTCAAAGCCAAAACCGAATCTTTGTTTAACTATAAAACCTAACCCTAGAACCACTCCTATTTGAGTCAAACCAAGTACTAAGCATTCAAAGTCCCATTCAGTTTTAAAACACTAGCATTTAACCTCATTTCAGTGGCTCGTAAATGACATCTAAAGAATATCAGTGCATCTAGCATTAAGCATGCACTGAACCCTAAAGCATGGAAAGTATTGACCAAAGGAACAACATTAAATGGCCTTTAAACCACTAGTTTGGAAGGTATGGAACCATAAATCTGATTACTGTATCATTTATAGCATGAGGACAACCTGCAATGACCCCCCAAGAAACCAAGCTAGCCACCCTCCTCTTCAAAGCTGAGGCTTGAGCATCCCTTGGTTGTCATCCTCGAGGAGTGTGTTTGGCAGCACAGGAAAATGAAAGAAAGAAGAGAGAGAAGAAGCGAGAATGAGAACCTAAGGAAATGAAAATTTGAAAATTTATAAAATGAAAAGTTGCTTCAAAGTTGCTTAGGGTTACAAGTTTAATGGGGTTTTATATAGTACAACCCGAGTGGCAGAGCTACCAAAATACCTAAAATATGAGATTACGCAAAAAAAAAAAAAAAATTTAAAATGGTAATACATCAAAGCGTGGTCGTTTAGGATCAAATATACAAAAATCACAGGGGCAGCAATTTCGCTATGCAGAGGGATTTCGCTAGCCTAGCAAAAATTTAAGCTAACTGTGAAATTCACGAAATAGAGAAATTGAAATTTAAGCTATCAACAATAATTCGCTAGCTAAGCGAATTTTAATAGCGAAATTATTGTGAGACCGGCGAAATTGCAAATTTTTCGTAGGCACGATGGATTTCGCTAAGCTAACGAATTCGTAGCCTAGCAATTGCAGGCCGCTAGGATTGCGGGAGTTTTTCGGCTATGATTGAAATTTATGATCCGGCGAAATTTCGCAATCCGGCGAATTTCGCAATCATAAGCGAAAAATCTGAGATACTTTGTTTGCTCAAAACACATCTCACTTTGCATCTATGCATTCTCTATTCCTTCAAAATCCACTTGAATTCCTTCATTTTTTGATGGCTGAAAACATGGCCTGATTCTCGGCATTCGACACGTATCTTTACGTCGGACTTGAACTAAATGGCCAAGAATTGCTCAAGACACATAAAATCACCAAAAACAAGCTCAGAAATGGCATCAGTGGAACTAAGTGGACCTGCACACATCAATTGGCTTAATTGACATGATTAGTGCGCAAAAAGCACTCAAAACCTATATTGGATAGGGCTCAAAATAGCACTTTTTGAGCCACCCAATCACACCCCAATGAGCGTTGCTAGTCATAGCAATGCTAAAACAAAATGGGATGCATCTTGTGATTATCTGAAAAAGTATGTATATGGTTCAAAAAGTGTCTGAGATAAACATTACCTTTAAAATAAACAATTTACACCTGATGAAAAGCGACGCAGAGAAGCGAAACCATATAAGAACAAGTTTTAGGTCGACATCGGATCAGGAAATCAACTGAATTTCCACCAAAATCTAGTGATTCCTAATGTAACCCAGTTGAGCGATAAATTGCAAAATTATTCCCTCCCCAGCCTAACTCTTTGCCATGGCCTTCGCTGATGACCAACTAAAAATAGGATTAGCTACACTCTTATTTCTTTGTTGACTACATTGTAGGGTGCAATGCTAAAACCCATTCGCCAAAGTCCGTGTAGCTGAGGTCTGCAGTAAACCCGACCAATTAAGGTTTGGGACATCGACGAAGGATCACTTGACCGCAGGCTCTGCGGAGGCCACCGGACTCGAATGATTTCGAGAATTGAGCACTACAATCTTCAAACTCTACCCATTCACGATGCGAACACTAAGTCGATGACTCCTGACGGTGGAAGCAGGCATCGGGCTTGAGGCTTTCGCCGTATACCCCTCGGGCCAAGTATTCGGGTTTCAAAATGACGTCCACGGCTTTTATTTTCTTTTTCTTCTTTTCTTTTTCTTTTTTGCTTTTCTTTTCCTTTTGGAAGGCTTGCATTGGCCTTCATACATTGGTAAAATAACCTATTATGGGTCGTGACAAGCTAAGGCCGGCTTCTTGAAGTGAGAAGAATTACATAATTTCCTGACCTATTGCAATCGAAGTGTGCGGTGTGTCAGATTAGCTAAGGGAATGTTGAGTTAAGCGCTAAAACTGATGGACCAAAAACTGAATCATGCATGGAATTGTCCCTGGCATTAAGTACTGATAGGTTTCAATTCTCCCGATCAAAGTGATTGATTGTTCGATTAAAGAAGTGATTACAAATAAAGACCTGAAAAGTACTTTGCCTTAGTATAGTAAGCGCCAAATAGTCTTTTGTAAACTTTTGATATAACCAAAATGGCTAATCTGAGAAATAGAGCTAAACATGCAAAATATCCTTGCCTACTATTGGCTAATACATGAATCTAAGCAAAATCGGTAGGCGGAGTTGATAATCTTTGAAAATATACAAAAACATAACGAGAAGACACTCTGCCTCCCAACTTTTCCTCTAGTAAGAGCATAGAACATATAATAGGGATAGGAAAGTTGGGGAAGGAGGCGTCTTGACCACCTCAATCTCGTGGTGGTGGTGGATCAGAAGGCTGCTGGCTGGCTATTGGCCCGACATGTCTGGGATCTTTGCTGTAGGCTTATCTCATGGTCGGAAATGCGGGAGGCCAAGGGGTGACTTATGATCTCTTTGGAGCATGGTATGACACTGCTCCAAAGTGGTCTCGGCTCGAGTCAGCCTCTGATCCATCGATGCCTGTGTGGAAGCTAACGAGTGGACAACATCCATAACACTGCTATCTCCACGAATCTTGTGAGCGTACTGCAAGAGTCTTTGTGTGTATATGATGGGGTGGGAGTGTCGTGGAGTTGTCATTTGAAACGGGCGGAGGAAGGATGGAGGATATATCAGCCTTTGGACTCCTCTCCATCTCGACCTCAGGAGCATGCACATCTCTCCTCTGTGAGTCCTCTGCCTCCTCGTCCGGTACCTCCTCCTGGTCCCGCTGTTGGAGGAGAAAAGAAATAGGCATCACCATGCTTCGCTCATAGTGAGGACTGAGGAATCGATCCTTCTCTCTCGTCAGAGGCTCCTCTGGAAAGCCTAAGTGCTACAGGACATGGCTTAGCAGTCGTGGCATCAATAAGGGTAGACTCTCTGCTCGAGCCAGGCCCTTTCGGTGGACCTTATCTTCGAAATGTAGTAATGCGGTCATCACCAGCTCCCGGAGAAGTGCAGGCAGGAACCCTGCGAGGATCCGATTCTGAGCCTCGAGGATGGCCCCTACATTTGGACGTGGTGCTGCGACGGGGAAGAGATTTGGTGGGAGCGGATGATCAATAAGAAGCATCCCGAGGCGGAAGGCGCGCCGGAATAGTATGGGTCAGGCGGTGGTGTCTCGGCAGTAACGGACCATCTCTCTCTGGTCGGGTGGGCGATCCTCGATAACCTCCAGAATTGGCCTGCAACGGTGGCGGGCCGTGCGACAGATATATCAGCAGCTCACGAGAACTCTGGACGTGTCATCGATCTTGGTCAGACTCTAACGGACTCGGCGCTCCCCGGGAGGTCATGGAATGGTAGAACTGTAGTACCACCCGGGGATAGTAGAACTGTCGTGGCGTCATGAACAGCCCAGTGATGTCTTTCGTCGGTCGCATGGAGATCCACAGGCAGGGGATTAGCGACGGCCAGGGACGTCGTAATAAGACTCTCCATGGAGTCTGGCGTGGGTCAGGCGTTCCGGGATGAGTGCCCAGATGAATAAGGGTGGCCTAATCCTCGGCGGTCGCGAGCGATGGGGTCTCCTCTAGCTGGGTGAAGGTGTCGAGGTCGGGCACAGATGATGATGACTCCCGATCTGAAGTGCAGGGCGGCTTGGAGCGGGCCCTCTGGATCTCTCTGTGTACGGGGTCCCATCCAGGTCTGATATCTCTGAACCTGAGGCTCCTCGGGGGTACCTCTGGGGTGGATTTGGAAGCTGGAGCACACTCCTCACAACAAGTCTTGAACTGTTTCGGGGCCTGGGGCGGGACCCGCCCGAGTGAACCATGAGGCGTAGTCATAGAGGGAAGATGCTGGGGCTCACGGTGATGACTAACGGGTGGAGTGCTCTCTCGGGCTTGGACCGGACTCGGGGCCCGGAGACAAAATCTGGTTGGCCAGGGGCACGGGTAGTGGCGGGCTGTGAGAAATCTGTGGCCCCATAAACCGGGGCTCCGCGGTGGGGCTCAGAGCAATTGCGGTGGAATGACAACGGACCAGGGCGCGCCAGGGGCGCGACAACGAGCGAGGCTCCGGTGACGGCGGCAATGGCTCAGGAAGCCAGGGCACGGGCGTGCGCATGTGCGAGGCGAGGCGGTGGCAGGAAGCGGCACGGGCTCGGGACATGGTGGATATGGCGGACCCGAGGCGCTCGCCGGGCCTTTGTCTTCCAGGCAATGAAAGGGCGGTGATGGTGCGGTGCGGGCGCGGTGTGGCTCGGGGGCACGAGGCCGGCGGTCTGGAGTCTGTGAGGGCTCGGCTACTCGAGGCTCAGGGGGAGAGGGAAAGGCTTTTGGAATTTTAACCAAAAAAAGAGAGGCCTCCCCCTTTGTTTAAATAGAGCTTTGAAGGGGCTAGAAGAGCCTTTGGGCTACGATTCGCTATTTTAAGCGAAATTTGCTTGACTATGAGTGAATTTTCGACGATAAAACATAAATAATACTAAAAATAAAATTATTATATTAAAATATATCTAAAAGCTAATATTAAATAATATTAAAATAAAATTGCTAAAGTGGATTACTAAAAATGAAAGTTACTAAAAATAAACAACTAGTAAAATTGACCAAATTAAAATAAAAGCAAAAATTATTGAGAACATAATTTGGTTTAGAGAACACCAAACCGGCCCAGAGAGTCTTTGAATTACTCATGGAGGTCGGGGAGAAGGACCTCCTCGACCAGGAAGTGGCTGTCTTTGATGCCTTGATGCTTGATTCCCATTGTTGGTGCTTCTCCTTTGGTTGAATTTGGGGTGACGAGTGCATGCGTGACTGCGATGGCAGTTCGAACAAGTACCTTCACCTTGGTTGGTATTTCTTGATTCATGGACCGGTTGGCTTCCACCCCGAACTCCCGATCAGTGACGGACTTCATTATTTCCTTCAGCCTTCAATGATTTGTGCTTGTGACTCAGTGAAAGATATTAATTTCCGTGTCATGTTGCCAAATGTGAGCGCATTACTCCATTCGGCAATTGATGATTGCATTAGCGATGTGAGATGGTCTTCCCGGGATAATTGTACATGATTGTGCCCGTTTATGGCTCGGTGTCGAAGGCTTTTCACAAAGTCTCTTTGGGTAGTAGAATTTGTCTGCAACGCCATGACCGCATCTCGACTATTCCCTTAGGAATCTTTCTGCGTCGATCGGCGATGATGAGTGATGTTGGTAGGTTTAAGCTCTCCCGAACCCTAGCTGGCGCATACGTAGAGTATGGCCAGTAGGTTTTACAACGGCTCCTAAATCCTGGCGATTAGCTGTCTCACCTTGAGTCCACGATGTTGGCGAAATTGTGGGGGATCACGGATCCTTGTGTTTAGTGGGTTCTTGCTTTGGATTATAGCCTTGACTTGCTCGATTAAAATGCCTTTTTCTCGATACTGACCCCTTCTTGATTGGCCACAAAGATCCTTCAAAAACTTTGCATAGGCGGGGACTTGTTTGATGATGTCAAGGGGTATGTTCACCTTCCTGCCTTAGGACTTGGGATGCCTGCTTCTTCAGGATGCCTTCTTCTTGCTTCTCAGTGCCTAGGGAAATGGAGGTGGCATGCAGTGCTTCATTGAGTCCTCACTGATGATTACTCTCTCAGGCTCAGCTTCCTGTTCCTTGCATGTTTCTTCAACAGCCTTGGGCACTGGTTGCTCTATTTCTTTTCCATCTCGGAGTGATTATTGCCTTCACCTCGTCCATTCTGGATTCTTTGGATAGACCACCTCATGGACTCCGCCAGTTTGGCGGTGTTTGGGAAGGGAACCTTCCTCTCTCTGCCTCCCGATTATATTGTTGATCTTAGTGATTGAATCTTTGCAAGTTGTCTGATACGATTAAGATTGCTCTCAAGCCACTCCCCATTCTCTTATTGAGTGTGCTCTCTCTGATATCAATCCTTTCTCGATTGTACATTGATCCTTTTTGTTCTTCCTGAGATTGCCCGCCCCACCTTGCCAGATTCGGTGTGCTTGTTCCAAATGGAGAAGTGGATGATGGTAGACGTGGTTCGAGATGAGAGACGAGCGTGGTTTGGCACAGGGGGCACGTAGGCGGGGGATTAGGTTTCGGGAGGTTAGAATTGATTTTTCCAGTGGGTGTAAGAATTACCATATGGGGCATTAGGTTGTGGCTTGTATTGACCTCTGACATTTGCATGATACGGCGTAGATCAGCCCCATTTGATGGGGCGGTCGGATGATGTTCTCTGGATAAGCGATGAGTTGACAGGCGGGTAGATAGGTTGGCATGCCGTGTTTGCGATCCTTTGCACACTTCATGGAGCCTCTTTCCTTCTAAGCTCCTCCACCTTCCTAGTTAGGGTTGAGATTTTTGCTTTCATTTCCATGTCCTCTGAAAGTGTAATAATTCCTCCCCTTTGGTGTGCTGAGGGCCTCATTTTCTCCACCTCTCTCGGGTTTGGCTCATCCCAACCCTCAAGAAATCCATGGCCTCATCCGGGTTTTTGCTCAGAAAATCACCTCCACACATGGTTTCTAGCAATTGCTTCATGGTAGGGGACATACCATTATAGAAATGATTCACTAACATCCAGTATTGAACCCGTGATGTGAATGAAACATGATAAGTATCCATGAATCTCTCGACATTGGTAGAATTTCTCATTGTCATGAAAATTTGATGAGTGTAGATGCGCCTCTTCAAAGCTGATGATGCTGTGGCAGCGCTAAGAATTTCTTCAAAATTCGACGAAGATCGGCCCAATTTCTAATAGTCCTTGGCCTCAGTGAATTAAGCCAAATTTTGGCCTTGTCTTTCAGTGTCAGTGGAAATGCTTTCAGCTTGAGTAAATCCATGTCGGTTATACCTTCATGAAGGTAATTGCATACCTCCTCGAAATCCCTTATATGCGGGCCTGGATTTTCATTCTCCATACCATGAAAGTGGGAAGCGGGGGGCACTAAGTAGGGTCTCCTTTGCCACATCTTATTGGTATGATGCGGGGAAGGAGCACTAACTGCAGGAGGTGTATATGAATTTCATTGGCTGTTAAGCTGTTGGATTCTTGGGGTACGGTGACTTTCTTTATTCTTGAGGTAGAGATCCATATTTTCACTTGTGTACCTTAACTTCACAACTTCGCTATTGAATTATCTTGATTCTTTGCAGTCTACACAGATTGTCTCTATCCCAGCTGGTGCATACACACTTGTTGCAATTAGACCACCAATAGTACAGAAAACTTGCCCCGAAAGTAGGTGTTAGTTAAACAATGAAACTACTTGAGAAACAAAAAGCAGTCACGATGTTGCGAGTAAAAACTTGCAGTTCTCACATAATTCAAAAAGGACTAAAGGTCACCCGACACTTGTAATGTGGACTCTGGTACCCACATCCAGCTCCTGCATCGTGGTTTGGCACCATCCGGCCAGTGGCGCCATTTTGGTCGTGCCACGGTAGGGTGATTCGAATCGATAATATTTGTATCCTTAGTTCCTCCTGCGCGTGGTCAAACTCACGTAGCATAGCGGTCTAGGGTCGAACACGAGGATGGGTTTCATCCCACCACAGATAGTTAGCATAAGTGTTTGAGAAAATGGTGGGGCTTTTTTGTTTGGATTTGGATTTTGTTAAAAGAACGATTAGAGTTGTATGTTCCTTGACTAAACGTAATGGTTTAAAGTGAAATGTGAAATATAGTAACTTTGAAGGCTTGGAGTCACTAGCTCGATAACATAGGAGTATTAAGATTGTCCTCGGGTTGTTTCTAGCATTAGGGCAAATGACTATAGTGACAAAGCCCAGGATCTTTGTTTAACTATAAAACCTAACCACAGAACCACTCTATTTAGTCAGGCATTACTAAGCATTCAAAGTCCATTCGGTTTGAAACCCTAGCCATTTAACCTCATTTCGGTGGCTCGTAAATGGCATCTAAAGAATATCCAGTGCATCTAGCATTAAGCATGCCTTTGAACCTAAGCATGTAGTATTGACCCGAGAAGGAACAACATTAAATGGCATTAAACCTAGTTTGGAAGGTATGGAACCATAAATGCGATTACCTTATCATTTATAGCATGAGGATAGCTTGCAAAACCCCGAAACCAAGCTAGCCACCCTCCTCTTCAAAGGCTGTGAGGCTTAGCCAAGCATCCCTTGAGTTGTCATCCTCGAGAGTGTGTTTGCGGCTAGAAATGAAAGAAAGAAGAGAGAAGAGGAAGCGAATGAAACCTAAGATGAGATTCTTGGGAAAATTTATAAAATGAAAGTTGCTTCAAAGTTGCTTGAGTTACAAGTTTGTGAGGGGAGTTTATATAGTACAACCCAAAGTGTGAAACTACCAAAATACCTAAAATATGAGATTACATAAGTTTAAAATGGTAATACATCAAAGCATTAGTCGTTTAGGATCGAATATCTACAAAATCTGAGCGTGATTTTCTTTATCTGGGGAAAATTTGCTAGCATAAGCTGAAAATTTCGCTAGCCCACAGCGAAATTTCGCTAACCTCGCGAAATTCTACGAGAGATAGCGGGTGAAATTTCGCTATCCTTGATAATTTAAGCTGGCTAGAAATTTAGCTAACTGTGAGTATTGTGAGATAGAAATTGCAAGGTACCGCTAGGCACGATTAGATTTAGCTAGTAGCGAGAATTTCGCTAGCCCTAGCGAAATTCTGTTAGAGGATTGCGAGGGAATTTTTCTCTATGATTCTTAGGAATTTTACGCAATCCGGTAGTACATGATCATAAAGCGAAAATCCACGGGATCGCTGTTTTGCTCCACTTTGCATCTCAGCACATCTATGCATTCTCCTTCCCTTGAATCCACTTGATTCCTTCGTACGATGGCGAAAACATCGTGATTCCTCGTCGGCACATATCTTTCGTCGGACTTGAACTAAATGGCCAGAGGTACTCAGACTGCAAATCACAACAAAGCTCGGAATGGCATCGGTGGAACTAAGTGGACCTGCACACATCAATTGGCTTAATTGACATGATTAGTGCGCAAAAAGCACTCAAAACCTATCTTGGATAGGGCTCAAAATAGCACTTTTTGGGCACTAATCAATCAACCAGCAAATGAAAAGCCCAAATCCTTCCTTAAATCTAATCCTACAGTAAAGAACCCTTGTTTTCCTAGATTGCATGACAAGTACATCAATAGTAGAAAATGACAAGTTTGGGGGAGTATTAATTTGAAATGTAAAGGAGGATAAGAATAAAGGATGGGAAAGGAAAACCAACTCAGATGAGAAAAGAGGAAAAAGAATGAAGAAAAGAAGCTGTGAAAATACAAAGTATCAAGGTGGAATGAGTTTTGTCTTGTAGCCTTCCTCCATTGAACAATTAAGTTCTTAGGGGTGTTTAAACACCTAGTACCCTAATGCCAACTGGTATGGGAGTTGCTAACCCAAAGTTCTCTAAGAGTGGTAGAAAGCTTAAAAAGACAAAACATTGCACTATTCCATAAACCTTGACAAAAAATGAAAAGTAAAAAGGCTTTTAATCTGAGGAACTGAATTTACAGTTTGAAGGCGGTTAAGAAAACACCACAATAGAGAGTATGCAGAATGATGCACCAAACCAAGTTTGGGTTTGTTAGAAAGTTGACATAAGTGGAAAAGTCAAGGATGCCACATGAAAGTAAATATGTTGAGTTGACAGTGGAAACTGGGTAAAATTGAGCCTAAATTGTTCATTTATCTATCCTATTACCTAAGCCACACATTACAAGCCTAAAAGACCTAATTGATCTTAAAGATTGTATCTACCTACATTAGTGGAGATTAATATAACAAACAAGCATATGGGACTTAGAAGAATAAAGGAGAATTTTATTATATGAGTAGTGTCTCAGAAGATTAACTAATCTACCAAGGAGAAAAAGAGAGTATCACACCTCTAAATCGAGGTTAAATAATTGAGGCTATTTACCTTTATAGGAATTATTTTCTGTTTAGTGAACTGCCGAAAATACTTCCTTGTTTTAGTTGGAAAGCATTCCAAAATTTTTATAACTAACCTATTTTTTTATAGCTAAATTGTGTATTCAAGAGAAAAATGTCCTTAAAAATAAAAGTTGAATTGTTTGAGGACAAACAAAATTTTATTTTCTTTGCTTGGGGACAAGTGATTCGTGCCACGGTAGGGTGATGCAGAATCAATAAAATTTATATTCTAAATTCCTCCTATTGCATTAGTCAAACTCTTTGCCCAGTGCCAAGCGGTCTAGGGATTCGAACACGGGATGGAGTTTCATACACAGATGAGTTGCATCGGTGTTTGGAAAATGGTGAGGCTTTGTTTGGATTTGTGGATTTTGTTAAAAGCGATTAGGTTGTTTGTTCAGCATTCGCTGTAATGGTTTAAAGTGAAGTGTGAAATAAGTAACCTTGAAGGCTTGGGTCACTAGCTTAAATAACATGGGGGTATTACGATTGTCCTCAGATTTATTTCCTGCGTAGGGCAATTGACATATAGTCAAAGCCAAAGCCGGATCTTTGTTTAGCTATAAAACCTAACCTTTAAAAACCCACTCTATTTGAGTCGACCCAGTACTAAGCATTCAAAGTCCCTTCGAGTTGAAACCACTGGCATTTAACCTACATTCCATTGGCTCGTAAATGACATCCCAAGAATGTCGATTAATATCACCATTAAGAATGCCTTGAACCACAAAGCATGTGATATTGACCAAAAGAAAGACTGATCGTAATTAAACCCTAGTTTGGAAAAATTTGGGAACCATAAATACGATTACTGTAATAATCAAAGCATGAGGAATGACCTGCGGTAGCCCCAAAACCAAGCTATAACCCTCATCTTCAAAGTGAAACCTTGGCTTCCTTGAGTTGTCATCCTCGAGGGTGTGTTTGGCGGTAGAGAAGATGAGGAAGAAAGAGGAGGAAGAGGCAAATGAGACCTAAAATGAAAATTGCAGGAAAACTTTATAAAATGAAAAGTTGCCAGGGTTACAAAGTTTGAGGGAAAAGCATATAGTCAACCCAAGTGTGAAAATACAAAAATGCCTAAAATATGACATTACATAAGGAATGAAATGGTAATATATATCAAAAGCGTGATCGTTTGGCATCAAGAATTCAAAAACACGTTTGAGATTTAGCTATGCGGAAATTTCGCTAGCATCGAAAATTCGCTAGCTAGCGAAGACTAAGCTAACTGCGAAATTCCATGAGAGATAGAGGAAATTAGGAAATTTCGCTAGGAGCAGATGGTCGCTACCTGCTAAAAATTTAAGCTAGCCTAGCGAGAATTTGTGAATCATGGCCCAGGTGAACTAAGCTAGAGCGATAGAATTTAAAACAATGGCGAAATTTTGCTAACTGAGAATTTTCACATAGCGAAAATCCTCTTTGTGCTGATTTGCTCTTGCATCCTCGCAGCCTTCTTTCTTCATCCACTTCACATTTCTTCACAATTTTTGATGGTTGATAACCCTTTGTGAATCCCTCGGCATTCGCACATATCTGACATCAAACTTGAACTAATGCATTGAGGCACGAAAAACACAAAATCACGAAAACAAACTCGAAGTGGCATCAGTGGAACTAAGTGGACCTGCACAAATTAATTGGCTTAATTGATATGATTAGTGCGCAAAAAGCACCTAAAACCTATCTTGAATAGGGGTCAATATAGCGCTTTTTGGGCACTAATCACACCCCCCCCAGCCCGACCGTTGCTAGTCCTTAGCCAATGCTAAAAATAATAATGTGATGCATCTTTGTGCTTTTACAAAAGTTTAGGTTGTTCAAAAGGCGTATGCACAGAGTAAGCTTACCTTTAGCATGAATAATTTACACCTGTGCTTCAAAGCCAGGTCATGAAAGAACAAAAACCATATATGAACAAGTTTTAAGGTCGACATCGGTTTTCGGGGGAAGTCGGCGGAATTTCCACCAAAATCCTAATTGTTCCTAATGTAACCAGCTTGAGCCAATAAAATGCAAGCTATTCCACCACCCAACCTAGCTCTTGCCATGGCCTTAAATTCTTGACCAACTTTAAATAGAGTATAGTTACACTCTTATTTCTTCATGATTGCAATGTAGGGTGCAATGCTAAAAACTTCGACTTCACCCAAAGTCCGTGTAGCAGGGTCCACCGATGACTCGACCAATTAAAGTTTTAGGGCATCAAGCTGAAAGGATCCTTGACCGCAGGCTCTGCGGAGCTTCACCCGGACTCAGGGTGGCTTGAGAGTCGCACCTCTGACCGCATTCAAACTCTGCCTATCCACCGGGTGTAGCGAACCTGGTCGATGACTCCCGACCCGATCAAGGTTTTGGGCATCGGGCTTTAAGGCTTTTGTCGTATACCCCTCGGATTTGTGTTGAGGGTTTCAAAGCCAGCGTCACGGCTTTCTATTTTCTTTTCTTCTTTTCGTTTTCTTTTTTTCTTTTTCTTTTCCTTTTGGAAGACTTCATTTAGTCTTCATATATGGGTAACACAAACCTATTATAGGATATGCACTTGGTTAAGGCCCGGCTTTGCAAGGCGGAAAGAGGTATATAATTTCACAGCCTATCGGTACAATCTGGTGTGTACTGTGTGAATTAGCTCAAGGGGAATGTTCAGGTTGAACATCTTGAAACTTGATTGACGAAAACTAAATCATACGTAAAAATTGTCTATCATTAAGGTAGCTTATCTGGGGTTTCAAATTTTCAATTAAAAGCGATTCGATTGTTCGATTAAAGGCAAAAGTAGATACAAAGTGGAACCTGAAGTGATTTGCAAAAAAGTGTAGTAGCGTAAAAATACTTATTTTATGCAAGCTTTTGATATAACGAGTAGTAATACATGCTTAATATAGCTAAACATACAAAAGTATCCTTTACTTTACTATTGGCTAATACATGAATCCTATAAAATTAGTAAATGAGTTGATAAAAATTTGAAAAGCTATGCGAAAACATAATAGAATACACTCTAACTCTAGCTTTTCCTCTAATTAGTATAGGCGTGTCATAGGGATAGGAAAGTTAGAGGCGAGTGTGACCACCTCACTCGGTGGTGGTGGTGGATCACGAGGCTGCTGGCTATTATTGGCCAGCATGTCTAAGGAGAGTTTTGCTGCTCTTCTTTGTGGGCTTGTCTCGATGGGCAGGAACATGCGGGAGACCGAGGTGACTCATGATCTGTAGGAGCATGGTATGACAGTGCTCTAAAGTGGTCTCGGATCGAGTCAATCTCACCAGTCCATCGGCCTTTGTGTAGTAGCGATGAGCAGAGCTGACATCAAAACACGCTGTGGCTCCCTCGGTGACATGGGCAGTACTCAGGAGAATCTTGCTTTCTGTATATGATGGTAGGGGTGTCGTGGTGTGGCTGAAGGAGGGTGGAGGAGGAGATAAATCGGCTTATTTGGACTCCTCGCCACCTCTGCCTGCCTCGAGACGGGATCATCTCTCTCGTATGGGGGCCCTCTGTATCCTCATCAGGGTACCTCATCACAGTCCTATTTCTTTGGAGGAGAAAGGGAAATCGGCATCACCATGGCACAAGCTCCATGGTCGGGACGAAGGACATCGATCCTCACTCTGCTATCGGGCTCCTCAGGAATCCTAAATGCTCCAGGGACTGGCTCGATGATCGGCATCAGCAAGGTAGACTCTCGGTGGAGCCGGGCCCTTACGAGTGGACCTTATCTTGAGAAATGCGGCGGCGGTCATAACTTGACTCGGAGGGATCGGAACGGAATCCTCTCGGAAGTCCGTCTGAGCTCGAGTATGGCTCCCTCACATTGGATCTTAGTGCTGTAAACTGGAATAGGGTGGTCGGACGGGTGATCAACGAGAAGCATTTGAGGAGGAGCTGCCTCTGAAAATCTTGGTCCGACCATAGAGTCTCGAGCGAGACAGTGGACCATCTCCCTCTGTGTCGGTGACCCAGTCAGGTAACCTCGAATTGGCACAGCTCTGATGCGGGCTAGGAAAATTTGAAATGTAAATTTGCTCGGAGTACTCCTGGTCGATCATCAATAGCAAATCGGAGCTCCAGTAGACTCGGCACTCCCCGGGAAGTCATGGAGTGGTACGGCGAAGGAAGCACCACGAGGATGAATAGGGCGCCGCGGTGTCATGAACTGTAGGAGGGTCTTGTTTAAGCGACCTCATGAGTCTCGCCGGGGATCGGCGGTTCGCGGCACGTCAGTAATATGACCATGAAAATCTGGTGGGCTGAACTCCGGGAATAGGGTCTAGTGATGTGTACTTTGATCCTCGGGGCGGGTGATAAGCTGAGGCGATAGGCTCTCCTCTCTTTGCTAGTGTGGAAGAGACGATGGCTTGGGCACAGATGAGCAGAGACTCCCTGGATACAATGTACGGGCGAAGCGGAGACCGAGGCCCTCTGGATCGTCTTTTGAAGTGCGGGGACGGGGCAGGAGTCCCGTGATTACGATACCTCCTGAGACCTGAGGCTCCTCGGGGGTTGGATCGAGGGGCCCATGGCTATCGTTGGGACTTATCCTCCTACAACTGCGAGTCGCGAAGACGACCAGACTCAGTGGGACCCACTTCTGGTACGATACCATGTACGTAGTCACGAGAGGGAAGGTACTTTGGGGCTCCCACGGTGATGAAGTGCGATGGAGTGTGCTCTGTCATCTTGGACAGGCTCGGTGCAGACAGAGATACGGCTAGGCGAGGGCAACGACTAAATTTGGCTGTGGAGCACGGCGACCTTTGGGGGCGAGGCGTAGACAGCCCCAGTGGGGCCACTAGACACGGCTGAAAATGGCTGGAGCGGCAGGCTATGCACGGGCATGCGTGTCTTGTGGATGCAGTGGTGGGCGCTGCAGTGACGGCGGGGTGGCTCGGGAGAGACGGGGCGGGGCGCACGTCTGATGGGGCGCGATGTGGTGCGAGGGGGCGCTGAGACGGGGGAGAACCGCTGCGGTGGCTACTGGGGTGGCTAGGGCTCGGCGGCTCAGATTGGGTTGGGTGGGGGAAGATGAGATGAATTTGAAAGTGCCTCCCACCCTCCTTTATAAAATTCTTAGAGCGTAGAAACCGACCAGCTTGATTTATTATAATAAACGAGAAATCGTACTTAACACAAATATTAATTTTCAGCATTCAGAGTACTAAATAATACTAAAAAAAATAAAATTATTATTTTAAAATATAATATCTAACAATTTAAAATAAAATAAAATAAAAATAAAATTGCTTAAAGGGAAAGTTACTAAAAATAGAAAATTGACCATTTTAAAGGAAAAACCAAGAAACTTGAGAAATTATGATTTGGTTTCATTTGACACGAATCGGCTCGAATTTTACCAACTTCATTCATGGAAATTCGAGGAGGAGCTCCTTAACCCCTGCCGAGTGATCTGTACTCACTGGCGTTCTTCGCTGATTCCTCTTTGTCGATTTTCTTCTCCTTTGGTTGATTTTGAAATTTGAGCAATTGCTGCGGTGACGGCCCGATGCGACTCGACAATCGCTTCACCACTTTATCGATTCTTACTGATTTATGGACATTGAAGTTTCTCTTCATTTTGGTGTGGCGGACTTCGCCAGTCACTTGATTTTCATTTTCCACCGGCTTGTGCACATTGCACCAGTGAAAAATATTCAGCTCAATGTCATATTGCCAAATGTAATTGCATTACCCGTTTAAATGAGGTGATGGTGCATTGCGATGGCGAAATGGGTCTTCGAGGATGTCGGCGCATGATTGGAGGCCCGCTTGCTATTGGCTCGGTATCGAAGCCTTTACAAAGTCTCTTGGATAGAATTTGTCTACCTTCACCAAACACATCCTCTGACTATTCCCTTAGGAATCTTATTTGATCCTATGTCGGCCCGGTAATAAAGTGATGTTGGTAGGTTTGAGGCTCCCCTAAACCTAAGCCCATATACAGCAGTATGGCGGTGTTAGGTTTTACATTGGCCCTGAATCGACGATGCCTTGTCTATGTAAGTCCCTCCGATGTTGGTAGAATTGTGGGGATCTGGATCCTTGTATTTGGCCCGAGGTCTTGCTTTGGATTATAGCGACTTGCTCGGTTGAGGCTTTCTTCGATGCTGATCCTTTTGATTGTACGAGATCTTTGAAAACTGCGTAGGGGACTTGTTTGATGATGTCAAAGGGTATGTTGACCTTCACCTTAGGACTTCGGGATAGTACCTGGCAGGATGCCTTCTTCTTACTTCTTAGTGCCTAGGGAAATGGAGGTGGCACGAAGTGCTTCATTGAGTCCTTACTGATGATCATCCTCTCGGGTTGACTTCGGCTTCCTTGCGTGTTTCTTCGACCCATGGAGCCTTTGGTTGCTCTTATTTCTCTTCCACTCCTCGGAGTGATTATGGATTCCTTCATCCATCCACTGAATTCTTTGGATGAACCTACCTCATGTACCCCTTTTGGATTTTGCAATGTTTAGGAAGGAACCTTCCTCTCTCTGCTCTACTCAGGAATATTGTTGATCTTTGTGATTGAATCTTTGGGTTATGTATTTTTCTAATTAGATTGCTCTCGAGCCGTCCCAGTATTTTTATTCAATGTACTTTCTCACAGTGTCAATCCTTTGTGCCAATTGTACATTGATCCCCTTTTGCTCCTCCCTGAGAATTTCCTACCACCTTGCTCAGGTCAAGATGGCTTGTTCAGGCGAAAGAGATGGTGGTGGTTGGATTGAGATGAGAACAATGTTGTTTGCTTTGAGGCAGGCGGGAGGATTGGGTTTTCGGGAGAGGTTAGAGATGATTTTTCCAATTGGAATTGTAAGAGTATTACCATATGGGGCATTAGGATTTGTGAAAGCATGTTGACCTGACATTTTGCATATTTTGACATAGATCCTTCATGAAGGCGGTCGGATGATGTTCTCATGGATTAACCGGTGGGTTGACAGGCGTGAATGGGTTGGCTTTGTGCGGTGTTTCGATCCTTTGCTGCGCCATGGAGCCTCTTTCCTTCTAGCTCCTCCACCTTCCTAGCTAGGTTGAGATTTTGCTTCGTTTCCATGTCCTGCGAAAGTCTGAAAATTCCTCCCTTTGGTGTCTTAGGGGCCCTCGTTTCTCCACCTCTCTCGGGTTTGGCTCATCTGACCCTTGGAAGTTCAACCACATAACTCCAAGAAATCCACTTAAGCTTAATTTGGATTTTTTTACTCAAAAAATCACCTCCACACATGGTTTCTAGCAATTTAGCTGTGGCGGGGGACATACCATTATAGGAAATGATTCACTAACATCAATTATCGAAACCATGATGTGAATGACTGTGATGGTCTCCATGAATCTCTCCCATCATTGGTAGAATTTCTCGTTGTCATAGGACGAGTAAGTGTAGATCTGCCTCTTCAAATTGTCGGTCTTGGTTGCATTGAAGAATTTCTTCAAAAATTCAGCTTGAAGATCAACCCAATTTCTAATCGCTCTCACGCTGAATCGAAAGCCATATTCGCCTTTTATCTTCAGCTGTCGGGAATGCTTCACTGGAGCAAATCCATGTCGATTATACCCTCCTTAAAAAGCTGTGCACACCTCCTCAAAATCCTGGGATGTGAATATGGGATTTTCATTCTCCATACCATGAAATGTGGGAAGCAGGGGTACTGTAGGGTCACACATCCTCGCCAGGAGGTATGCATGCAAAGGAGCACTCACTTTTGTGAGGGTGTGCATGCGGTTCCTCACGACTCCATATGCCGCTGGATTCACAGGCTGTTGACTTTGTCGCCTCCTCGTAGAGGATCCATTTTGGTCACCGGTGGCACCGGATTACACCCTTTGTTCAATTGGTGCACCTTACCTTTGCAATCTACATTGATATCCTCTGTCTCAGTTAAGCCGCATAAAACACCAAGTATACAAAAATGAGAGACAACAAAAAGAACACAAACAAAGCTTTGGATGAAAGAAAGGTCGCTGTTAGTGGTGAAACAAAAACTGATCAGGAAAATAAGAACTCCGGCGGCAAAGAACTCCAAGTGAAGAAAACTCTGCGCCCCGCACACCTCTAATCTCAAAAGGACCAAAAGGTCACCTACACTTGTAATGCGGATTGCAGCGGCCACACATTAACTCAATATACGTAGCCTGGCACCATCCCCAAGAATGGCGCTCACGGATCTCGCGCTACAGAGGGCAGGGATGCGGCATCAATAAAAATTTATATTCTGAGCCTCCCATCGCAGCCAAGCTACTCGGCAAGATACGGCCTGTGGCCGACACGGATGGGTTTTTGTCCCAGCCTAATGATTTGCACTCGCTGTTTGAAAAATGGTGAGGCTTTGCTCTGATTTATGGATCTTATGGATTTTGTTAAAAATGCTGAAGGTCGCTTGTTCATCGACTAACCTGTAATGGTTTAAAGTGAAGTATGAAATGGTAACCTCAAGGCTCGGGTCACCGGCTTGATAACATGGGGGTATTACAGTTGTCCCTGGGTTATTTCCTCGCACAGGCAATTGACATATAGTCAAAGCCAAAACCGGATCTTTGTTTAGCCATAAAACCTAACCCTAAAAACCACCCTATTCAGTCAACCTAGCGCTAAGCATTCAAAGTCCCATTCAGCTTTGAAACCCCAAAGATTTAACCTCATTCCCATATGGTTTAAATGACATCTAAAGAATGCTCGCCGCACTACCATTAAGAATGCACCGAACCCTAAAGGCAAGTATCGACTTTAAAAGAAAGACATTAAATGGCATTAAACCCTAGTTTGGAAAGTCGGGAACCATAAATGCAAGATTTGTATTAATCAAAGCATGAGGACAACCTCATAGCCAGCCCCAAAACTAAGCTAAGAACCCTCTTCAGTTATGAGGCTTGGCCAGCATCCCTGAGTTGTCATCCCCAAGGGGTGTGTTTCAAGTACCGAGAAAAATGAGAGAAAGAGGAGAGAGAAGAGAGCAAATGAGATCTAAAATGAAAAGTCATGGAAAACTTTATAAAATGAAAAGTTGCTTAGGGTTACAAAGTTTGAGCGACTTATATAGTCAACCTCAAAGTGTGAAAATACAAAAATGCCTAAAATATGACATTACATAAGGGACAAAATGGTAATATATCAAAACGTGGTCGCTTCGCATCAAGAACTCCAAAAACATAATGAGATTTCCTCGCTATAGAAATTCCCGCTTGGAAGACAGCTTAAATGGCTAGCAGCAGCTTAAAATTTCGCAAATTCTAGCGAAATTCACAAGAGATATTTAAATTAGGAAATTTGCTAGAACAGCTGAATTCGCTGACGAATTTCACTAACCTAGCGAAATTTGTGAGAGATAGCGAAACTGGGTAATTTCGCTAGGAACAGTAAATTGCGCTAGATAGCGAAATTTCGCTAGCCTAGCGAAATTTTCACATAGCGAAAATTTCGCTATTCCTAGCTGGGGCCTCTTAGCCATGATTGCGAAATTTTCGTAATCCCAAATAAATTTTCGCATCCCAATAAATTTTCGCAATCATAGCTTTAAAATCCCGGCCGTGCTCGGGATTAAGCATCGCATCCTCCCCGCAACCTTCTTTCTTCACATCCACTTCACATTTCTTCTTCACTTCGATGGTTGATAACAGATCTGCAATCCCACGATTCTATACATATCTTGACATCAAACTTGAACTAAATGGTCGAGGCACCCGAAAAACCCGCAAAATCACCAAAAACAAACTCAAGTGGCATCGCTGGAATCCATGACCTCGCACACATTAATCGCTTAATCAGATGATGCAGGCATACACCAAAACCCCTATCTTTGAATACGGGCCAATATCGCTGGGGCACTAATCAACAAGCAAAACTCTAAGTTTGGGGGAATTTGATGAGTCCTAAACTCATATATTTTTAGTCCATTTTTTCAGTAGTTTATGATTCATTTTAATGCAGAATTCTGGAATGATCACCAACTTTGTGTTTTGAAAGTTTTGAATATAAAAGAAACAAATCCAGTAAGAAAAGCAGCAAAAAAGTGGCAAAGGCAAAAATGTCGGGACAATGGATTTTTATGTCGTGACATAATGAAGATCAGAAGACAAAACTATGTCGCGATAATGAATTTTTATGTCGCAACATTTCCCGAGAAGTTCTTGAAGAAAAATGTCGCGACATTCTTTTTCTTTTTCACAACATTGATCAAAGCAAATGGCAGTACATTTTTGTCAAGACATTCAAACCTATGTCACAACATGAAGAACTGAAGAGGGAAGGAAGAATGTCGCGACACAACAAAACTATGTTGTGACATTGATTACTACCCAAAAAGTGATGTTTTATACCTTTAACACTCTATGTTTTAAGCACTTTTTGTGTAGTAATCACCCTAATTAACCCAATTGGCATGTTAAGGACCTAGCAAAGACTGGAGCCGACACTCCAAAAAGTGCTATTTCAACCCCATTTAAGATAGGTTCTAAGTACACTTTTGTGCACCAATCATATTAATTAAACCAATTGACACGTGTAGGTCCCTTTCGTATCACTAATGATTGTATTTCAAGTCGCTTATGGTAGTTTTCGTAGGTTTCTTTATAAACCTATCCTACCATATCAAGCTTTCAAGCATATCAAGTCGAGCCGATTAACATCGACTTCGTATGATTTATTTTCGATTGCATCAAGACAGAACGAAGAAATCAAGATGAATCGTTTCTGGATGCAGCTAGAATACGCTAGGATGTGTGCCAGGAGAAGTCGGGAAATTTTTGTTAATAGCGAAATTTTGCTAGAATATTTAAATTTTCGCTTTATACAATTTCGCTTACATACGTACTCGCTATGCTAGTTAAATTTTGCTACAGGCGAATTTTCAGTATAGCGAAATTCGCCATAGCGGTAAATTTTGTTATGTTAGCTTAAATTTCGCTACATAGCAAAATTTTCACCAGAAATAAATTGCCTCGGCTTCATGTTCAAAAATAAACGACCTCGTTGGTTTTTCCCATCTCTACCCCTCACTCGTAATTATACTATTTAGATAGATTGGTAATTTCACTTTGTAAGGCTATATGCTTCATATCTTATGAACAATTTGTAACCTAACTATTCACACAAGGCATTTTTCCATTACGGCCCTTTGTTTCGCTCTCATTTTCTTCTTCTTCTCTCTCCTCTCTTTCTCTCACTTTCTAGTAACCAAACACACCCTCGGGTGGACAACTCAAAGGATGCTCGCTAAAGCCTCTAAAACCTTGGAAGAGGAGGGTTGCATTAGCTGGATGAGGCCCTGCAGTGATCCTCCTCTGCTTTTCACTCTAAGCAGCTTATCAGTATTTATGTTTCAAATTTCAAAACTAGGTTTAAAAGCTATTTCGATGTACTTCCTGGTCAATACTTGGCAAGCTTTGTGGTCTCAAAGGTATTCCTAATGTTAGATACACCGATATCCATTAGTTGTCATTTATGAGCCATCTGGGTAGGTTAAATGCTGCATTTCAACTAAGCAGAACAAGCTAAGGCTCAAGAATGCTAGGCGTTTCAAAGAGGAAAGGTACTAAGTGGTCGTGGTTTTTAAAGTTAAACAAAGATCCGTTTTGAATGAGACTATCTGGCCATTACCCACGCAGGAAATAACCCGAGGACAATTTTACAACCCTATCATACCAAATTAGTGGGCCCAAAACTTCAAGGTCTTCTTTACATTTATTTCGACTACCTTTGGGCTAGCATACCGACAACAACCACACTTTTTATACAAATCCAAAATCCAAACAAAAGCCTCACCATTTTGAATCATTATACAAATCATTTGTAAGACGAAAACCCATCCTAGTGTTCGATCCTAGAGCCACTATGCTGCAGTAGTTTTACTACGACAGTAGGAGGAATTTAGGTATAAATTTTGTTAATCCGGAACCCTATTATGGCACGAATCAAATGGCGTCGTTGTCGGGATGGTAGCTCTTTATTACGTATGATTAGTTCTGACAGTACTCAGAATCCTCATTACAAGTATTGGTGACCTTTTAAACCTATTTGAATTTCATTTTTTAGAATTTCAAGTTTTTTTATAACAGTCATTTTATTTTTCACTCTAACATCGATCAAGTAAGCCCTCGCTGCTGTTTCATGGTCTCTTTGTTTCTACAGTGTGTTTATGCATCACCGGGATAGAGGTATATCAAATAGATTGCAAAAAGAGTTAGTACACCAATTGAACAAGGTTGTGAAGTCGTAAGGTACACGTGAGCAAATGAATCCTCTCTTACCCGAAGAACAAAGAAAGCTTCAAGGTGCTCCAAAGTGAATCCTACAACATACAAGTCAACGAGGACCACATACACCTCCCTGTGTGGTGAGTGCAATCTTCTTACATCATACCACTACGATGATGTGGCAATGAGACCTCTATCTAGTGCTCCCGCTTCCCACTTTTCATGGAATGGAGAATGAAAATCCATATACGCATATCTCTGGAGTTCGAGGAAGTTCGCACAACATTTAAAGAAGGTGTAGCCCGATACGGACTTGCTTAAGCCAAAGCATTTCCATCGACATTGAAAGAGCAAGTCCAAGATTCGCCTTAATTCATCGAGGCCGAGAACAATAAGAAATCAATATAACTTCGTCAGTTTTTGAAGAAATTTTTCAAGACAACCAAGACTACCAGCCAAGAAAATATACACTTACTGCCTATGATAATGATAAGTTTTATCGTGTCGGGAGAGGTTCATGGAGACCATCGCTGCATGTCCACAATCTGTCTACGGGTTCGACACATGGATGCTTGTGCATCAATTTATGATGGTATGTCTCCGCCCATGAAGCAACCATCGGAAACCATGGCGTGGTGGGACTTCCCGAAAAGACCTCGCATGAAGCCATACGGACTTTCAACTATGTGGCCGAAACCTCGAAGCGTACGGATGAACCGAATCCGCGGGAGGCCGAAGAATGAGCCTTCAACCCATCAAAGGGGAGACATTTATGCACTTTCCGAAGACACGGAGATGAAAGCAAAATTGACCACTTTGACTCGAAGGTTGGAGGAGCTTGAAATGAGAAATCAACATGAAGTGCAAGCAGTGAATGAATTGCCTCGCGATCTCACCCAGGCAACTGCGATTTGTTCAAGTAGCCATCCTAGTGGAGCACCGCCCAGCTGGGCCTTGGGCTAGGACTTAATGCAAGAGCATGCCCATGTCTGGGTCAAAAATAAGCCACCTACAAATGCCCTTATGGCAACAATTCCAACCCCAATCGAGGAATCATCCAAACCCCATGGAAGCCAAAACCTCCCGCATATGCTCCCAAAGGAGCACACACGCCAGCTTTAGTCTAATTCTCGAAGACAAAGAATAAAGAAATTTCTCCACCTTCTTCTCCGCTGAAAGCGTGCACTAATTTAAGCAAGGTAAGGTACCTCAGGAGGAACAAAAGGTGTCAATGTTCAAACTAATCGAAAATCAAAACAAGAGAGCTCACTCTACCAAGAAATTAGACAACATGCATTCCGGAGATCTCCAACAAATATGACAACTTGCAAAGTTCCATTTCCAGTTGTCTAACTGAAGAAGAAGGTCCCGAAAATGGAAATCCCTTCCCGCACATAAAGGCAACCCTAGGGGAATGCATGAGATAGGCTCTGCCAGTTATCCCAATGCAAGAATTGATGAAGTCAAAGCAGTAGTAACTTTGAGAAGTGGTACAGAACTAAGACCGCCAGCCCTGCAATCCGTGCCAAGAAAGCTCCCACGTACGCGGAACCCTGTAGGAAGAACAATCAACAGGGAAGAGAGGTGAAACATAATGTCCCCCTCCTTCCCACACTCGAAAGAAAATTCAGCTAACTAAATCGAAATTTTAGAAATACTACAAGAAGTGAAGGTTAACATCCCTCTTCTCTCGATATGATCAAGAAAGTCCCCACGTATGCAAATTCCACAAACTGGCACGGTGAAAAGGCTTTTAATGTGAATAAAAAGGCCTTTGACAGAGCAAGTGAGTGCCACTATCGGGAAAGTGCAAGACTCTCGTGGAAGCATAAAGATCCGTGGTGTCCTACAATCCTCCGTGAACATAGGCAAGACTTGTGTGGAAAAGCAAGTATCGCTAGATTGGGGGCAAGTGTAAATCTACTACGCCTTTTCCATGTACCAACAGCTTGGGCTAGGTGAACTTCTGTCAACCACTATTACCTCGTCTCTCTAGCGCATAGGTCCATCAAAATACCTGGCGTACGCTGAGGATGTTTTGATTCGTGGACAAATTCTACTACCCGATTTTATAGTGCTTGATAGCGAACCGTGACGCAAAGTAGGCCAACCATGTGCCAATCATCCGGGAAGGCCATTTTCGGGGCCACTTCCTGTAATGCGATCATAATTGCCTGGAATGGGGTGATGCAAATTCGACCTTGGAAATATGACCTTAGAGCTCAATATTTTCCATCCGAGCAAAAAAGACATGCACCAACAGGAGGGACGACAAAGGTGCAGGCTCAGGCGATAGAGGCCATCCTTAAAGAATTGGGCAAATGAGCTGCTTATGCAAGACGACAAGGTGGAGTCGGGTCGACAAGAATGAAGACCAATGAGCTTCGTAAAGTGAGCCCACCGCATGGACCATGGAGAAGAAAGGTCATGTTACCTCTTACTTCATCGGAAGTGAGGAAACGGTCCTCAACAGCTGGGATCTCTCACCTCTACCCGCTGAATTGAAATATGCATTCATAGAGGAAAACGATCGTCCAAAGAGGATTTCTTCACTATTGAGCAATCCACAGGAGGTCATTTTGCTTCAAACTTCCATGTGAACAAGAAAGCACCTGATGCAAAGATCTCCGATTTGAAAGGTATCACCCGACAAGATGCTAATCTATCATATCTACTTAAAGATTACGAGCTTAAAAGTCATCCATTTTCAGTCCATTTTTCTCGACACTTTTATCTAAAAGGATCGATTTATATGCGTAAATGTGGAATAATCTCACCAAACTCGCTATACAAAGAGGAAATTCAAGAGAGAGGATATTGCAAAGAGAAGGAGCGTAAAGTGGCCGAAAGGTGAATGACACGACCGGGTCGAATGACGTCGCAACAGAGAGGTGCACGAGGGAAGCAAAGGATCCGATGTCGTGGACGCCCACGTGAATGAAGAATCGAGCATCAAGGTCGCAACCACAAAACTCCGCCGCGACATGGGCGGCAATTGAAGGCGTAACGAGCGTGTCGCAAATGTAAAACTCCAAGTCGTGCAACCATAAATTAATGAAGAACAACACATGATGTCGCACACCATTTCGAGGTCGCGACGAGGTGAAAAGGCCAGAAAGTAGACATGGTGGTCGTGACCACGGTCGGGAAGTCGTGACATTCCAGAAGGAGTTCACGAGCATCAACGAATCGAGAATTGTTCCTGGGGTGGGTATCGAGGACAGCTTGCAGGGAATTAAGGTGCGTCATTTAGGGGTTGCGACCGGAAGATGGTTTCTGTTGGGAGAATGGATGAGTGATTGGACAGCGATGTCACGACCGAAGAATCGAAGTCGAGACATGGAAGAGCCAAGGGTGCTAAAGGCAAGTCGCGACCAAATAAAAACACGCGACGGCATCTTTGAGACAAGCGATGTCGCTGACGAGAATCGAGGTGCGACATGGGAAGAAACCAAGGGGTACTAAAGGCGAGTCGCGACCCAGAATAAGAAGCGCGCGTGAGTGCTTGACGAGCTGATGTCGCGACAAGAATCGAGAATTGGCGACATTAATATAACCAAATGGGCCGGGTTAATCACGAAATCCATAAGGAGGCGCATCAAAGTTAGGGCTGACTTGAACTCTTATAAATAGCGAGTGCCTCTTTTGAAGGAAAGCGACTCTTGTGGCACTCGAAACGAGAGATCTAGGTAGCTAAGGCTCATGTATTTTAATTTTTCTTTTTCTTTTTCTTTGTTTTTGTAGTTATTTTAGATTAGATTATTTATTTCTTTCAAATTTTGGTTGGAGTTAGTTGTTAAGTAAGTGAATGAATTCTATTTCTTTCAAATTCTTGCTGGATCGATGCGAATTCAGACAATTTTGGAATCGGATTTCCGAGTGTCGATCTATGAGTGGTTCTCTTGATCGAAAGCCATTGTAGGGTGTAATAAAGTAATTTAAGAAACCAGAAGCTTCCATTGAATAGACTCTGTTAGAATTTATCTCCTATAGAGAAATTTATCGGAAACTGTGAACTTAGTTTATAAATCAACTTCTTTGGTTGAGATATTATGTGCTGATCCCGATATCGGTGTCTATACTTGCAATAGGATTGTTTCATGCTTTGATTTCGGGGAGGCCCTCTGAGTGGCCTGAGAGAAGGCATTCCGGTAATGAACAATTTCTCAAGGGTATGCGAGCACGATAATGGAAGTCTAATGAACGCTACGTGAATGTAAATTAGATAAATCATCTTCTCACTTGAAATCGAGATTGAGTTGAATGACTTATCAATTTAAAAGCCGAAGTTCACCTTGATTCGAACGGTAAGTTCAATCCGTGTTAACCAAAAAGATCTAATCAGGAAGGATGAAATTGTTCCAATTTTGAGGAAGAGAAACCGATGAAAGTGTAAGCCCATGCTATACACATGTCTTAGGAATTGGAGTTTCGATCCGTATTCGAGGGTATGAAGTATTGAAAGAAAAATATCGAGCAAGAGGCAACCTAGATTAAAAGTAGTTATCTAATCCTCTGTCTTGAAGAATCGGGAAGATTAGATGATGAGCGATCTTAGTAAGGAGAGATCCAGCCTGCCCCTTTTTATTCCTTGGACGGGTTTAAATACGTGGTTCATGAAGCAAAGTTAGAGTAGTACTGCGGGGTGATGTTTCCTGATAGCGGTATTTTCAATGCTCCTTTAAAGATAAGCGATCGGTCTGAATTTGTTATTTTAGATTTTTCGAGTTTAATTCATTTTGTTATTAAATCACTTTTCTTAGTTTTTATTATTTAAGGCTTGCTAAGAATATTTCAATTGCCTATCAAAAGTCAATAGTATAGGTTCGAGTAGTCGGGGTGGTTGATTGAGAATTCTTGAGATCTCTGGCTGGGATCGATATAGGACTTAAATCCAATTTACTACTTGTTCGACCTATACATATGACATCTGGATCGAAACAGGAAAGAAAATGATTTACTCTTAAGGAAACAGCTTTTAATCGATCTGATAGATAGGGAACACAACAAAAACAAGTTTCATGGCATTACATTAGCTAAGAGTTAGATAATAGTCCTTGGGTAATAACGCTATAAATTTGTTTAGGTATTTTGGTCTATCACAGAAAAAGGTGAACAAAGATGAATCGAAAGTGGTTCGACAGCCACAGAGGAGACTGAATCCTCATATGCAAGAGGTGGTACGAGTGGAAGTGTTGAAATTGCTACAAGCCGGCATCATATACCCCATATCCGATAGCTCTTGGGTCGGTCCAGCCCAAGTAGTACCCAGAAATCGAGGGGGTTACTACGGTTGCTCGGCAGGAAAGGGGAGAGTGCCCCACCCTGACTTACTGTTTGGAGGGTATGTATTGACTATAAGGCTTAATGAGGTGACCGAAAGGATCACTTTCCTTACCTTCATGGACCGGCTCTAGAGAAGTATCGGGTCATCCCTTCTGCGATTTCTAGATGGGTATTAGGTATTTCCGGATCGAGATCATTGCTGATGTCGAGGACAAGACCACTTTCACTTGTCCTTTGAAGTACGTATGCCTATGGGAGGATGCCCTTCGGTCTATGCAATGCCAGGCCACTTTTTCGGTGTTGTATGCTCGGCATTTTTAGTGATATGGTGGAGCGTATTATGGAGGGGTTTATATGGATGACATAACGGTTCTGAGCTTTGATGAATCACCTCGTCCATTTGGAAACTGTCCTCCACCAGATGCATTGAAAAAGAACCTAGTACTAAGGCGGGAAAAATACTGGCTATGGTAAATCGGGCGTAGTGTTGGGGCACATCATTTACGAGAGGGAATTGAAGTGGATAAGGCCAGGTAGAATTCCAGTCATAAGTACCATCTCCCCACTAATGAGAACGGTCGCATGATTCTTGGGGCGTACGAACCCACATGCCCGGAGTTCGTCGAGACTTCGAAAATTGCTAAGCCGCTACACAAGCTCCTTGAAAAGACGCCAAAGTTTGAATGGGATGCGAGAATGCTAGGAGAAGTTGAGGAACTGGAGCATGTTATTTCTGACACCCATTGTGAGAGCCCCTGACTGGAACTTACCTTTTGAGGTAATGTGCGATGCTAGTGACGCTAGCATCGGAGCGGTTCTTGGACCAGAGAATAGAGGAAAGTCGGTAATGTGGTGTATTATGCAGAGCAAAGCGTTAAATGAAGCTCGAGAGAAACTACCTTCTACTACGGAGAAAGAATTGCTAGCGGTGGTCTATGCTTTAGATAGAAGTTAGATCTTATTTGATTGGGTCGAGATATTGTAATCTTCATAAAATCATTACGACCTTGATATCTACTCCGCAACGAATTCCAAGGCTCGGCTTATCAGATGGGTTCTATTGCTACAAGAGTTCAACATCGGATTAGAATGAAGGGTGTGGAGAGCGTTGATGCCAGATCCATCTCAGTTAACTATAGCACAAAATGCCTGACCCTCCCACGTATTTGATGAATTTCACGAGGAGTCTCTCTGCGGCCGGTGAGTGTAGCACCATGGTATGCTCACATTGCCAATTTTGGTAACGGGGAGAGTTACCGATTAGGTGGACAACACAAGACAAGGATTCTTCATGCAAAGGGTTCATTCGTACTATTGGGAGGCGTATTTGTTCAAAAAGTATTGTGCGATCGAGATGTCACAATGTGTCTTGGAAGAAGAACATGGAGGAATTCTCGGCCGTTGCCATGACAGTGCGTGTGGAGGGCATTTAAGCTTCACAAAAAACAGCCATGAAAGTGCTGCATTCGGGCTTTTATTGGCCATCATTGTTTAAAGATGCCTGCATCATGTGCAAGCCGATTGTGATAAGTGCCAAAGGCTAGGAAGATTTCGGAGTAGATCACGCGTGATGCCCTTGAACCATTTAGTGAGGTTGAATTGTTTTGATGTATGGGGCATCGACTTCATGGGACCATTTCCTACTTCCTTCGGCTATGCTTACATCCTTGTGGAGGTGGACTACGTGTCTAAATTAGATTGACGATTGCCATGTAGAGCGGAGTTGATCCTAAGCGGTGCTTAAATTCACGAAGGAGAACATTTTCTCTAGATTCGGGGTTCCCAAGCAATTATAGGTGATGGAGGAGTTCTCCTTTTGTAACAAACCATTTGCGAGAACCTCTTATCTAAATATGGTGGTAAGCCTGAGGTAGCCACCGGAAGTATCATCCTCGAGCCGGTGGTCAAGTGGAGCTCATGACGGAGAAATAAAGACCCGTCGATGAAAGATCATTAGTCCCCAGCGAGGAAGGATTGGTCTTTGAAGCTTGAAGACTCATCGTGGGCCTCTGAGAACAACATACAAGACCATCTCGGCATGTCCGTATCGCTTAGTTTATGAGCAAGGCTTGCCATTTACCGGTGGAAATCGAGATACAAGGCGTGAGTGGGCCATCACACGGAAGTGAACTTGGATATAGAAACTAGAGCGGCTTTAAAAAGAATGTTTGGGAGGAGGTGGTTAGAAAGAATTGAGAAAGCGATGCCTACTTAAATTCCAAAATTGCAAAGGATAGAAATGAAGAAATTGGCATGATGAGCTCTTAACTTGGAAAACCTTCAGAGGGGATCAAGTCCTCTGTATGATTCAAACTCCATATTCCAGAGACGACTCAAATCCACGATAGACGGGCCCATTTATCATCCACCAAGCATACTTGAATGGTTCAGTTGACCTTCTCAACCCGAAAGATAAGAAAATATTCAAGGTTAACGGGCAACAAGTCAAGCCCTATGTTGTTTGCCATTCTGCAGAAGAGGAGGAGATTTCCCTCCTTGATCCTCCATATGTGGGCAATTGACCAACTGAGTTGGTTTGGTCTCCACTTCGAGACAATATGGCCTCTAAAATTTTGGTTTCTTTTTGTAATTTTAGTTTTATTTTCTTTTTAGTATTTTTATTTATTTTAGTTTTTAATTAAAACCTTCTTTGAAATGTTCAGTTTAATATTTTATTTTATTTTATTTCTTGAGGATAAAAGGCGGGTGCGGGGCATAAATTTACTCTTGTAGCGAAATTTAACCACTGCACGACTCTTCGGCCATGGGGACCTTTAGGTTGCCCAAATGCACCATAAAAGGCCCCCTCAGCTCTCAATCACACCTGTCGGACCTCCTGTGAGCCCTTGAGACCTTCCCATGCAGCGCTTAGGCTTCACACTTTGGCTCTACCTGCTGGAAGCTAGCTATCGTGCTGAAGTCGGTCGCGTACCTCCGCTCCCGGAAGCACGCCTGCTTGAGTCCCTGCCGTGATCCCACCGTGCACCGTGCCCCATCCGGTTGGCGTCCTGTGACACCTGTTTGACCCTCGCGCTGCATAAGTTTGCCCGGTTCGGCGAGCTAGCCTGACCATGGTTCGCACCCTTGGGGGCGTAGATCCGAGGCCCGAGGGGTCGGCCCAGTACCCACACGGGGAGATGGCGTGGCACATCAGGCTGCGGCGTGCTCTCGGGCTCGGGATGCCCAGGGCACTCTTGGGTGAAGCTCACGATGTAGTATGATCTGGTCAGGTCAGCGCTATTCAGGAGAGTCACAAGGTGTTGAGCCCCCATCCAGGCGATATCACACCCGGGTGGGACCTTGCCCCCCCTCTCCTGTGCATCCACGACCTACTGGGAGGGCGCCTTCAGCGGGCGGGACATGTCGGCCGAATTCTAGTTCTATGCGAGCCTTCTCCTCGCTCATTTGCCAGGATCTGCGCCATCATCACCTCGGGTTATCCCGACTTAGGGGATCGGGCGTCAGATGTTTAAATGTGATCCGTACCGAGGGAGCGTGGTGTAGTGCCGGGACCACGGAGGTCCCAGCGATTAGTGCCCAAAGTGCTATTTTGAGTCCCCGATCGAGATGGGTTTTGAGTACTTTGCGCACTAATCATATCAATTAAGCCAATTGATGTGTGTGAGTCCTTAGTACTGTGATTCCATTTCGAGTTTGTTTTTGGTAAGTTTGCGAGGTTTTGCGTCTCGACGATTAGTTGAGTTTGATGTCAAGATATGTCTTCGAATCTTTGAGGTTACAATTTTTCATCGTTCAAAAATGAAGAATTGTGAAGTGGATTTGAAGAAAGGAGGATACGTAGCGAATAGGGAAGCGGGACGAGCCGGGGATTTTCTCTATGATTGCGAAAAATTTCGGCTTGGATTGCGAAATTTCGCGATCATAGCGAAATTTCGCGATCCTACGAAGGCCACAGCTATGTGAAAATTTACAGAATTTAAAATTCTTGTTCCTAGCGGAAATTTCTCAATTTCGCTATCTCAAAAAATTTCATTAAATTGTGGCCATGCTGCTGTGAAATTTTCACTATCTTAGCGAAATTTCTTTGCATCTTGAAAATGGGCGCCACGTGTTTTTGATATTTTTGATTCCAAGCGATACGTTTTTGATTATTTACCATTTGTCCCTATTGTAATTACATATTTTAGGTATTTTTGGTATTTCACATCTTATGACTATATAAGCCAACTTATGGCTTTTTGTAGCCACAACTTTAATCTTTCGGAGTACATGCAACGACTTTCATTTTGCTCTCTTCTCTCTCCTTTTTTCTATTATTTTCTCGGCTGCAAACACTCCTCTGAGGATGACCATTTCAGAGGGATGTTTGGCTAGACCTCTTCCTCCTTGAAGGGAGGACCGGCTGGTGAATGTTTGAAGGTAAGCTCTTGTCCTCGCATGTTTTCACGCAGAAGCATTTGTTCTCTTTCTTGTTTACGTATCTCACTTTTGGGGTTTGAATCAACGTGATGTACCTGAGTGGCGGTGCTTGGCAGGCTTTCAAGGTTCGGTGGATGCTACTATTAGATCCGGCTGATGCCCATTTAGTTGTCATTTATGAGCTCAGTGGAGTTAGATCCAGTGATGGTTTTTCTTGTTTTGAAACATTAAGGGGGTAACAAATGCTTATATATTAGAAGGAAATGATTTTAGGGTTTAGGTTTTAATGTCATATGAAGATCAGGTTCGGGAAATGATTATATATGTGTTCCCGGTCACGAGGAAAAAGACGCAGGGACATGTTGGTGCATAAAACCTAAACCGGTGACTGAAAACTTCAAGGAGTTCTATTTTACATTTTATTTTATTTATTTTTCGGTTTGCAACCAACTTGACCCCACGTTTTACCCAATTCTTAAAAATCGAACCAAATTCACCATTTTGACTTCACTTAAATCATTTATGCAGAAGAAAACCCCATCCCCGTGTTCGACCCTAGACCGCTATCTTTGCCCGGTAGCTTGACTACGCGATGGGAGGCTATAGGAAACAAAATATTGTTGATTAGAGATCACCCTCTTAGTGTACGAATCGAATGGCGTACTATAAGCGAAATTTAACAACCCTACTTGGCTCTTCGGCTACCATGGGGAACCTTCGGTTATACCCCGAATGCACCACTCAAAAAGCCCCCTCCCCCTCATTCTCGATCACACTGTCGGACCTCACTGTGCAGGAGCCCATCGAGCCTTCCAGCTGCGCTTAGACTCACCTTGTCCTACCTCTGCCCCCATGCCTTAGCCTATCGTCTGCTTGATCCGTAGCGTACCTCTCGCTCCCGAGGCATGCCTTGCCCAGATCCCTACGACCGGAGTCCACTGCCAGGTGCACCTTGCCCAAGTCGGTGCGAGCCGTCCAAACCCAACCGCTGTTTCGGCCTCGGCAGTCGGGTTTGCCCGAGTTCCAGCGGCTAGCCTCTGACCATGGTTCGCACCCGCCCAGGGGCATCGATCAGAGCGGGGTGAGACCGTCTGCCGGAGATGGCGGCAATCCGAGGCTGCCGTGCGGCCTCACTCAGGCTTCCCGGGGATCACGAGGCACCTCTTGCATTGACTCCTGATGTAGCTATGATGCAGAGTCCAGTCTCTGCTGCTATTCCAGAGGAGTCACAGGGTGTTGAGCCCCCATCCAGGCGATATCACACCCGGGTGGGACCTCGCCCCCCTCTCCTGTGCATCCACGACCACCCTGGAGGGCCCCACTTTCAGCGAGGCGGGACATGGCGGGTCTTCGCGTTAATGCACGAGCCTTCGCCTCCTCTAGCGCCCGGGATCACGCACCATCATCACCTCGGTTATCCCGGCAGGGGATCCGGGCGTCCTAGATGTTTAGGCTGTGTCCGTCTGGGAGCGTGGTGTCGTGCAGGGACTTTCACGGAGAGTCCCACTATATGATATACCGACCAGTAGCGGACCGCCGGTTTTAGAACCGATGCGGTTGGTCCAAAGGTATTCACTCCTGCCGTTTATGTCTCCGAGGCATTTTTTCTATCCCAGTGTGGTTCTTGAGTGTTATCATACTATGACATCAGGGAGTGTTGATCGGATCGGCCGATTGATATAGATGGCCGTCACGGGATTGTTTGCGGATATCCTTTCTTCTTTTAGGCTACGGTAGTTACGAAAAACTCCATAGATTATCGGCAGTGGCCTCAGCCATCGCCTAGAGAGATGGTTCGCTCTCTCTCTCTCTCTCTCTCTCTCTCTCTCTCTCTCTCTCTCTCTCTCGATACTGCAGTCGGATTTATACTTTTCGTCGTGACTTCCTCGGAAGTAGATGCTCTCGGACCCGCATTAGCCGGTCGATATGTTCCCGCCGAGCGTATTTACGGTATGGAGGGAGCTATTCTTGAGGCTCTATCTTGGATGTCAGGGGGTTTTGGTTTCGTCCGGCGGGCTTGTCATGACGACATTTCTACACTTTGAGTAAGAGGTCCTTAGTAAGGACGGCTCGGCGGAGGCTATTCATTATTGATCTGGGGTTCTTGTACCACGTCTTAGAGCATCTTGGGTTCCCGGAGGAGCCACGTATAGAGCGTTGGCAGAGTTGTCCTGTGATTTTATCCCTTGAGCGGACTCTATCCATGCCACTCTCTTTTCTTCTACACCAGTAGGAGGAGGTCGTGGATGATTATGCTGAGGACCTGCTTAGGGGTGAGTAGCTGTATCGATTCGGATCATCCCTCCAGATTCGCCTCTGCGCCCCGAAGCTCCTCTGAGGCCAGCGGGCCCATCCTCCAAATCCTGTGTGTCCCCGAGCACGTCCTGTCGCCACGAGGTTATTAGGCTGTTATGGATGTTGTCAGCGCCTTGCTACCTCATGCATCTTTAGCGGCTGCCGGGGGCGAGCGTGGCGAGTGGATGGCGTGGGGGTCACTCTCTCGCGAATGGGGCTATTCTTCTAACGATACGAGAGCCACACGGGTCTCTCCCACCGATTCTGATGTGAGAACTATCTGACCCACTACTCATGACCCGGTCAGTGTTTAAAACCGGCCGACCTCGTTGGATGTGCTCACGAGCCCCTTCGATGGCTTAGATCCTTGTTTGGGTTTCTACCACCGGTAGAGTGAGGTGGTCACACTTCTGCTCTCTAACTCATCCCTAACGGTAGGAGGGACACGGTGATACTTTGGTTTATGGGGGGTGTGGAAATTTGCGTCGAAGTGGCATTTATAATACTTATGTTTGGTTTTGTTCTTACTTGTGTTGTTTTAGTTTTATCAACTGCCTACTTGTCTCGTATGGGACTGTTTTGTTCGTATGTATTAGCTAATAGTAGGCGGTTGTTTATTCTATTCAGCTATGTATAGTGTTCAACTATGATAAGCTTGTACTAGCCCTTTTGGTTATATTAAAGAAGCTTCTTTGATGTTGCATTTTCCTATTTTTGTGCCCACATTTTTTTATTATTTTATTTTAATTAACTTTTGTATGTGCATAATGTTCAGCCTTGCAATTTGTTGAGCAAAAGCCTTTCCTAATGAGTATCGACGTTAGAAAGGGTCCTATCTTAGAGTTAAGTGGATGACTAGTCACCTTCTTGTTGTATTTAGCCTGTCTCTTACACCTTTAGCTAGCCACACACTGAGCACGTTAGGTCTCAATGATAGGCTAAGAATCAACACCAAACCCCCTCTTACGATGCAAACCCTTACCTAATGTCGTTTACTCCCTTGAATAGATTGTGGACCCCCATGCATAGAAGGCCAATGTGTCTTCCAAAATAAAAGAAGAGAAAAAGAAAAGTGAAAAGAAAAAAATAGAATTGCATTGCTTTGCCTTGAAACCCGAGCATGGTTCGAGGGGTATATAGTGAAAACCTTTAAAGCCCGGTGCCTTAAACCTTCCTTTGGTTGGGAGTGGAACTGGTGTTACAGTTACGGGTGGATGGGTGGAGTTTAGCGAGTTGTAGGTGATGGAGGCTCGAAATCATTCGGAGTCTAGGGTGAAACCTATAGAGTTTGTGGTCGAAAGATCCTCATGGCTTGATGCCCTAAACCTTCACTGGTTGGGAGTCGTCGGTTAATCCCCGTTACATGGACTTTGGTGAAGTCGAACCCTCAACATTGCACCCTACAACGCAAAAAGAATTATGTAATAAAGGCTGAGTCGATCTATTTGGAGTTTTTAACACACAAGGTTATAGCATTAGCTCGGTTGGGGGGGTATAATTTCGTAGTTTATGATTGGGGGCATGATCAAACAAACGTAGCTTTTTGTAGAAGAGCACAGTTCGTACCTCGAGGAGGGCTTGTTGGGTGAGTCAAGCGGGTATAGTTTCATTCTTTCGAGATGGTCTTAGCAGTTTTTCGTGATTCTCATGCCGACTATGCATTACTTTACAAACCTTTTCCGACCTCTGTGTTTTTGTTCTGCCTTGTTGAGTCTTTTAGCATTCTTCTGGGACTAGCAATGTGTCGGTTGGGGAGTGTGATTGTGCCCAAAGTGCTATTTTGAACCCTGGCTAAGATAGGTTCTAAGTACTTTTTGTGCACTAATCTTATTAATTAAACCCGATTGACACGTGTAGGTCCTTTGGTGCAATGATTGTATTTCGAAGCTATTTGTGGTAGTTTTGCGGGTTTCATAAACCTATCCTACCATATCAAGCTAAGCATATCGAAGTTGAGCTGATTAACACCGAGTTCGTATGATTCATTTTCGATTGCATCAAGCCGGGAACGAAGAAATTGAAGATGAAACAAGTTGGATGCAGGCTGGAATGTGCAGGATGCAAGCAGGAGAAGCTGGGGAAATTTCGTAATAATAGCGAAATTTTCGCTATGTATTGCAATTTCGCTACATAAGCGTGAATTTTTCGCTATGCTAAGCGAGGTACCTCAATGCTGTGAGTGCTGCTTGTGTTTTTTGTCTTATAAGCGACCCGTTTTGGTTTTTCCATCTACACCATCACTTTATGTTATCTCTTATTTACAGGATAGATTGATAATTTCACTTTTTTGTAAGGCTATATAAGCCATTTTATGAACAATTTGTAACCTAACTTGAAATTGAAGGCATTTTCCATTACGAGCCCCTGTTTTTGGCTCTCATTTTCTCTCTTCTCTCTCCTCTTTCTCTCACTTTCTAGGCAACCAAACACACCCTTTGAGGATGACAACTCAAAGGATGTTTGGCTAAAGCCTCTAAACCTTGAAGAGGAGGGTTGCTAAGTTGGTTGATGAGGTTTTGCGAGGTGATCCCTGCATTTTTTCACGAAGCGATTCTTGGTATTTATGTTTTCAAATTTCAAAACTAGGTTTAAAAGCTAAGCCCCGATGTACTTTCTTCGGTCAATACTTGGCAAGCTTTTAGGGTTCGATGTATTCTTGTGTTAGATACTGCTTGACATCCATTAGATTGTCATTTATGAGCCATCGGGAGTAGGTTAAATGCTAGATTTCAGAAATGCGAACGATTAATGCTCGATAAATGCTATGTTTCAAAGAGGAAGGTACTAAGGGTTGGTTTAAAGTTAAACAAGGTCGATTTTGGAAATGACTATAGGTAATTTACCTGTCTGAGGAAATAACAGGGGACACCCCTTTACAACCCTATCATACCAAATTAGTGACCCAAAACCCCAGTGTTCTTTTTACATTTTATTTCGAATTACCTTTCAATTAGCATAGTGACAACAACCACACTTTTTATACAAATCCAAAATCCAAACAAAAGCCTCACCATTTTGAATCATTATACAAATCATTTGTAAGATGAAAACCCATCCCAGTGTTCGATCCTAGAGCCACTATGCTGCAGTAGTTTTACTATGACAGTAGGAGGAATTTAGGTATAAATTTTGTTGATCCAGGAATCCTCACGTAGCGCAGATCAGCGCTAATCAAATTTTGTGTGAAGTTTGTACTTTCCAGCGGGATCTTTGTAAACGGCACTATAGCAGATTGTAGAAAAGTAAAAAAAAAAAAAAAAAAAATTTATGGCACATGAATTTTCGCGACACTTCTGAAATTTGCGAGTGTGAAATTTTCGCAGCTCCCTAAATTTCTGCACTCCTAGTTTCTTTTGGCCATAACTTTTTGATCTGAACTCTGTTTCAGATGATCTTGGTATCGTTGGAAAGCTTAGAGAGTGTAGAATATAAATTTAGTCATAAATAACACTTTTGAAATTATGATAAAGGCATAATTTTCAAAATTCTCCATTTGGTCACTTTTAACCTCTCTTTTCTTCTTCCAACTTGATCATTTGAAGCCTAAATGGAGTGAATAAGGCCTCTTTGGAAAGCCTATTTTATTTTTTTGTTTTCCATTCTTATAGCATGATCATATTTTGCGCTATTCATATTTTGGTTTAACACTTTTCACCTCTTTTGTTTCTTGTTTCATGTGGTTCCTCCTCTCAACAACCGACTACATTTCACTAAGGAGGTATCACTTCCTCCCTCAAATTTCCATTCCATAACCGCATTGAGGACAATGTAGAATTCGGTTGGGGGGAGAGTTACAGAAGGAAGTGTTCTTTATGTTTGTAGCAAGTTTGTTTTGAATAGTTGAATGACTTGCTAGTTTTTTTATTTTACAATATAATACATGTTTTAGTTTCCGGTACATGTTTTTAGTTTCTCAATTTCTTATTTTCCCGTCAGATTTCTCAAATTTTTTTTTGTAATTATCAACTTGCAATGGGAGAAATTGAAGTCTTATCCTAATGCTGCTGATGTTAGGATGATGTTATGATTAGTTGAGTTGATAACTAGTTGAGATTCTGATTGTTTTCAACTTTTTTCTTCCACTTTGAACTAACCACACACTGTGCACATTAGGTTTCAATGATAAGCTGAAAAACTGCCTTGCCTCCTAAGCCCTGCAAAAGTCCGGCCTACTACTTTTGACCACTTTTAATGGGTAGAGACCCCTGGATAAAAGACCAATGAGTCTTTAAAAAAAAAAAGAAAAGAAAAAGTGAAAAAAAATAAAAATAAAAATTGTGACGCTTTGCCTTGAAACCCGAGCACGGTCTAAGGGGTATATGGCGAAAGTCTTTAAAGCCCGGTGCCCTAAACCAACTGGTTGAGAGTCATCGACTTTGTGCTCGTTACATGGGTGAATAGGTAGAGTTTAGCGAATTGTAGGTGCTGGAGTTTCGAACTCATTAAAAGTCCGGGGTGAAACCTGAAGAGTTAGTGGTTGAGAGATCCTTATGACTTGATGCCCTAAACCTTAATTGGTTGGGAGTCATTGGTGGACCCCCGTTACATGGACAATTGTGAATTCAAAACCCCCCTCAGCAGTGCACCCCTACACAAAAAAAGGAGGAAGTTGTAGAATAAAATTGGGTCCTGATCTATTGAGGTTGGTTAGGCTGCTGGGTATAGATAAGAGCTAGGTTGGGGGAGAGAATAGTTTGACAGTTTATTTTTGAAACCTAATCAAATCAAACACTTAGGTTTTTATGGAAGGCATCAGGTTGGTTCTCTTGGAGTTGAATCTGTTTTGATACTTGAATTTGCATAGCACATACTTTTCTTGAGACAGTCATTGGGCAGGATTTTGATGACTCTTGCTGAAGGTTGAGTTTTATCCCCTCCTTACTTTTGAAATCTTTTTGTTTGCGGATATATATATATATATATATATATATATATATATACTATATATATATATATATATATATATATATATATATATATATTTCATCTTGCTTTTGATTACTTTCTTCTACTTTCATTGCTAAGGGACTAGCAATGTGTCGGTAGGGGGGAGTGGTTACTACCCAAAAAGTGATGTTTTATACCTTTAACACTCTATGTTTTAAGCACTTTTTGTGTAGTAATCACCCTAGTTAACCTAATTGGCATGTTAAGGACCTAACAAGGCTACTAATCAAATTTTGTGGCAAGTTTGGTTGTTTTTAGGGGCTATATATCTTGAGGACAAGGATTCAAGTCAAGCATGAAGAATCTAGTTGCAGTGTAGAGTGTCAAGCCTGAAGAAAATTGAAGCAAGCAGAAGCAGTAATGTAGAAAGATGTAGTAGCAAACCCTGCTAAATTTGCAGGTTCGTAGCCCTGCGAAATTACGCAGAGGCTGAGAATTTTCACAGCCCTACGAAATTTCGTAGAGGCTGTAAAAATGTAAATTCGCAGGGGCTGCAAAATTTCACAGATCCTGCGAATTCCCCTACAAACTCTAACCTTTTGATTTTTGTTTTTCCTAATTTGTCCCCCTATAATAGTATATTGTTTTTGTTATTTTGGTAATTTGTAATGGGGTTTGGTTATAAAAACCCCTAGACAAGACATTGGAGACAACTTTTTCATTATTCAATTTTTGGGTTTTTGGGAAGCTTGCGACGGAAGCTCATGTTTTCTTCAGTTTCTCTCATTTTCTCTCTAGCCAAACACCCTCTGAGGATGACAGCTCAGAGGATGAGCGACTAAACTCCCCCTCCTTGAAGTAGGGGGCACGGGGTAAAGGAACCTGAGGTAAATGAAGGTTTTTCATGCTCTTAACATAGGTATTCACTACCATCAATGTTTTCCTTAAACTCTAGGTTAGATCCCTTTGAGTCACTTTGAATGGCCAGTAATTGGTAAGCTTTCAGGGCTCATTGGATGCTTATTGCTAGATCCAGTGATGTTCGTTAGTTATCATTTATAAGCCATTGGAAGTTGAGTCAAGGAGACTCGTTTTTCACTATCTAAGACCATTAATGCTCAGTGAATACCATTTTCAAAGGATAGTTATTTTGGGTCAACTTTCATAGCTAAATGAAGAATCGGTTTGAGAGATGACTATAGGTCATCGTCCCCAAAGCGAGGAAAAGACCCGAGAAACCCTCATTTTCCCTAGGAACCTAAGCCTAGTGATCTAACACTTGAGAATTCTCTTTTACATTTTAACTTATTTTCTTAGTTTCTATCAAAACCTTTGTTTTACCAAATCCTAACATCCAAACCACAACCACCAGTGTAAAACCTCAATATTAGTCATTTCTACGAAGAAAACCCATCCCTGTGGACGATCCTAGAGCCACTATGCTGCACTAGCAATGCTACGACAATAGGAGGTATTAGGTATAAATTTTGTTGATTTAGGATACTCTCCGGGCTACGAATCAAATGTTTGTAATTATCAGACAAAAAATGGTAGACTAAAAAGACAAGACGAAACAAGTTGGTCAAGACAAAGGTTTTTATGTAGCGATAAATATTTCAAAGAATGACAAGATCAAGGCAAGAAATATGTCATGACATTTTCATAGTATGCCACGACATAAAGTTTATAAGTCAGCATAGCAAGGTAAGAAGGCTATGTCGCGACAAAGAAGTTTTATGATGCGATAACTGATTAGTGCCTAAATAGTGTTGTTTTAAGCCCTGTTGATTGTAGGTTTTGAGCACTTTTTGTGTACTAATCAACTTAAATAACCCAATTAATACATTGAGGTCTCGGCTATACTATTGATCATATTTTGTGGATATTTTTGTAGTTTTGCATACCAATTACACTATATTCTTCAATATCGATTCATCTGATGAACCCGGGTTGAACTTGAAGTTTGCATGTGTGCAAATCAGAAGAGCAATTGGAGCTAAAATGTAGAGAAGGACGAAGAAGCCGCGAGGAATTTTGCGGTGTTGCGAAATTTATGAAGAACTCTTGAATTTGCGAGGTTACATTGTATCTTTGTTTAGCCCTTTTTAGAAGCGTATTTTTGTGGATTTTTACCAAAATGCCCTTAATGTAACCTCTGTTCTTTCATATTTTTATGTAATTTCCTCGACCCTAGGCACTATATAAGCTCAGTCAAGCTCATGTAACAGGAGGTTTTTAGTTTATCAATAAAGTTGGCGCCAAAGCTTTTAGCTTTCCCGCCTCTGAAACTTTCCTTCACTTTCTCTCCCTTTCTCTCGTGATTTTCTCACACACTTAAACACCCCTTTAAGGATGACAACTGGGATGCTTGGCTAAATCCCTCATCCTTGAAGAGAGAGGGAGGACGGCACCAGGTTAACGGTTGGAGGTAGTATAGCATCCTCTGTGTGTGCCTTGACATCTATATTCATTTATGTTTTACGCATCTCTCATGTAGGTTTAAATCCTGTGATGTGCAGTGGTTAGTACTTTGCAAACTTTCAAGGTTTTAGTGGATACTTATTGCTAGATCAGCGTCTTAGAACAGTTTCCATTTATTAGCTCTGCGGGGTTAGATCGACGGATAGTTTTAGCGCCTTGAAACATTAATGGGTCATAAATCTTTGTACACTAGGAAGGAAACTCTTAGGGTTCAGTTTTTATAGCCAAACCTAGATCCGGCTCGGGAAATGACTATAGGTCATCCTCCCCAGCGCGAGGAAAAGGACTCGAGGACATTACAGTTACCTTAAAACCCTAAGCCCAGTGGTTCGAAACTTCAAGGAGTTCTTTTACACTTTATTTATCTGCAGTTACAGTTTTACCAGCCATCAACCTCACTGTTTTTACCAAAACCCCAAATCCAAAGTGGAAACACCAATTTCAATCAATTGTGACTCATTTAGCATGAGAAGAAAACCCATCCACTGGTGACCTTAGGCCCAGCACATTGCGAGTAGCTGCACGCTACGGCAATAGGAATCCTAGGATACAAATTTTGTTGATTATGGTACACCTATTGTGGCACAAATCAAATGGCGCCATTGCCGGGGATGGTGCCAAAGTGTGAGTGAGAAGCTGTTGAACTTGTGATCCACATCACAAGTGTTGGTGAATTCTCATTCCTTTTTGATTTTATCATTATTCCCCATTTACAGTTCGTTGCAGGGGAAATTGCATGTTTATACTGTGCATACTCAGTCTTTATTTGTTTCTAAAATTTGATCAACTATAACCCTTTTTGGTAGCCTTGTTTTGATTTCATCTATTTTATGTTGTGTTCCTAAGTTTTATGTCACGACATTGGGATAGAAGCTCTTGCGGCCCGAGGCTAGAGAGAGACCGGTCTTCTCAAGAGCGAGGGGTTTGAAGTCGAGTCTACATAGTGTCGGATGGAGCCTCCACGAGGAGCAACCGAGAGTCAGCCGGGGGATGCCCGAGAAACCTAATGCCTACGCCTCCAATGAGGGACCACATACACCCCCCAAGGGTGAGTGCAACCTCATGCATTGTACCTCCTGCAGAAGATATGGTTGTTAGGTCTTATTTGTTGTCCCTATTCCCAACCTTCCATGGTGTGGAAAATGAGAATCCATACACACACATCCAGGAGTTTGAGGAAGTTTGCACTACTTTTGTGGAAGGTGCAATCGATATGGATACCTTGGGTGAGAGGCCTTTCCTTAACCCTCGAAGACAAATCCAATTTTGGCTTAATTCTGCAAAATAAGGGCGAAGTAGAATTGGCGAGAGCTATGAGTGAGTTTTGAAAAGTTCTTCAATGCACAGGGACCAACGGTTTGAGAAGGAAAATTTATACATTTACGACCCATGATAATGAGGGATTACATTAATGTTGGGAGAGATATATAAGAGCCATCGATTGCATGCCCGCACCGTGGCTTTGATACATGAATGTTGAAATTGACCACTTCTATGATGGAATGTCCTCTACCATGAAGCAGTTATTGGAGACTATGTGTGGAGGGGATTTCCTGAGTAAGAATCTAGATGAAGCCATGGACTTCCTCAGCTATGTAGCTGAGACCTCCAAAGCTTGGGATGAGCCAAATCCTAGGGAGGCCCGGACGAGGATGAGGCCCTTACGAATCAAAGGGGAGGCATATGCTCGCTCTCGGAGGACATGGAATAAAAGCAAAGGCTATCCACACCTTGGCAAAGAGGTTGGAATAGCGAAATGAGGAATCGACATGAGGTATGGCTTGTGGCGAGGCATATCTGCCTAACCAACCATGCTTATTTGTCAGTCCGAGCACCAAGGGCGACATTGCCCAGAAGTGTGCCTTGATGGGAGACTTTGTGGCTACGGCTTGACCTTGTTACGGAGTGAGCGTCTGAGCTACGTACGACCTCCTCTGGCCAATACCTACAATCGGCCCCGGAGGAACAACCCAAACCTCTCCTGGAAACCAAATTCTCCTCCCTATGTGCCTCCTGCTGCACAACAGCAGCATGGATCATCCTTAGACCAACCACAACCACCACCATCTTCATCTCCAGTTGAACAAGCTATTATGAACTTGAGTAAGGTGGTGGGCAACTTTGTGGAATAACGAAAGGCAATGAATGCCGGGCCAATCCAAAGAGGTGACACGGTGGAAAGCACACTCAATAAGAAAATGAGCAACCTACACTGAGAAATTTCTCAAAGCATGGCGGCTGTGGTGAAATTTCCCAAAAATATGGCAAACTGCGGGTATTCAATATCAAGGTTGTCGACCCGACAGTGCGGAAAAGGGAAATTCCCCTCTCGGACACAGCAAACCTAGGGGGTGCATGAGTGAGCTCTTCCCGATGAGCCAAATTCTAGGATGGATGAAGTTGGCAATCATCACAGTGGCAAGAGCTCGAAGCAATGACACCGAGCGGTGGGCCGGGGCGGAAGAAACTAGACGGAGAGGTGGTGATCAAGCGGCTGAGGGAAAAATAGCACACCCCACCTTTTCCTCCAAGCACTAAAAAGCTAAAGAAGGCTATTAATCGAAATTTGAAATCTTTAGAAGTGCGAGGCAAGTAAAGTCGTATCCCCACCTTGACATGATCAAACGAGTCCGCTTTATCTGAGAATTTTGAAGGACTTGTGTGCAGTGAAAAGGGTGAATGTTGAAGGCCTTCTGGCCCGAACAAATCAGTGATATCATCCAGTGTAAGACTCCAGTGAAGTACAAAGATCCGGGTTGTCCAACCATTTCGGTTAATATCGGAGGCACTTGCGTAGAAAAGGCACTGCTAGACTGGGTGCGAGTGTGAATCTCCTCCCCTATTCGATGTAGAAGTAGCTCGGGTTGGGAGAACTAAAGCCCACCTCCATCACATTGTCTCTTACGAATAGATCCATCAAGATACCAAAAGGGACAGTAGAGGATATTCTCATCCAAGTTGACAAATTCTATTATCTAGTGGATTTTGTTGTACTTGTCTGAGAACCGATTGCAATAGGGACGAGCCCTAATATTGCCTATCATCCTAGGGAGACCATTCTTGGCCACCTCAATCACGATTATCAATTTCCGTAATGGTGTTATGCAACTCACCTTCGGAAACATGACCCTTGAACTCAACATCTTCCACTTGAGTAAAAAGCACATGCAACCGAGTGGAAGATGGCTCAGAGGAAGTTTGCATCATTGACACAATCCTGGAGGAATAGGCTGACTAACGAAGACGAGGATTTCTTCGTGAAGAGGCGGGCGAGTGTTTAGGAAGACGTGAAGCCCGAGACATGAAAATTGTGCGGGGGCAATGGAGAAAAAGCAAGAAGTGCACTTTTGGTAATTGAGGAAGAGACGATGAACCCGTAAATTAGAGCTCGAACCGCACTTTTGTGGGTTGAAATATGCCTATTTGGAGGAGGCCGGGCTTGAGTGTCAGGTGTCATTTCATCCCTGCTCAGCACCTCATAGGAAGGTAGGCTGCTGCACATCCTAAAGGAGAATAAACAGAAGCCACTAGGGTGGAAGATTGCGTCTGAAGGGTATTAGCCGGAAGTTTGCGCAATCACATGCTGAAGGAGGAGGCAAGGGGTAAGGCGACCATAGAGAAGGCTGAACCCACATATGTAAGAAGTGGTTAGAGATGAAGTACTAAAAGGTACGCTGCAGAAGCTGTGGTATTATCTACCCCATATCCCGGATAGCACGCAGGTGAGTCCAGCCCGGTGGTGCCTAAGTCGGGGGGGTAACCACGGTGCATAATGAAAGGAGAGATGCCCTTGACCACGGGTTGGAGGGTATGTATTGATTATAGGAGGCTGAATGAAGTGACCAGGAAGGATCACTTCCCTCTACCCTTCATGGATCAGCTTCTAGAGAGGATTTCTGGTTAACCCTTCTACTATTTCCTGGATGGCTATTCAGGATACTTTCAAATAGAAATTGCTGCGAGAGAAGGCCCCAGGAAAAGACCACGCCGCATGCCCATTTGGCACATATGCATACAGAAGAATGCCTTTTGGCCTGTGTAATGCCCCTGCCACATTTCAGCGTTGTATGCTCAGTATTTTCAGTGATTTGGTAGAGCGCATTATGAAGGTTTACATGGATGACATTACAGTCTATGGGGGGAGCTTTGAAGAATGCCTAATCAACTTTAGAAAGCATCCTGCACGAGGTGTATAGAAAAACGGTTTTGGCGGGGAGGGAAATGCCGCTACGCATTATTAAGGTTTACATGGATGACATTACAGTCTACGGGGGGAGCTTTGAAGAATCCCTAATCAACTTAGAAGCGTCGTACGCAGTGTATAGAAAAACACGGTTTTGAGCTGGGAATGCCACTTTATGGTCAGCCAGGGAATAGTACTGGGGCACATTATTTCAGAAAAAGGGATTTAAGTTGATAAGGCAAAAATCAACTTGATTTCCAAGTTGCCTTCCCCCACAAATATCAAGATTGTAAGGCAATTCTTAGGGCATGCAGGCTTCTACAGGAGGTTCATCATGGACTTCTCAAAAGTGCCAAGCCTACCTCCTGGCTACTTGAGAAAAGATGCGAATTTATTTGGGATGTGAGGTACCCAAGATCTTTGAGGAGCTTAAAGCCTATTTGACCCTTTGCACCAATAGTGAGAGCCCTAGCGGCAATTACCATGAGTGATGTGCGTGCAGCGATATGGCCATTGGAGGCGGGTTCTCGGACAAAGGAAGGAGGGAAGCCTTTTGTGGTCTATTAATAAACAAAACCTTTGAATGAGCCTGAAAAGGAATTATACAACCATAGAAAAGGAGTTGCTGGTAGTGGTCTATGCCCTAGAATAATTTCGAGCTTATTTGGTTGGGTCGGACATAATAGTATTAACGGATCACTCAGCCTTGAAGTACATGCTCACCAAACAAATGCTAAGAAATTTAGGCTTATCGGGGTGGGTTCTCTATTTTGAGTTTAACACTTGCTCATCGAGGAGACCAAAGGGTGTAGAAAATGTTGTTGCTGATCATCTATAGAGATTAACAATCGCACACAACACTCACAACCCCTCCCGATCAATGATGAGTTCCACGAGTCAGCACTCTACGGTTAAGGAGGAGAGCACCACAGTATGCTCACATTGCAAATTACTTGGCCACGGGGAGCTACCGGCGGTGGAAAGCCTGAGGCAAAGAAATTCTTCTTTGCAAAAATTCACTCCTATTATTGGGAGGAACCATTCTTGTAATCAGAAGGTGTGTGCCTGAAGCGGAGCAACCAGGAATCCTCAGTCACTGCCATGAGAATGCATGTGGAGGCCACTTTGCTTCCCAGAAAACTACTAGGAAGGTGCTCCAGTCTGGATTTCACTGGCCCTCTCTTTTTAAGGATGCCCATACCATGTGCAAAGAATGCGACAAATGACAAAGGTTGGGGAAGATTTCTCGCTGTTACATGATGCCTTTAAACCCGATTTTAGTAGTTGACCTTTTCGACGTATGGGGGATCGATTTCATGGGACCATTCCCTTCCTCCCTTGGATACCTCTACATTTTGGTAGGAGTTGACTATGTGACCAAGTGGGTTAAAGCAGTTCCTTGCAGGGCAGTAGACCACAGGGTGGTTCTGAAATTTTTGAAGGAGAATATATTCTCTAGATTTGGGGTCCCCAAAGCCATAATTAGTGATGGAGGTTCACATTTATGCAACAAACCTTTTGAGAGCCTCCTCGCTAAGTATGGTGTCAAGCATAAAGTAGCCACCCCATACCACTTTCGGACCCGGTGGCGAGGTTGAACTAGCGACGGAGAGATCAAGACAATGCGATGAAAGTGGTAAATTCTAACGAAAGATTGGTCTCTCAAGGTGCTTGATTCTCTCTGAGGCATACAAGACAACCTCTGAAGCAGAGACCATTATAGGCATGTCTCCTTATCGCCTGGTTTATGGCAAAGCTTGCCACCTGCTTGTGGAAATTGAATACAAGGCATGGTGGGCAGTAAAAAAATTGAACTTGGACATGGGCAGAGCTGGTCTCAAAAGGCTCCTCGATATCAACGAGCTAGAAGAACTGAGAAATGATGCCTACCTCAACTCAAAATTGCAAGATAAGGCGAAGAGGTGGCGTATTTGTGTCCGGTGATAGCTATAGAATATTTCCCGAAAGGGGACGAGTCTTGCTAAGACTCAGCTCCGCCTCTTTCGAGGAGTAAGCTTAAATCAAGATGGTGGGCCATTCACCATCAAGAAGTCTACCTCAATGGTTCGAGGGACACGCTCGATGCTAAAGACAATCGAGTGTTTAGGTCGGTGCGGTACGGCGACCATATGCGACTCAGCACTTTCAGCCAGACAAGGAGGAAATCGCCTTCCTCGACCCTCCATGAAACTCGACCACACATTTAGGAGTGAGCTACATGTGTAATCTTTTGTAAACTTCCTGACAACACTCTGCAGTATCTCCGAAGTCACTATAATTTAATTACTTAATTTTTTGTAATCTTTTTGTGTCCCTTGTTGTTGTTTGGTTTGTTTTCCTTTTGCAAATTTTCTCTTTTAAGAATGTCTTCTAATATTTTTTTTTTGGTTTTTGTAGGTGTTGCAGTGGGAGTGGGAGGCTTGATTTGAGCTGGGAATTTCCAGATTCTGAAATTCGCGGGTGCAGCGTTCGATCTCTGCCACTTTCATGCTCTGTCTTGACGCTCGGAGTTCTACCAACCCTCAAAATTTTTACTTTTTTTCTTTTTGGTAGGCCATTTAATATTAGAACTTAATGCCATTAATTGAGCAAGGCCTTCCCTTACCCTCCCTACCTCTATATGTCTCCACCTTCCATTTTTCATTTCAAATCTCCATTTCCGTTTGAAATTCCCCGCTTTCCACCTCCTCTCCTCCTCTGCTTTAACCATGGTGAAGACCGCGGGTGGTGTGCTTCCAGGCCTAGGGTGCGCCGGGTTCCTCCTCCCAGCCTTCGCGTGCTGTAGCCAGTGCCGCCGCGCCACGCCTCCTGCTGACCCGGCCGCTGCGTGGTTGCTCAGGCGGCTCCGGTTGCCGTTGCCCTTGTTCACCATTATTTGCCACCAGGCTGATCTGCTTTGTCAGGCTCTCTTTATCACGCCCAGATTCTCAGTCCGACAGATTAATTGGATCGAACCGGTTTCGAGTGCGAGAACATATACTGGGACTCTTTGCCTGATTTTTTTTTAAAAAGCCGAACTTGTACCTGTGGGTATGGCTCATCTTATAACAAAATCAAAATATCATGTACAAAATAAAAACTACCACCGTAGTGGTGTTTACAGTATCTATACACATACACTGAGTCCCATTTACATATACAAAACTATACTTTTACATTTTCAATTACATATTCAGAGCGCAGAATCTACTGAGATGAACCCTTACTAGTGTGTTAGCCCAGCTGTATGCGGATGTTTTCAAGCGTCTTCTCATGTACCTACACGGATTAAAAACCCGTGCTAAGCTTTACGCTTAGTGGGAAACATATCTTATATAGAAACACAAATAACAGATAACAGTAACAGATATCAGAATCTTCAGGAATTCATATCACATATTTACATACATAATTGTTCTTGTAACAAACTTAAGCTTGTTCAGATCTCTCATCTATGATCACGAACTTATACTTACTTCGTCTTATACTTACTGGGAATTACACTTATGGCAGGACTTATCATTTGGATCTTATATATGCTGTGACAATTCTTATCTGGTCTTATACTTAGAAGGCCGGTCGGATCTTATACTTATAGCAGGACTTATACTTATTCGGATCTTATACTTATTGATTTCTCGTATCTTTGTCTTGAGCTTATACATGTACTTATACTTATCAGCTCATACTTATTCGATCTCCCATAGGAGTTAATAACTTTATGCTTATACAGAGAGGTACTTAAACACGTATTGGTACTTATATCTATCTCGATTCCCGTAGAGTTTATAGAACTTATAATTTATCATACCTGAGTTTACACTTTGTCTCTGAGGTACCAGAGGTATCACAGAGATTACTTTAACGTATAACAGCATTATGGAACTTATTCTTATACTGAGTACCAGAAGTACTACATTTTTTGCTCAAATGTCCAAGAGACGCACACTTCGTGCTTATATCAACTTTATCTTATACTCATAATGAGTATCTTTAGGTACTACTGAGTTTATCCCCTTATCCTGAGCTTATAATTTTAGATACCCGTAGTACTCACAAATTAATCGTACATGTGGAGTACCTGTGAGGTACTTCGTAACTCAGATTTCATACAGAGATACTTTGTATCTCAGATTGCACTATGCAAAGATATCCCCTTGCCTTACCACTATACTAGTATTGCCAGAACTTATTCTCAGATTTCTATCTCATAAGTGTATTACGAAACTTAAACATGTATTTAAGATTTTATACTTGTATTACAGAACTTATACATGTATTTCAGATCTTATACATGTCTTACAGAGCATATACTTGTCTTACGGATCTTATACTGGTGTTACAAAATCGACCTATATTTCAGATCTTATTCATGTGCGAAGTGTACCGCAGGTGGCCAACAAGCTCAAAATGATCGACTTATGCGCATACATATCGATATGGGCATTAGTCCATAAAGGTGATGGTAGATCACAACAGTAATATTAAGCACGGATCTCATACGTATTCGTGAACGTATCCAAAAACAAATGGATTTATCTACTATATCATATCACATTTGTGAGTTACACTTGCTCTGAGGTAAATTCGTGAGGTACTATCGACTGATATCGATTTGACGATACCTGAGCACCAGAGGTACTACTGTGACTTATAATTTGCTCTTTTACCGACATGAGAGCACCTTTGTAGGTACTACGTAACTTATACTTATTTTACCGATACGAGTACCTGGTGAGTATTAATGGACTTTATACTTGTTTTATCGATACGAGTACCCTGTGGGTACTACGTAACTTATACTTAATTTATCGATACTAGTAATTCGAAAAGTACTACAAAGATTAATCGTGATATTGTGAGTACTGTGAGGGTACTACAATGCATACGTAGGTACATCTCGCATCCCATTTTATTCTTTATTCGTAGTCTTATTTCATATAATCGGTTGACTACTCCGGGACAAATCATAAGAAATACAGACGTGAAGACAATAAGTACCTAAAGGTACAATACAAAGACTCGAGGGTCAGAAGACAAAGCAGAGTACCGGCATCGAATAGATGTCGAGCACTAATCGTGAGTACTACTAATCGGGAGTGCCGAGCACTAATCAGACAGGCGCCTTAGCACTATCAGAGTACCGGCATTAATCGAGTGCCGTAGCACTAATCAGAGCGTGAAGACTAATCGTGAGTACCGGCATTTTAATCGGGAGTGCCGTAAAGACTAATCGCACAGGAGTGCCAGCAGCACTTACCGTGGATGCAGGAGTGCCGTAGCACTTAACAAGACGTCCACTCATTCATTTTTTTGGTCCTAGGTAGTCATATGATCATATGTCTTTCAGAACTCCTAATGTATCTTAATCACATTCTATGTTCATATTGCTTTTCATGTTCATGTTCATGTTTCAGTTCATTTTCATATTTCATATACTTATACAGGAATGCTGATGTATTCACACATCATTCATGTATTCTAGTCCCTCTATGAATCTATTTTACTTAGAAATTGGAATCATTCCAATTGGATCATCCAAGCGAAAGTTATGGCATTTTCATGCTAAACTAGTCAATTTACCGATTTTACCCGAGGGACAGTTTGGAATTACTCATTTTCTAGTGCCTTGACTCCATATTTGGCACTGGTTCTTTGTACTCCTTTAAAGATAAGGTGTTAATGGTTCTCCTCCAACTGGAATCACCCAAATCGGAGCACCAAAACTCAAGATACGTCTGAAACAATCCGGACTACTCTATGATCAAACTCGGCGTAAATTGGCTAGAATATAGCCCCACTTGGAGTGAATTTTTGGGTCACTTAGAGTCAGAATTTTACGATGTCTATTTCTGGATGTTTGGTTCTCCTTGAAGTCTAGTTGAATTAACCACTTGACTCACTTAATTCGGATAAGAAATGAGCATGTTATGGCTAAAATATGGACACTGGTCAAAATAGAGCAGGTGTACCTAAGATACAAAGTCAGGTGTACTGCAGACATGTCACCGAAAATTACCTTAATGTATTTTCTCCCATTTTCATGCACTTTCTTCCATAGATCACTCCTATTACATCCTTCATCAAAACTAACATGGAATCCCTCTAAACAACTCCCCTAATACTTTTGACACTTATAAGAATCCAAAGATTCACCCAATTCTACCAAAACTTTGGAATCGTGGAAGGATCTCATATTTAATTATGATCAACTAGGATTTTCAACCAAACTTCCCTTAATTTAGAGTTATAGATGGGTTCCTAACAACCCCAGAAAAGGGAACCAATTAACTCTTTAAGGCAACCCTAACAATCATACCCAAGAATTCTCTCAGACAAAATCATACCAAAGCTATGTATACAAGAATCCATACAAAACTTAGCTCCATACCTTATTTGATTTCCCCCTCTCTCTTCCCTCTTCTTTCCCTTCCTCTTCCTCCTTCACGTGCTTTGCCTGGGAGACCAAAAATAATGCATTTTTGCTCTCCCACACTATTTATAATTAATCTTAGGTTATTTAGCTTTTAGTCCTCCATCCTCTGTGAATTACATACAAAAAATTCCTATTATTTCTTCTTCGCCCATAGTCTCTTTCTAAATTATGACTTTAAGCCCTCATGGTCAAATTACAATTTTGTCCTTTAAGTCTTGTAAATTTCTGGGTCTCTTGTTTCCATGTTTCGCATTTAACTCACGAAACATTTAAATTATGCTACAAAAACACCCTAAACATGCTCAAAACGACTAGGTATATTTCCCAAGGCACCTCTTCCCTCGATGCCCCCGCCCGAGGAGATACCACACCCTGTCAGCCCCACTCCGCCGGCCCTATCACATAACATCCCGTGCCAGTCCGTAGGGCCCCACCGGGTCCAAGAGAGCCAGACTGGGCTGCGAGTCTTCCGTGTCGAGGCTTCATGGTTTCATAGTCACCACCTCATCGTAAGTATCAGCCGAGCCCCCCAAATTAGACTTGTCTCCCGGGGCCTCTATCATCAGGCAGCCATATTTCTTGTAACCCCTTTCCGGGGAATGCTGATTGCAGTGAGAGGGAGCTACATGCAGAGGTTCATTATGATCTCCCAGACTTTTCCTAAGACCTGGAGCTCCAAGACTCAATGCTACTAGTGCAAAGAAGATTCCCCGGGTCGTCATGACACCTCGGGTCGCTTTTCTAGTTTCTGGGGGTCATTGAGTTCTATCACACAATGACATCCATGCGCAAGCCCAACCAGACAACTATTCATTTCTCCATCGATGGTCGGCCAGGGATACTCAGGGCCTCTGACATCACAACCACTTTTAATCTGCACGTGGTCCTCGCCAACTCTGCTAGCCATGTGCAACGCCCCATCCTCACCCAGTGGAGATGGTCCGCCTTCTCTCCCGGAACACTACCGCCGACGATTCGCTCAGATGCGCCTACTGCATGCGCCTTATGTGCATCACATATTGCTATCTAATCTCTTCTCGCCCAAGATATACCCGCAGGAGCAGCCATCTTCGAGGCCTTATACCACATATGCGAGGGCTTCGTTCAGCCCATTGAAGATATGACATCCTTTGCTCCACTTCGAGGACAAGGTCTATCGCAGAGTTTACCTCGAGCCGAGTCCACGCCCCATTATAACCTAGACTCTCAGGCCAGTGTTAGACATACTCCAGCTTCCTAAGGAGCCTAGATCGAGCCGTCACGAGACCTGCGAGGCTGTCCTACCATTGATCGTGGCACATGGCACCCGCTTCCTATCATCCGCCACCTCCGACCCAACCGAGACCAACCAACGCCGATATTCCACTATGATCCAGCCACCACAGAGCACACGAGGAGCCTCGTGCCCGTACTCTGGCCCGGCCACCACGGCCTCCAAAGATCTGCGCTCTGTATCAACCACTCCCAGGCCCTCGACCACCATGCTAGCTGCCCATTCGTATATCACTGGTCGAGACTTCTATTACCCCCGCAAATTCCATCACCATCTCCTGATCTTTGAACATCATAGATGCAACCGCACATTCTACGCCTCACACGGCATCACTCAGCGACGCCCATGCAGCCCTAACAGATAGGATGACTCGCACTAAGGCTGCCATGACTCAGATCGGCGCCATATTGGCACAGAATCAGGTCATCCTTATGCAGATCTAGAGTCATTTGGGTCTCCCTGCGATCTCCCCATATGTGCCTCGTCAGCTTTTCTCGTTTTACTCCAGACTGCACTCTCCTCCACTCCAGCCCCAGCCTCTCCCTGGGATGCGGCTAAGAATCGCAGCTAGCCGGTACGACTACGATTAACGCCTTAGCCTGGTCTGCACTGCTGACACTCTTCACCGGCTAATGATTATGAGGTAAAGATTTCCTCCATTACCTTTCCAATCCACACCCTATCATGGGCCAATGGTACACTGTCGGGAGAGCAGCGGCGAAGTGATTTTCTATATCGTAGATATTTCATTGCTTTACACTCGACCTTCGATGTATAAGCAAAGCACATTTTGCATGTTTAATGGCTCGCTATTTTTGCTGAGAAAGTCACAAAAGCGAAAATTTAAGGATACAAATCTCTATACATATAGAAAGTTTAGTTTCAACTCATTTGCAAACATTTTGCCTCAATTTTCGTGGTTTCGCTTCCTTTAAGTTGAGAAATTAAAACACTGCCTAATGCCATTGATACTAGATTTGTTCCATGCATGATTAAGTGATTGGTCAGTTGAAGTCCCCTGATATTCAATCTTTTTCTTCCACCCTTAGCTAACCACACACTGTGCACATCAGTTTTCTTTAATAACCTGAGAAACTGCATAACTCCCTTTTCATGCAAACCTATCCTAGTTTTGTTGACCACCTGTAAATGGTTAGGGTTCCCCAGAATAGAAGGCCAATGTGTCTTCCAAAATGAAAGAAGAGAAAAAGAAAAAAAATAAAGAAAAGAAAAAGAAAAAGAAGAAAAGAGAAGAGAAAATCCGTAACGCTTTACTCAAACCTGAAATGTCCAGGTTTACTACAAAGTCTTAAAGCCTCGGTGTCTCAAACCCAATGCAGTCAGGAGCATCACTCTAGTGCTCGCTACACGGGTGGATGGGTGAGGTATAGCGAGTCAGGTGTTGAATTTTGAATTCATTCTAGAGTCGGGTGAAACCCAAGGAGTTGGTCGAGAGATCCTCAAGTGGATCACGCCTTGAGCCTTAGTCAGGGTCGAGTCCCATGGACCTCGCTACACCTGACATGTTGGTGAGGTCGATTTCTTAGCATTGCATCCTACGATACAAATAGAAATATGACAAAAGAGTGGAACCAAAGTTATTTAGGTTGGTCAAGGTGCTAGGATTTGGCAAAGAGAACTTGGCTTCTGGGGAGAGAATAGCATGTTATCATGGAAAATTTGATCACATAAACACTTAGATCATGAAGTTTCGCCGATTCCTCGATAGATACTCTTCAAACTTGACCTCAGATGGAAATTTTTTCTCCCAAGATATATGCAGACTACAATCATTCACACTAAGGAGATACTATCATTCATACACTTTTGAAAATACATCCTTTCAGATTAGCAATATTTTATCCATCTTCCTTCTTTGTTGTTGCTAAGGGACTAGCAATGTGCTCATTGGGGAAGTGATTAGTGCCTAAATAGTGCTGTTTTAAGCCCTGTTGATTGTAGGTTTTGAGCACTTTTTGTGTACTAATCAACTTAAATAACCCAATTAATACATTGAGGTCCCGAATTATACATTTTGATCATATATTTTATGGATATTTTTGTAGTTTCAGTATACCAATTACACTATATTCTTCATGTCGATTCAAATACGATGAACCCAAGCCGAACTCGAAGCTGCACGTGCAACTGTATAGCAATTGAGCTAAAATGCATGAGAAAAGAGAAAGGTGAATTTTACAAAGGTCATGAATTTCTTGCAACCCACAATTTCGCAGTTACCTTATACGTCATTGGATCGCTAACGTATTTTGTGGCTTTTACCAAAAATTCCTTAATGTGAACTGTTCACATTTACTTTGACTCCCGTAAGCACCATATAAGCCCAAAGAAGCCATGTAACAGAGTTTTTTAGTTTGCTGACAAAGTTGGCGCCTAAAGCTGGCTTCCGCCTCTCGCAACTTTCCTTCACTTTCTCCCTTTCTCGCATTTTCTCATCTACCAAACACCCTTTGAGGATGACAACTCAAGGGATGCTTACAATTCTCCTCATCCTGAAGAGGAGGACCATCAAGTTAATCTGCTGAGGTAGTATTAATCGCCCTTCCTCGTTATTAACGTTGTGCATCTATATTCATTTATTTTCGTATCTCTACGTGGGTTTAAATCCCCCGTGGATGCACTTCGAGGAAAGGTATCAAGTAAACTTTTCAAGGTTCAAGTGATACTTATCACAGATCCACCGATGCCGAATTAGTCACATTTATTAGCTCCTCGCAGTTAGATCCACATAGTTTTAACCGCTTAAACATTAATGGGTCATAAATGCTATATACAGAAGGAAACCTAGGTTTAGTTTTTATAGCTGTCCTGTGATCCTGGTTCTGAAACATTTGCAGTCATCCTCCCAAAGGCGAAGAAAAGGACTCAGGACACATAATACTAAACCCTAAGCCCAAGGGTCCGAAATCGCGGAGTTTTGATACTTACGACCGCTAATTTTACCAAATTTATCAACCTCACCGTTTTTACCTAAAACCCCAAATCCAAAGTGGAAACACCAATTTCAATCAACTGTGATCATTTTAGCATGAAGAAAACCTATCCCCGAGTTCCGACCTTTCAATACTACACCGCAAAGAGCCTTCCAAGCGCACCTCACATTAGGAATCCTGTGGGATACAAATTTTGTTGATTCTCGGGTACACCTATCAGGGCAGTCAATCATCAACTACAACATAACACAGAGGGAACTCTGTCGCGACATATAATTTTATTGTCGTGACAAAGGTTGTGAAGAACAACAAAAAGAATGTCTGGCACAAAAAAGAATGTCGCAACATAATGAAGAGCTAAAGACAAAGATAATTGTTGGATAATCAGAAGCTATGTCACGACATCAATTGAAGAGAAGCACCTAGAAGAGAACTGCAGAATGTCGCGACATTTTCGAAGACTGTCGCAACACAGTTAGAGCAAAAGAGTTAATGTATGTAGCGACACAATGAAGAGTAGCAAGAAAGAAACATTGTTGTGACAAATCTTTTTATGTGGCGACAATCAAAGACGACCACTGAGCCTGGTCAGCAACATTTTCGTAAAGCATGCTCGACATAATTCAAGAAAAAGGTATAGAACATTGTCGCGACATAACATTGCAAGCCATGATAAAGCTGGAGGACTAACAAAACAATGTCGCAACATAATTTTCCGATGTTGCGATAAAGACATCTTTTGAGCTATTTTTGGGGATCCACAATTTCAGCCTCGAAGTTGGCCTATCATTTGAAAATCTATAAATAGAAACACATTAGTGGCATCGTGCAATGCCACTAACCTCGAAACATATGGGTAGCTGGAGTCTCCTTTGTATATTAATTTTCTTTTATTTTTTTTTCATCGATTTAGTTTTAGCTTACCTTGTAGTTAGTATTTTCTTTGGATTTGAGCAGTGATATGAGCTGAAGTTTCGATCTAGGTTCATTGTAAACATTTAGATTTCATTTATGTCAGATTTCAATGGAATCTGGAAAATTTATGGAGTTCATTTATTTCAGTTTGCTTGTAATTGCAGTGAATTTCCTGATCAGCTAGTCATTGTTATTTGTTATCCGATTTTGAAAGACTAAGCTCCCTTTGGGAATAGATTGATATTAGTTATTATTTTCTACGCAACATAAAAGAATATCAAAGTTAGAAATCTTGAATTTATCTAATTGATTTGCTCCTGTAATTAATTGCTCATAATATTAGTAGCTTGTACCTACAAAGGGTTGTATCTTGCTCTGATTTCCAGGATGCCCTTTGAGTGACACAAAAATGGAGATTCATGAGAGTATAGAGCAGTTACTTGGGGGTATGCTAGACTAACATTTTGGAACTAATGAACTCTAAAATATTACTCTGATAGATCACTAATTTACTCATGGTGTGAGGATTAGTTGGTTGATGTATCAGTTTAATTGATTAGAGGTTTCTCCTCTGTTTGATGGAATGATCTTGATCCTGTGTTAGCATAGATCTAATCAAGGAGATAGAGAGTTTGATCAAATTTGAAGGATGAGATACCAATTAGATTGGAGAATTGTAAGACCTTGAATTTACTGTTTCCATGAATAGTAAATTTCATTTTCGATAAGTTATGTATTTGACTGGAAACGATCAAATGAATAGTAATTTTTGAAAAACAAGCCCAGAAAATAAAAAATGTTCAGAATAATGTATTGAGTCTAAAGAAATCAAACTCCATTAAAACTAATCGCTTAAGGGTTTTGAAGTTTATCTAACGATTTATGACAAAACAACTCCTTTTACGAAATAGTTTTAAAATATTCCTTGTAACCCTAGAATGTTTTCTAAAGTATGTTCATGATAGGAAATAAGTTTAATTAGAGTATTCCTCGTCAATTTTATGATTTGATCGATCATCGAATATATCTTGAAAGCTTTTATCAATAGAGGTATAGTTATCAAGGAGGGCATTAAGTCATTTAATGAGTAAGCCTGCACCAAGGCGCGTGCGCAAAGCAAGAACTAATAGAATGGTGCTATGTGTTTGGTGATCCTTGGTGACAAAATGGACCTACGTGAGCTTCCATAAATTTGATATTTATCATAAATTAGTTAACTTAACTATGGTTAGTGATGAGTTAAAGTTAATCTGTCAAACTTAACTTTGGTTAGTTAAAGCACCAAAGTTAAAGGATATTTGTGTTAGCAAACCATGAGAGTTAGTTGTCAATTATGGTTCTAGTGGGATTTTATGGAGCATAAAGTGGAATTAGTAGTTTTAGACTATATGGTGACATAGCGGACCAATGGAGAATGCAAGGATGCTAACCAATGGCATAAGTTAATTTAAGGATAATTGATAAAAAAATTAGGCATGAAAAAGGTTCATTTAAGTGGATTGACTTGTTCTGGGGGGGTGCATACGTGCAAACCCCCACTTTGAGAGGCAAAAGTGGAGCAAAAAGGAAGCAAAGCAAGGGAGAAAATTCTGCAGCCCCTTTCCAAGAGATTCAAGTGATTCTCATACTTCAAGTCCATTTCATGTCATGTCCATGAAGTTCCCTAGATTAAACCCTAAGTGAAGAATCAAGTTTTTAAGGTGAGATCACTTACTAGTCTATGTGAATTTGAAGGTTAATGGAGGAAATGGTTATATGATGGTGTAAACAAGTTTCTTGGCATGTATTTATGTAGATTTGAACAAGAGATTTAATTGGAATTCAAGTTAACATCAAGACACCAAACTTTAAGGGTAAGCAATGTTTCTATGGATTATATATCTAAACCTTCAATTGAGTTATGTTAAGGCTTTAGCTATTAAATTAACTTGATTCTAGGTTGATTTTGCTAAGAAATTGAAAAGAAAGAATGAGATTATAAGGATTGTAAATTTAGGTCAACCTTGGATGTTAATGGAAGTGATTTTGTTTCATTGGTTTAAATTGTTTTAATGACATTATTTGAATACTTGAAGGAATTAATGGAATTAAAAGTTTAAAAGAAAATGAGATATAGCATGGGGAGGGTTAGGCCAAGAGAGGGTTTAATTGGAAATGCATTGGTTTGATTTAGTTTAAGTGAATCAATGACATTGGATGAATTGTCAAATGTAATTTGTTGAAAGAAAATGGAAGAAATTGAAGAAATAATTATGAATGTGTGACATGTAGGATTTGGACTCACCTTAGAGAAGTATGAAAAGTTGAGTTGCAAATTGATTTTAATCAATTAAAGTGATTAAATGCCTAATAGAATGTGTTAGAATTAAAGTTTCAAGAAAAAGAAATTATTGTATATAAATGTAATTTTTTGTTAAGAATGGCATTATGGGTTTTTCACTTTAAGCATATATCGATTTGATTTAAGGCTTGTAATGATGTTGTCATGAGCCTTGATTTAATTTTGGAAGTGAATTGATAAGCTAGATTGCTTCAAGAAGGAAATGCTTTCTAATTTAATAGGAAGTATATTATAGTTAATGGTTTAATTGAATATTGTTAAGGTATGAATGTTAATGGATTTTATGGATAATGTGACTTGTACGAGGAAAGTGATTAAGAACAAAGGTGAGGGAAAGTTTTTTAAAGGAGGAAAATGGCTTAAATAACTAAGGGGTGAGGGAAAATGTAACAGAGAAGTAAATGAAAAAAAAATGTGGTTTTTCGACTTACTTATGTTTGAGAAAATATGAAATGATTATGGTTTCCAGTTTTATAAAGCATGATTTATGGTTTCCATATTAAATGAAATGTTTATGAATATATATATATATATATATATATATATATATATAGTTATATATATATATATATATATATATATATATATATATATATGAAAATGTTTATGATTGTATTCATGGTTACCCTATGTTACAAAGATAAAGTTTAAATGAAACAATTAAAGCGCTTTGCTGCAGGTATGGTACATGGAAAGGGATAAGATTTTTATAGAGGGAAGGGAAGAGTGATGCATTTCGCCATGCACGTGAAAAGTACTTAAAAGGTTACCAACCACGATGTGATTTATTCCTGAAGGCAATGGTATTTAGTGAAAGACACGACATCTGAGGTTCCTTTGGGACATCGGTGATCGTAAGACTGTTTCATTGGAGGTTCTTTCATGGGCCAACGGTGGTTAACCGTACGCAGGTTCCATTGGATATGACAGATTCAAAAAGGAAAAGAAAGTAAAGTAAATGTTTATTGAAAGGAGATATTTATGCAATTGTTTTACACATTGTATTTGAACTATATCTGGAAACATTATTTTCCTATGAATCAGACTCACTGAGCTCCTTTAGCCTACCCTTTCCAAATGCTTTATTTTAGGGGCGCAGATCGACGAGCAGCTCGAAAGATCCCCACATGCATACTTTCGCCACGTGATGACTACTTTTTGAAAATGTATAGACCTTTTTGTAAATAATTACTTGTGCACCTTTATTTTGTAATATATATATGTTTTAAAGAAATAAACTATGAGAGCTCTGATCCTCTGTGTGGTAGAGGTACATAGGCAGTTGGGTGTAATCCCCGACTCGAGCCCAACAATTATAAAAATATTGTTTATATTTCTATGGTGTTCAGAAAATGATTTTCAATTTTGATTTGAAATTGCTTCAGGGTGTGACTCATGTCCTATAGTCGATGTGGGAGTAAATGAATATTCTCGTAGTGTACACGTTTTCTACTGCATTGTAAATCGTACGTCCGAAAACAGGAAATCCCGCCCGATTTGCAAAATGTTTAATCGTATAGAAAGGGTTTAATGTTTAAAAGAAAAAGAAAAAATTCATCAGTGTTAATAAGATTTTAATGGAAAACATAATCAGATAAATGGGTTCGTTTAATCGATTCACTTTAAAAAGGGTTTAAAAGAAATGTTTTCTCAAATCTGTAGGAGTGCTGAGGGTCCCTCAAGTTAGGAAGAGGAAATCCGGGTCAGTCCTTCAAGAATGCTTGCATCGGTCTCCGTCTACTGGGGCAAGAAATTCAAGTCCTAGGAACAGGTGTGAAGTAATCGAAAAGGAAAATACCCAGCTTTTGAAAGAGGTTAGCATTCGTATAACTTATTAGACCCATGTGTCTGGAAAGAATATGGTTCTCTAATTAGTGAAATGTATAGTGTATGGAGGAATCTATATTGTACTACCTTGCGTCTTTAACAAGTTAAGATCTCGAAATAATGGTTGAACCATGTTATAAAATGATGCAAAAGTTGATAATTATACATTGATCTATTTCCCAATGTAAAATTACTCAATTAACTCTCAATTTCAATTCATTTTGATTTTCTTATCATAATTATAGAATTTTATTTAGTCATTCTTCTCTGTTATTCAAAAACAACTCAACTACTTTATGAGTTCAAAGCAAAAGAAGATCTGAGCAATGGGGTAATTGATCTTTAGATCTCTCATCAATCCTCGTAGGAATGATATCTGGACTTAAAATCCATTGTATTACTTGTATGACCTATGCACTTGTAGAGAATTATACCAATAATAAATTTTCATTATTACATACAAATCAGAAAACATTTTCTTATAATTTTTAGTTAACATCAATATTTTGGTCTTAATAAGTTTTTGGCGCTACTGCTCTGTGGACTAAATAGCTTGAGGCAAGTGCGCTGTAAGTTTCTAAGTACAATGCATCGATCTCATTAATATTTTAGTCTTAACAAGTTTTTGGCGCCGTTGCCGAGGACTTTAGTTAGTCTTTGGTAGTCGTGTCAACATTTGGTCTAATTAGTACTGATGATCAAAGTTAGCATTTAGGAAAGAAGAAACCAACCTGCCCATCTAGTGGGGAATCATAAGATGAACAAAGAGTTCGAATGATGGGGCGATCACACGATGGTCCTTAATACGTGGAGGAAGTTCATTTGTCATCGCAATAGGATTTCATAACTTAAGCCCAACACAAACTTCCAACCCATTACATACCAAATTTCTGGAGAACCATGAAAATTTCTCATATGACCTATATTACAAAGAAGATGAGACTGTAGAATTATCAAGAGTTAAAGATGGTCAACATGGCTTCTAAGGACAGTAGCAGCAAAACAACCAAAGAATTGAGACTCAGGGCCAAAGAAGGTCCTTGTCTTTTGAAGAACAAATGTTAAGCTTCATTGGAGAAAACAAGAGACTATTGAACATTCATGAATAAATTTTTTCTGAACTAATAGCATTTCAAGCAAACACAAATGTGTTTCAAGCCAACACAAATGGGTCTTTGAAAAATCTAGAGACATAAGTAAGGCAGATTCAGAACCAGTCTATGGATTCCTTCCCAAGTGATACAAAGAAGAATCCGAAAGACTGTATGGAAATTTCTCTTAAGAGTGGTAGAGAACTGAAAGAAAGAGAAGAAAATGAGAAGAAGATGGATGAGATAGAAAAACATGTAGAAATTGGAGAAGAGATAAAGCACTACAGTTCAAAAGTTACTGAAAAAGAAAGAACAGAAAAGGTTCAGCAAAAGCAGCCAGTTGAAGAGGGTGATATGAGAACGAAAGAAGATGTGCAAGCTTACAAGTCTCTAATCCCATTCACTCAAAGGCTGCAGAAAGCTAAGCTAGAAGAGCAATTCTCTAAATTCTTTAACATGTTCAAGAAAATAGAGATAAATATCCCTTTTTCTAAGGCACTGACTCAAATGCCTCACTATGCTAAGTTCATGAAGGATATACTGAACAGAAAAGGGAAATTTGCTATAGAAGGAGTAGTGAGCTTGACAGCAACCTTTAGTGCAGTTATTCAGAAAACTTTACCAATGAAAATGTAGGATCCATGCAGCTTCACCATTCCTTGCACCAGAGGGGATTATGAAATGGGAAAAGCACTATGTGATTCTGGAGCTAGCATCAACTTGATGCCCTTATCTGTTGTCAAAAGACTAATTTTTGGGGAGCTCACTCCCACAGCCATGACCCTACAGATGGAAGACATAACCTTAGCTCAACCAGAGGATATCCTTGAGGATGTGCTTATCAAAGTGGGAAAGTTCATTTTTCTAGTAGACACTGTGGTTATTGATATTGAAGAAGATAAACAAGTCCCATTGTTGCTAGGAAGGCCTTTCCTTGCTAAAGGATCACTTGATATGTAAAGAAAGAGAGTTTACTCCTGTGGCTGAGATAGGCTTTGGCATTTAATCTCAATCGTATTTGAACACTGAATTTAATAATGTCGATTGTGAGATCAGAGAAACAAAAGTTCCCATCGGGCCTAAATTGAAATGATTGTAAGATTCAGAGTTCAATGAATGAAAATGAGATGAATTTCCAATATGCATCAGTGTCTTTGATTGCTGAATTTCCAGCACAATTTAATTCTGAAGAAGAAGATCGGCCTGGAATGAAAGCAAAGGTAAAAATCAAGTAGTTATGAAGGGAAGGCTCTCAAAGTAAACACATGTGCAGGGTTTAATTATGAAAGAATTGCCCAAATATATTCGATGGTGAACTCTCCCCTGTTGAAAAATCTTAACCAGTAATTATATCAGCTGACTTGACAAAGCACAAAGAATAGAAACTGCTGGAAATTCTTAAGAAGTATAAGGGAGACATTACTTGGTCAATAGATGATTTAAAAGGAATTAGCCCTTCCATTTGTATGCATAAAATTCTCTTGGAGGAAAATGCAAAGACTTTGATAGAACATCAGAGAAGGCTAAATTCAGTTATGAAAGAAGGTTTTAAAAGCAAAGTATTGAAACATTTAATGAAAGCTTCATTTATGCACATCGTACAACCCTCGGGTCACCACTATGTAGAATCTCTAAGAAGGGTGGATTCATCAATACAGAGAAATGAAATAATGAATTAATTTCAACAAGAACTCTGACAGGATAGAGGATGCATAGACTAAAATCGAATATCGCTATAAGAAAGCGATCATTATCCTCTACCTTTCATCACTAAATGTCGACGTGCCAAGAGATACCCACATTTTTGTTTTCTTGATGGATACTCTGGTTATAATCAAATTTCCATAGCCCCTGAGGACTAGGAGAAGACAACTTTTACTTGTCCTTATGGCACCTTTGCCTTCAGAAGGATGCCATTTGGATTATGTAATGCTCCTACCACATTTCAAATGTGGCGTATGTCTATATTTTTGATTCGTGGAAGAGGCTATGAAATCTTCACATGACTTTTCAATGAGGATTCATTTTATCATTGTTTATAATAAAATTGTACTTCGTAGATGCTAAGACAAAAATCTAACTCTTAATTGGGAAAAATTCCATTTCATGGTAACATAAGGCATTGTCTTGGGTCACAAAATTTCTACAACTAGATTAGAAGTTTACCAAGCTAAAGTTTCCATCATTGAAACTCTTTTTCCACCTACCACAATAGGAGGGATTAGAAGTTGGATTCTATAGAAGATTAATAAAAGACTTCTCAAAAATATTGAGGCCACTGTGCAGATCACTTGAAAGAGAAACAAAATTTGAATTTGATGGAAAGAGTAAATGTGCTTTTGAAGAAATCAAGGAAATATTGATCAGAGCTCCTATCATGGTAACACCAGATTGGAACAAAGAATTTGAGATCACGTGTGATGCCAATGATTATACCAAGGGAGCTGTGATAGGACAAAGAGCTGACAAGACCTTCAGAGCCATATATTATGCTATCAAGACTTTAAATGAAGAACAAGAGAATTATTCAACAACTGAAAAAGAAATGCTAAGAATGTCTGCCGTAGTTCAAAGCTATATATTGGGTCTCATGTAATAGTGCACACTGATTATGCAGCAATTAAACACCTGATAGCAAAGAAATATGCAAAGCCAAGACTAATTAGATGGGTTTTACTGCTACAAGAATTTGATTTGGAAATCAAGGATAAGAAAGGCAATGATAATGTGATAGCCGATCACTTATCAAGACTAGAGAAGCTTATGGAAGATGAAAGAGGGAATTGAAATTAAGAATTTCATCAGCATCTTTTCAGTATCAACTAAGTACTATGGTATGTCGTTATAGTGAACTTTTCACTGTGGAATTATGCCACTGCACTTAGCTACTGTAGCAAAAGAAAGTCGAGCCGATGCTAGGCTTTATATATGGACGACCATTGCTTTTTTAGAAGATGAGAATATCATTGGCCGGGAAGATGTGTACCGTGAGGCGGAACGTTTCGGATTTGTGGATAAATGCCATTCATCACCATAGGGAGACACTTTGCAGGAGACAGAACAACCCAGAAAATTCTCCAGTCAGGTTTTTATTAGCTAACTTTATTCAAAGACTATTCACTTGGTTAAATGACATGAAAGACAAATAGAAAATTCAGCACACTGTATAAGAAATTTATTTTACTCATGAATTATAGTGTATCTTTTATGTATGGGGATAGACTTACGGGCCTTTTCCCACCTTCATTTGAAACCCATAAATTTCCTAAATATGGATTATGTATCTAAATGGGTGGAGTTTACAATTTTTGCCCTGCAAATGTCACACATACAGGGGTTTATTCAAAGAAATATCTATAGTAGATTTGGAGCCCCTAAAACTATAATAAGTGATAAGGGAAGCCATTTTGCAAACAAGTTGTTTGCAAAACTTATGAGTAGGTATGGAGTCATACATGTTATGGGTTTGGCTTATCACCCTGAATTAAATGGGCAAGCTGAGATATCCAACAAAGAAATCAAGAATATTCTCGAGAGACAAATCAACGTGTACAAAGATTGGTCAACAAAGTTGGGATTTGATGATTGCGGGCTTATAGGATTCGCTTATAAGTCCCCTATCGAATGTCCTACATGTAATCAGGTATGGTAAACAATGTCATCTACCTCCGGAACTTGAGTATAAAGTAATGTAATAAAAATTTTGAATCCATGATTTCCAGCCGTAGAAAGATATCTAATTTGAATGAATTAGAAGAGCTAAGGAATGAAGCTTATGACAATGCAAGAATTTACAAGGAAAAGACTAAGAAATGACATGACCAGAGGATATTGGGGAAAGAATTCAAAATAGGAGAATCAGTCCTCTTGTACAATTCAAGGCTTAGATTATTTCCTGGGAAGCTCAAATCAAGGTGGAGCATCCTACATACCATTGCACTGGAGTGCTAATCAAGTCACATTTCAGAAAATGGAGCTTAAGGTTAATGGCCAAAGATTGAAGCATTATTTAGGAGGCAATCTAAATGAAGAATAGTTCCAAATTTAAAGAGAAAGAAAGAAATTGCTGAAAAGAGAAAATATTGCAGCAAAGTCTAGCCAAAGACTTAGTATGAGTGCTGATAACCTGCTAAAATTTTAGTTTCCATTTAAATGTGATTTTATCACATTTTGTGTGTTTGAAGTTTAGCTTTTTAAATTTTTGAAAGTTTATGTTAGTAATTTTTTTTCAGGTCATAAAGCTAATCGTGGTGAGTTCTTGTCAAAGGCAGGTTGTAATACAAGGAAGGAGATAAAGCATATTAAAAGAGAAAAGCATGCTCAACAATCTTGTGAGAAATTTCCTAATTAGCTTTTGTGACATTTTGATTTTTTTTTTTTTGAATAGTTACTGATCTAAGAAATTGGGCTAAAAATGATCATGCTTGAATTGAGAAGCTTTGTTGTTGTTAAAATGGGTATTCACAGGAATGATTTGATTGTTATGGATGAAATGCATGATGTTTGTTTGTTGATTGGTTGAAACTGGTTAAAATGGTATTTTGGATAATAAGGCATATTTTGTTGCAACATTGTTTTACCCAAATGTTATGTTGCAACATTATTTTTAGCATTTCAAGACATTAATATGTTGCGACATAAAATTTTTTTGTCCAACAATTGCAGATTTGCAACCCAAGGTGTTGTGTCGCAATGTGAATTTTCTTTGTTGCAACATGATTTTTAAACCTCAAGGCTTATTATTTATCGCGACAAGGAAAATTTATATTGCAACATTATAAGGTTGTAACTCACAGTAATTTGTCGTGATATAAATAATCATTGTCGTTACAGACTTTTAAACTTCTAGGCCAACATAAATTTTTTTGTTGCACACGTCTTTTGTAATCCAAGGCATTCTTTTTGTTGTGACAAAGAATAGTTATATCGCGACATAATCTATGAGACTTAAAACTGGGTTATTGTCATGACATAAAAATTATTTTTCGTGACAATTCAATTGTCGCAACATTAATTGGGCCTATAAAAGAGAATTTAGAATGGTTGGAGTCCAAACATTTGCCTTTTTCCTCTAAAAAGCATTAAAATCATCCCTTACATTTACCAAATCCTTTTCCCATTCTCTTCGAAGACCCTAAATCCCATTCCAGTAAGCCAAAATGTTTGAAACATTGAGTTTGATTCCAAACCTAAATGAGATTATGGAAGAATATGTGGGAAATGAAGTGGAAGTCACTCAAGAACCTCTGACAATAGTTACTCATGAAGAAAGATTAGAAGCAAGAATAGAGACTGAACAACCAACTGAAGAAGGAAGAAAAAGAAAGCGGGGTGTTGAAGAAACTGAAATAGAGCAGAGGTAAGAAAACTAAGTGGGTGATTTCTTTTCAGAGCGTTCTTATTTCTCCTAGAAGGAAAAATTGCAATACAGAGATTTCATTGACGAAAGACGGTTCAACAAGCTCATTTCACCCTTTTTAGAAATGATTGAGAAGAAAGGGTGGCATTTGTTTTGCGAGCACAAAGCTCCTGGTTTTGTGGATGTGGTCAAGGAGTTTTATTCAAACATGGTGGGATTGAGAGAAACGACTTTTTATGTCAGAGAGAAGTGGATATCCTTTAGAAAGGAGAAAATAAATGAAAATTTTAATCTGAAGGAGCTGAAGAATGGTTTCAAGTTTAAGAAATTGCTAAAAGAGCCAGATTACTAGAAGATAGTTGACTTGCTCACAGATGGAAAAGGGAAATGGGATTCTATAAGGAAGAACCCCCAAGAATCTATTGCAAGAGGCTCATTGACAGAAGAAGCAAAGGTCTGGTTCTACTTTATTGGTTCAAACCTCTTACCCTCGAAGCATCTCAGTATAGTGAGAAAGAATGAACCAATACTCTTATATGTAATCTTGAAGGGATATAAATTGAGTATGGGGAAGATAATAGAGAACTCTATTTGAGTGCAGTAACTATAGGGTTTATTACCACATCCAGCGATCTTTGATTGTGTATCTTAGGAGGTGTGGAAGGGGTGGGAAAGAAGAAGAAACATGTCCCAAGACATCTCCCTTGACATTAACTAGCATAACAAAGCCTCAAACAAAAAAGGACAAGAAGAAGGTTCAAGAAATTGAGGAAGAACAAAGGGATAACAGAGAAAATGAGCAAGCCATTGTGGTGAGCTCAATAAAGGAAAGAGAAGAAAGACCAAGAAATCTGAGCTCAATCTGGAATCTACCTCCAGATGATAGAGACTACAACTAGGGAACTTGCTGAAGGTTCTGGACAGTAAGGAAATGGCAAAGAAATCATGGAAATTCTAAGAGAAATGAGGCAAGATATGCAAGAAAGAGATAAATAGTTGAAACTGCAATTGTAGCTGAGAGATGTATATGGATGCTGAGTTGAGAAAGAGAGTACTTTAATGAAGTGATCAGAATAGAGAGAAGACTTGGAAATGAGAGAGACATAGTAGATAGAAGTAATAAGAGCAAGAGATGTGGCCTTATGGGAAGAGACAAGCATACATGGTCCAATCTATTGAAAATGTTGGAGGACAAAGGCAAAGTCCTAAAGGCAACTTTGGAGTAAAGGGACATATATTGGTTGAATAGTCTTGAGCATTGTAAACAAAGTTATAGACCGATGAATTATGAGTAGATCAACAATAGGATAACATTGGAATTCGTAGGCAAAAGGTAGTGTGAATTGGTAAAAAGTAATGTAGAGATTTTGGATTGGGCAATGAAGACAACATATGGCAAAAAGAAAGTGCCATGGCCAAACATCCAAATTTCTGATTATGTGCCTTATACCATAGTGCCCTTAGGTGTTGATAAACTTGATATACCTTTTACCAATCATAATAAACTTGAAGAAGACATAGTAGATAGAAGTAATAAGAGCAAGAGATGTGGCCTTATGGGAAGAGACAAGCATACATGAGTCCAATCTATTGAAAATGTTGGAGGATAGAGATAAAGTCCTAAAGGCAGCTTTGGAGTAAAGGGACAAAGATTGGTTGAATAGTCTTGAGCATTGTAAACAAAGTTATAGATTGATGAATTATGAGCTGATCAACAACAAGATAACATTGGAATTCGTAGGCAAAAGGTAGTGTGAATTGGTAAAAAGTAATGTAGAGATTTTGGATTAGGCAATGAAGACAACATCTGGCAAAAAGAAAGTGCCATGGCCAAACATCAAAATTTCTGATTATGTGCCTTATACCATAGTGCCCTTAGGTGTTGATAAACTTGATATACCTTTTACCAATCGTAATAAACTTGAAGAAACATCTCATGCAAAAAATTCCAAAGCTTGTTTCAAAGTCTCTTAACCCTCTGGTCAAATCTTCTCAAGACCTAAAAGAAAACAAGAAAAAGTGAATCTCTTTTGTTTGATTGTCTTGCTTGTATATGTTGTAATCATCACATGAGTTCAATGAAATATCTTTGTCAAATCTGTGCAGTTATGTTTTGGAGGAAGTTTGTGCATTCTGGTTATATCTTAAGAATAAGCACTATTGACAGACATAAATATATTAACCAAATCTTCAACACAACTAGTAGAGGCTACTCATTCCTCGAAAACAACGCCAAAAACTTGTTGACAGACATAAATATATCCACAAAATCTTAAACACAACTACTAGAGGCTATTCATTCCCCAGCAACGACGCTAAAAACTTGTTAGACTTATCTGTCTTAACATAGACCAAAACTGACTAATTGTTGAAGACCAAATTAACCCAGTAATTAGCACTACCTCCTAAGAGTATTCAGTCCCCTGCAATGACGCCAAAAACTTGTTAGAACCAAAATATGTGATCCACTAAATTGTTAGACTAACCATAGATATAAAATATGTTGCTTGCCTTGTATTAGAAGGCTTCATGTGAAAATGTTTTTTGGTCTAGTTCATTACAAGTGCACAGGTCATACAAGTAATAAAAGTGGATTTAAATCCAAATATCGTTCCCATAAGGATTGATTAGAAATCTAAATATCAATTACCCCATCTACTCAAATCCTTTCTATTTGAACTCCAAATTTAAAAGTGATTTGGTTTAGAACTAAAGGAAATGTAAAAACTAAATAAAATTATATAACTATATATAAAGAATTCAAAATAATTAGATTGAAAATTTTTAAGGTAAGCTAACACTGGGAAATAGAGCAGTGTACAATTATAAATTTTTGCATCATTTTATAACATGGTTCAACCATTAGTTTGAAATATGAACTTGTCAAAGATGCAAGGTAGTATAGTTTGGATTTCTCCATACACCATACATTTCACTAATTAGAGATCCAGGTTCCTTTTGAATACATGAGTTTAATCAGTTACTTGTAGAATATAACCTCTTTCTAAGATCTGGGTATTTTTTCTTTTCAGTACTTCACACCCAAATCTTAGGACTGAAGAATTCTTGCCCCTATAGACAAGATTATGCAAGTCTTCTCTAATCTTATTGGTATCTCGTCCTTCAAATATAATAAAATTTTCTATCTCCTTGATTAGATCTCTGCTAACATGGGATCAAGATCCCTTCATTAGACTACGGAGAAACCTCTTATCAACTAAACTGATACATCATCCAACTATTCTCACACTATGAGTAAATTAGTGATCTATCGAAGTAATCTTTTAGAGTTCATTAGTTCCGTAATATTAGTCTAACATACCCCCGAGTAATTGCTTCATACTCTCAAGAATCTCCATCTCTGTGTCACTTAGAGGGCCTCATGGAAATCAGAGTAAGATACAGTCATTTTCTGAGTACACGCTACTAATATTTTGAACAAGTAACTTCAAGAACAATACCAATTAAATAAATTCATGATTTTGAACTATGACGTTCTTTCAAGTTATGCAAAAAATAATAATTAACATCGATCTATTCCCAGAGGGAGTTCAGTCTTTCAAAACTGGATTACAAATATCAGTGACTAACTAATCAGGAAAATTCATTGAGATTGCAAGTGAACTGAAATCAATGAACTCCAGAAAAATTTCCAAATTCCATTTAAGTCAGACAGTAATGAAAACTACAATTTTACAATGAATCTAACTCGAAACTTTGCACCAGATCACTATTCAATCCCAAAAGAAAAAAAAACTAAAATGATAAGTTAAAACTAAATTGATGAAAAAAGAAATAAAAAAAAAAGAAACATGAAATAATAGACAAAGGAGTCTCCAACTACCCAAAAGCTCCTTCGTTTTGCGGAAGCTGCGCACAATGCCCTAGGTACTTCTATTCATAGATTTTCAAATGATGGGCCGCACTTCAAGGCTCAAATTGTCGATCCCCAAAAATCTGGCCTAGTATGTTGCTTTGTCACGACATTGAAAATTATAGATGACGCCAATTTGTCATCTTTCTTCTTTGCTTTATCGTGACTTAGTAGTTTTCTATATAGGCCTTAGTTTCATCTTTCTTCTTTAGAATTTTGTCATGTGAAGTTATCTTTGAAGTTGTCTTGTAATTGTCGCGTGACACGGAGTGTGCGTGTTGCGACACTCTTTGTTCAACGATGTTTTAATTCATACTTGCTCTTGAAAAATGTCACGACATAAAATTTCTTTATTGTGACAAAGCTTCTTACCCTTCAGCTTTGTTGTATGTCGCAACATAATTTTGAAATGTCTCGACATATAATACTCTTTTGCTCACACTGTGTCGCGATAGTCTTATGTTCTCTTCCAGGCGCTTCTCTTTAACTTATGTCACAACATAGCTTTCCATTATTGCAACATATATTTTTTCATTCAGCTCTTCATCTTTATCGCGACATAAATTACTGTGATGTGACATTCTTTATGTGGTTCTTCTCAACCTTTTTCACGACAATATTTTCTTTTTTTGTGACAGAGTTCCTCACAGCTGCATGTTGTTGTTGTCGCGACATAAAACTTCTATGTTGCGACATAGTCTTCATTGTCTTACCTTTGGCTAAATTTAAACTTTATGTCCACAGTGAGACTTTGAAAGCGATATGACATATTTCCTTCCTTGATCTTTGTCGCTAGGCGACTTGTTTTGTTCTGGCGTATTGAAATCTTTGTCCGCGACCCGACTTGTCTTGATTTGTCTCATTGCTCTTCCATTTTTTGTCGTGACAAAACTCTACTGCCATTTGCTTGATCATTGTCGCGACAGAGCAAAATAATATTGCAACATTCTCCTTCAAGAACTTCTCAATCAATGTCGCGATACAAAAATCCATTGCCACGACAAAGTTGTGAAATGTCGCGACATTCTTCACTTCTAACTTGAGTTTAGCTTCATCTTTGTTGCGACATAGTATCTGCTGGTGTCCTTGAAATTATGTTGCGACATTTTTGCCTTATCCAATTTTCCTCTTCTTTTCTTCTTGGTTGTAACTACTACATTCAAAGCAGTAAAACACAAAGTTAGTGAATATTCCATAATTCGGCATTAAAAATGAGTCATAATTCCAAAAATATGCAAAGAAAATGGACTAAAAAACCAGTGGTTTAGGACTCATCAAATTCCCCAAACTTAGGTACACTTATCAAAACAAGAAAATAAAATTTTGTTCAATTCTGAACAATTCGGCTATTTTTAAGGACATTTTTCTGTTCTACCATAGACATATTTTCTATTGAATCCACAATTTAGCAGGAAAAATAAGTCAATTGTAAAATTATGTTTGAATAGTTTCCCATCCAGAACAAGGAAGATTTTCAAGTAAGTTCACTAAATAGGCAAATAATAGTATGAACATTTCAGTTATTTAACCCTGATTTGTGAGTGTGAATGTGAGTGTGTGATGGTCTTCTCTCTTTTTCATTGGTAGATTAGTTAATCTTCTGAGACAATAGTCAAATAATAAACTCCTTGTTGATTTTTCTAAGTCCCATATGCTTGTTTGTCATATTAATCTCCACTAATATTGGAACATTTTACCACTTTAGAATCAATTAGGTGTTTTGGAAGCATAATGTGTGACAGGTAGTTGGGTAAATGAATGGACAATTTAACCTCAATTTTACCCAGATTCCATTTACAACTCAAACCTATTGCCTTCATTTTTCATCCTTGACTTTTTCCATTGATATCAACTTTCAAACATACCCAAACTTGGTTTGATGCATCTTTTTGAATACTCTTTATTGTGGTATTTTTCTTGATCGCTTTTAGACTGTATATTCTCTTCGTCATATTAGAAGCTTTTTCACTTTTCATTTTCTATCAAGGTTTATGGAATAGTGCAATATTTTGTCTTTTTAAGCTTTCTACCACCCTTAACGAACTTTGGGTTAGTAACTCCCATACCAGTTGTCATTAGGGTATTAGGTGTTGGCTACTAGAACTTAATTGTTCAAGGGAGGAAGGCTACAAGACAAAACTCATTCCACCTTGAAACTTTATCTTTTCACAGCTTGTTTTCTTCATTATTTTCATCTTTTCTCATCTCAATTGGTTGTCATTTTTCAATCTTCTTATCTTCTTTCACAATTCGAAATACTACTCCCCCAAACTTGTCTTCTTCTATTATTAATGTATTTGTCATGAAATCTGGGCAAATAAGGGTTCTTTATTGTAGGATTAGATTTAAGGGAGGATTTAGGATTTTCATTTACTGGTTGATGATGAAATTGGTCGTTAGCTTAAATAAGGAACTAAGGTATATGCATATGCATATTATAAGGGTAGGCTTTGAAAGGTTCAAACTTCCAAGAATGGCCTATATCATTTCTTATTAGTGGTATTGCCTAGAATTTCACCTTGACTAATAATCTAACAAGTGCTAGGACATTAGGGAGATTAAACTATGAAGGATCCCAGAAGATGTCCCTAATCTTAGCACAATTTGTTTCAGAGGTACTTTTGACCATGTGCATTGTTTATCAGGATTCATAATAACTAAAGTGTTTACAAAAATAGAATTATAGGTCTTATTTGTTCCATCATTTGCTTAAATCTTCCTTATTCTTAAAGTTCAACATATTCATTGATAATATTACAACTTCCTTTTTCAATTCATTTTATCCTACCCCCAATTGGTTTCAGAACTATGTATTGTTTGGTTTCTGGACATGTTACTATGTTGTTTTACAACTTAAAGGCTTACACAAATCAAAACATTCGGACAAAAAAAATTTACTTATAGCCACAATTCAATTCGATCATCATTCAAATTTCACCAAACAATTCATAGCTGTAATGACAGAGGAAAATTGGTTTCTCCATTATTCAACAAAGCTATACAACTAAAAATTCATCAATCTTTATTTATTTAAAATCAAGAAATGAAAAAGAAAATAAAGACAAGAAAGATGCAAGAGGAAATTGGACACAAATGTTTGTAACTGAGTTTTCATTTAAGTTTTCAGGTACAGAGGATTTAATTACAAAGAGAGAAATAAGGGAGGAAGAACAGGGAGTTGGTCATTTTGAGGATTTTAAAGCTTTTTCTTTGGTTGCTTTCATCTTCAAATATTCTTCAACTTCCTCTATTGGGGTTAGTTCCTTCTTTCCTCTTGTACCAGATGTTTTGTTTTGAGATGGTGTTGTTGAGTATTAAAGGGTATTTCGTCCTGGTTGGAGTTAGAAAAATGTATGGGAGAATTACGTGACATCACGAGAGCACTATTAACCAATACGATTACTCTGAGTTAGGATATTCTAATTTGTGGAAGCGATGCTTTCTTTTTGCCCGAGACTGTCTTCATAGCCCAATCTAAAATCTTTGCATTACTCTCTGTAAGTTCACGCTGCCTCTTAGCTAATGATTCCATGAGTGTCCTGTTGTTTACCTGCTTCGAGTCATTAGTCTAAAACTTTCTTTGCAATGGGAAAGACTCTTCAACCAATCTCTGTCCCTTGATTCCAAGGCTGCCTTCATAGCATTGTCTCTATCCTCTAACATTTTAAACAAATTGGCTTCATGTATTCCTGTTTCTGTCCAGAAAGCTACTTCTCTATCTCTTAGCATTGTTCCCCATTCTATATCTCTCTTTTCTAATTCTGCCCTCCATTCTAAATCCCTTTGCTTTATTTCTTTTCCCCAGTACTGATCTCTCCTTCCTAGTTCCTTGTCCAGATATTCATCTCTAATCTACTGTTGTAACTTGCATTTCTTCCCTCATTTGTTTTAGCATCTCCTTTAATTCTACATTATTGCTTTGTTGTCTTGAGCTCTCAGCTGTCTCCTGAATGGTTTCTTTTACATGAAATTACATTGAGATGGAGGCTGACTCTCATCTCTATTCATCTTAGTTTTGGGCTTTCCACAATCTTGGCTCATTTCTCTATAATTTTCTTCTTCTTCTTCTTTTTCCATTTCTTTCTCCCTGCCTTGTTTTTTGGACCTTTCGTCATTCTAGTTAATGTCAAGGGAAGCCTTGAGACAGTTAACATCTTCCAGTCTCGTTGCACCTCACAAATGTAGAGTTTTGTGATTATGGCATTAGGTGGCGGGATCGATTTATATTTGTATTCTAAGTAACTCATAATGGAATTTTCAATTATCTTGCCACATTGATTTATACCCCTTCAAACAAGGCATATGGAGTGTTGTATTTTCTGCCGTACTAAGATGCTTTGATGGCGGCTAAAAATTTGACCCCAACCATAAACCAAACCTTAACTTCCTCCCAGTAAAAGACCCTCTAGCAATGGATTCATTTAGGGTTTTCCTCGCTGCCTTCCATTTTCCTTTTCCATTTGTTAGCAAGTCTACAATTATCTGATATTCTGGCTCCTTTAACAGTTTCTTGAACTTGGAACCATCTTTTTGCTCCTTTAGATTAAAAGTTTCATTTATCTTTTCTTTGCTAAAAGATATCCACTTTCATCTGACACACACCGTCTTCCCTCTTACTCCCACCATGTTAGCAGAGAACTCTTTGACCAATGCAACAAAGCCAGGTGCCTTGTGCTCGCCAATATATTCAGGGAATGGGTACAATAAAGCTACTATTAATTTTTGCTTAAAAAAAAAAAGCATTCCCTTAAACTTCAACTATGCATTATCATTAAAGAACAAGTTAGGGAAAAAGAAAAACTCCCCCTTTGTAGAACTTTCTGCATAGTGATTATGAGAAAGAATGCTTCCAAATAAATTTCATCTCTAATGCAACTTCATTGTCTTGAAAAATCAACAAAATTACAAAAAAAAATTTCAAACAAAATTAAATCTAAACTTTAAACACACAAAATTTAACAAAAGCAAGCTAACTATGAAAATTAAAATTTCATTAAGGTTCCCAAGAAGCCGCCGCTTAATGACTTTAGCTGTGACATTTGTCGCGAATTGTTTTCCCCTTTCAAAGAAAATTCTTCTCTCTTCAAAATCAATCTAATCTTCATTTATGTCTCTCCAAGATAATGCTTTACTCCTTGACCATTAACTTAAACTCATCTCCGTAACCTGCCAGTTACTGCTCCAAAGGGTGTACTTAAGTACCACGTGTAAGGCCCACTCCATCTTAACTTCATTTTCCCGAAACAACTTGAAGCCTGAATCAGAGTAACAGACTAGCTCTCTCGCTTTGAATTCTTTTCTTAGAATTTTCTGATCATGCCACTTCTTTGTCTTATCTTTGTAGATTCTGGCATTATCATAAGCTTCATTCCTCAACTCTTCCAATTCATTCATTTGGAGTAATCTCTTTTCCTTGGCAGCTTGGAAATCACAGTTCCGTTTCTTGATGGCCCACCTAGCTTTATATTCAAATTCTAGAGGAAGATGAAAAGGTTTTCCAAATACAATTATGTATGGAGACATTCCAATAGGAGTTTTGTAAGTAGTTCTATAAGTCTACAATGCATCATCTAGCCTTATAGGCCAGTCTTTTCTGCTTGAGTTCACTGTTTTCTCTAGAATCTTCTTCATCTCCCTATTGGAAATCTCAGCTTGCCCATTTGACTAAGGGTAATAAGCCAATCCTATTACATGTCTAATTCAATATCTACTCATCAGTTTTGCAAAAACCTTGTTATCAAAATGGCTTCCCTCATCACTAATGATTGTTTTGGGTTCTCCAAATCTTCTCAAAATATTTCTTTGAATAAACCCAACCACTGTGCTAGCATAATTTTTTGGACAAGCTATTGATTCCACCATTTGGATATATAATCCACAACTAGGAGAATGTATAGATTTCAAAATGAGGATGGGAAAGGTCCCATTAAGTCTATCCCCCATACAAAAAAATCTGTACTACTAGGATTCTCGTAGGCATCTCATTTCTTCTCGCTTATGTTTCCTATCTCTCTCGACATTTATCACAATGTTTTACCATTCAAACACCAATTAATTGTGCCAATAAAAACTTGATCGAGAATTTCCATGGATGTTCACTCTCCTGCAAAGTGTCCTCTTATATACGATGCATGACATTTATCAAGAATTCCACCTGTTATATTTTTGGTACATCTCTTTGATAATCATATTTTCTCCGTCAAAAGTAGGGTCATCCCAAATATGTAAATCTTCTATCAATTCTCAACTTCCTTTCTACCGGTGGTCGAACTCGTGTGCCATAATCTCCATTGTGCTATAATTCATACACGCGATACCAAGGTACTGAATCGATAAATAAAAATAGCCGTCACAGAAAGCTTTCGCTATTTCATTTCCTTCCTCTTCGTGAGTCTTTTCCATTCTAGGCAAGCGATCAGCCTATCACATCATTACTACTCCTTTGTTTTGATCTCTAAATCAAATCTTTATAAATAGTAATAATTAATCTGATCGCCTTGGTTTGACATCTTTCTTTTCCATCAAATATTTAATAGCAGCATGATTAGTGTGTATTATAACATGGGACCCCAATATGTAAGGCCATAAATTTTTTCATAAGCAAACACCATTGCTAGCATCTCCTTTTCCGGTGGGTCGAGAAGTGCTCTCTCAGGCTTCATTGAAAGTTTTGGCTTTCGCATAAGATATGGTCTTGGCACTTCTGGCTTCTTTTGTCCCAATACCACTCCTATCAGACAGTCATCGGTATCACACATTATTTCAAACTCGTTCCAGCTAGATGTTACCATGACGAGTCGTAGTCAACTGACTTAATTTCTTTAAATGCAACCTTGCAGGATTCATCAAAATCAAAATTTGCATCTTTTTCCAACAATCTGCATAATGGTCTAAATGTTTTTAAGAAGTCCCTTGTAAATCTTCTATAAAATCCAAGATGTCCTAAGCTCTTTATCCTTTTTAACTATCAGAAGAGGGCAGAGAGTCTTTAAAATAGGTAACTTTGCTAGTCTACTTCTGTACTCCTTGGTCAGAATCTCAGGCTCCAAGACAATACCCTCTGCTACCATGAAATGACATTTTTCCCAATTCAAAGCTAGATTCTTGTCTTGGCACCTTTGAAGTATTGTTTCCAAATTTCTAAAGCATTTCTCAAAATTGGATCCATATACTAAGAAGTCATCCATGAAGATTTCCATAACCTCTTCAACAAAATCTAAAAACATAGACATCATAAATATTTGAAAGGTGGCAGGAGCATTACATAATCCAAATGGCATCCTTCTATAAGCCAAGGTGCCATAAGGACATGTAAATGTAGTCTTCTCCTGATCCTCAAGGGATATGACAATATATTTAAATCCAGAATATCTATCAAGAAAACAATAATGGGGGTGTCTTGCTAACATGTCTAACATTTGCTCAATGAAAGGTAGAGGATAATGATCCTTTTCGTAGTAAAGATTCGGCCGTAGTCTACCCTCCATCCCGCTATGTAGTTCTCAGAGGGAATCAATTTATTCTTCTCATTTTTATCATAAATTAATCCACCCTTTTCGAAACCACGAACCGGTCTGTGGTCAACTAAACAGGTATACATGTTCGATTCAATATATTTCAAGATCGTGATTTATAGATTTCAGACTCTGATACACGAGTGTCTTGTATTATTCTAGTGAGATTTTGTATGCAGATGGTGATCGACGCAATCTCTATCGACCAAACAATTTCTTCCTTATATTTTCTACACTCAATAGTCGTCTTCATGCTCATTAATGCGCTTGATATAACAATGTGTCTTGCTTTTCCTGGTTCTAAGAAAGCATACTTCAAATGACCGGGCAATTCCTTCAAGGTTAACCCTTCTGAACTCGTTTCTGTTTTTTCTACCTTCTCTTCATTGTTGCATTTTTTTGGGCTATTCTCATTCAAACTAAAGACTGTTCCTTTTAAATTAAAACTAAAATTCAACCATTCACAATCAAGATCATTAAGATACTAGAAAATCATCTCATTTTTGTTCATTGAATTCTAAAAATTACAATAAAATATTAGCTCAGGACTGAAGGGAACTATTGTTTCTACAATCTTATAATCTGTATTTTCACAATCAGATTGTTTTAGGCTTTTGTTCAAGTTGAAGTGTACTTCTTCTTCTCCCACCCTGAGAGTTAGTTCTCCCTTTCTAACATCTATCAAGGTCATCTGATGAGTCTAAAAACTCATTTGATTTTTAATCCATTATTCTGAGTTTATTACAAGATAATTGTTGATTCATATACAGAAACTTGGGTAATTTGCTCAAATTTAATTTTGTAGAAAAATACACAGGTTTAAAATCTCAAGAAAACTGAAGAATTCAGCCTCGAGAACAAAAAGGAGGTCGTCTAGAAAATGAAAGTCACGACAAGGAGCTCTTTGCTCTGCTTATTTCCAAAGTTACAACATCACCAAGACTCAAGCACGAGGTCACACCAATAAAACGTGTCGAGACGAAATAAACCATTAAAGGCAAAAGGTCGAGTCGCAACGCCAATCCGAGGTCGCGACGCTGGATCCGCGACGGCCTACGTACGGTGTCTCTATAAGAAAATTTGAAGTTGCAACCAGCTCAAATGAAGGACTCAAATTGGAGTTCACTGACATCATCTCAAGGTCACGACATGGAATCAATAAAGAGTCACAACAAAGAGATTCAAGTTGCAACTACAAGTGATGGAGAATCGTAATGAAGTCGCTGACTTAATATTGAGGTCAGCGACAGAAAACCCGCCGAGCCAAGCGGCATCCTAGTTAGGGAAATCGAAGTTGCAACCATTTTGTTATTCAAAGACCCCAAGAGTGGTCGCGACCTGAATACACACTGGGCATCAACATCCAGGTCGCAATTATGTTTAAAGCAACTAAGACAACCTGCAACCAGAAAGGAGCAATGTGAGGTCGCGACATCATATTGAGGTCACGACTGCTTAGCTACAAGTAAGCTACATCAAAGTAGTCGCACCACTATCAGGCTCGCTACATATCTTCTCCGGCTATATCAAAGCAAAAGATCAAAATATAGTCGCAACCCGAAACGAAAGTCACGACCCGAGGTAAGGTAATAGAACAGTAAATGTGGTCGTGAATCTTAAAACTAAGGTCGCGACATGCGCTTTGTATAAGGAAAGGAGTCCTTACTTAGAACTAAAGTGGTGACAACTAAAGGAGGTTGCAACCTAAAATCAAGTCGTGACTGCAAAGGCAATGTAAGGAACTACAACGAGGTTGCAACGTGAGATTAAGGTCGCGACATCAATTCTTGAGAAAAACAAAGCCAAAGAGGTCGCGACCACAATTGAGGTCGCCACCACTAATCAACGAAGCTGCAAGAAACTTGGTCGCAACTAAAGAAACCTGGTCGCAACTGAACTGGAACAAATAAAGGGAATTGAGGTCGCGATAACCCGAGGTCATGACTCGAGATGCTGATTTGAAGCTGCACTCCACCTGAGTTTTTTTTTGCATTCCTACCAATTTCTTTGACTTATACAGACAAGATTAGACAAGAAGTAGCTTCCGCCTTCACTACCCGCAAAAAGTGGAAACGGAGAGGAACTCAAAGAAGGCTTTAGAGCAGTAATTTTATTTTTTTCTTGTATTTTTGTTTTCTTTCTTCTTCTTAAATTCTTTTCTTGATCTGAATCTGCGAACTATGCATAAACGAGTGGAACTGGATTTTTATTTCTATTATTTTCTTCTTAAAATTACTGCCTTAAAATTTATGAAATCTAGACAAATTTCTGGAATTCATTTCTTTCTCGCCATTGCGACATAAGTGATGTACGTGATCTGCCCATTTCTTTAATTGTAATGCGCATTGAACGCAAATTCTACTGGATTTGATATATAGTTAGTTACAGTCTTTGCTGAAAAAATATGTAGAAAATTATTTGTTGGGATTTACTGGTTTCGCTTTCTTTTTGAATTGATAGTTCCCCAATGGCATCAATACCGCCGAGGGAGTGCATCTTGCTCGATTTCCGTGGATTTCTCCGCGTGACACAGAGTCAAGATCCCCAGAGTCGAAAACATTCACTATGGGTATGCTAGACTACTATTGATGAACTCGGTGAGTTCTCAAAGTTTATTTTGATAAATCCTATCTCGCCATAATCAAGTCGGAGGGGAGTATTTAACAATATAAATAATCGTAGAGTTCACCTTATCTAAAGGGAAGCTCCCAACCTTCGTTGAGATCTAATCAAGGGAAGGGACGAACCAATAGATTTCGATGATGAGCCACTAATTATGGTAGAAATTTGCAAAAACTCGAGAAGGAAAAAGCAAAGACCTTGTACTATCAAGAAATGGGCGTGGAAGTATCGAGAAAGAAAATGCCCAGATTCTCAAGTAAGAGAATTAGAAATACAAGTAGTCGGTTTGATCTTGTTCTATAAGCAAGGGCTTCCAACCAGTTGAATACGGAGAAATCCAATTGCAATATTTAGACACCTCGACAAATCCGCATCCATCAAAGACAATAGAAAAATGTATTTTAATGCGTAAACTGATGGTTTCATCAGGATTATTCGATAGTTTTCGCTTCTCACAGAAACTAATTCAAATTCAGTGATTTTAGTTACCACTTATTTTCGGGTCGCTTACTTTGCTTTGCTTTAGCTCAACAAATAATAACAGTCTAGATCTTTATTTTCTAGATAAAACTTTCACTATGAGTTTTACCCAAATAACATGTAATTTCGCAATGTCGATCTCTAATTTCGCCAATCTTGTGGGAATGATACCTGGATTTACATTAAGATTTTACTACTTGTATGACTCAGGCACTTGGCAAAGGTCATGCATCAGACCCATATTTTAAAATCCCAACATTAAGAAATAATTATTTAATCAAGCAAATTTATCCAAAGTGATACGGCCATAAAGAGAAACAAGGCCTCAGAATCATGTGAATTCTGAGGGGTTTTAGTTTCATATGGAAAAGCAAACACCTAAAGGGCCGCAGCGTCTTCCAAGTAGCAAAGGGAACTTGTGTATCTTCCTCAACATCTACACTACAGTAGTAAGTCCATAGGAAATGAATTTCTCCCACCTCGATTAGGCACATCTCATGACTCCTTCCGATGTGTCATTGCTCCGTCCCGCCATTCGCAAGGTTATAGCCGCGGAGTCGGGCCTCCCCAAACTAAGCCCTTCACCACCACAATGGAATCAAGTTTATGCTAGCCTCGAGTCACATAAAGCCTTTTGAATCTCAAATTCCCAATGGAGGTGGAATTATGGAAGCCGCCAGGATCCGCATCTTCCGGTAAGCTCTTCTGGTAATTCACTAAACTACATGTTGTTGTTAAATTCACCACTGCTTCTTCAGCAAATTTTATCTTCTTACCCAAAATGTCCTTCAAAAACTTGGCATAGTTAGGCATCTAAGTCAATGCCTCTGCAAAGGGTAGATTAATCTCTATCTTCTTAAAGACATCCAAGAATCTAGAGAACCGTTCCTCCATGTTTGCTCTGAAGCCTCTGAGGGAAAGGAACATCAGTCACATAGTCTTGTTTTTCTTCTTTCTTTTTCAATTCTCCTTTCTCCACTTGTCTGCTCTGCAAGATGCACCTCTTCTTCTCAAATTTCCAAACACCCTTAATCGCTTAACCCATTCGTCTGCGCCAAGTAGGTCAATCTTAATCAACAATAATTATAAACCTAAATTCCTCCTACCGATCAGCAAAGCTATCGCAAAGATAAATGATCTGTGGTCAATGATGGATGAGCTTTTCATACAAATGATTTACTGAAGGCCAAAATGGTGAATTCAATTTGGATTTCGGGGATTTCAGAAAATAGGGGGTGTAATGGTCAAGTAAACTAAAATTTTAAATAAATAAAATGTAAAAGAAGTCTCCTTGAAGTGTTAGATACCGGATTTGGGTCTCTAGTTCACGAGGGTTCTCGTCCATTTCCTCGTGCTGGGAGGATGACTCCATACCATTCTCCCAAACCGATCTTCATTTAGCTTTAAAACTAAATTCCTAGATTTTCCCTTTAAAAATGCATTTATCGAGCATTAATGCTCCCACATACAGAAAACGTGACTTTCGATCTACCTCCTCGGGGAAAGACAACAGAAAGCAACTAATGAATCTCAATGGATCTAGCAATAAGCATCCACTCGAACCCTAAAAGATTACAACATCGATCAATGAAGGCACATCAAAGGAGTTCTAACCTGAGAGTGAGAAATGTGGAACATAAATGCCAATAAAACTTGCGTTAAAAAACAGAACCAACAAATACCTTTAGATCCCCGCACCAACACCCTCTATCAAGGAGGAAAGGGTTTTAGCGCCATCCTCCGAGCTGTCATCCCTGAGGGTACTCAATGTTTCGTGAAAAGTGCCAAGAAAATGAGAGAAAAGTGAAAGCGAAAAGGCTGAGAGTCGAAGCCTCGTCAATTTTATCGATGAAGGATTGATTCGATTTTATGCACTCGACTCCAGCTTATATACCGCCGTAGCAAGGGAAGTTACAAAAAAATCAAAACCAAAAGCTATTACAAGGGATAAAATGGGAAGAAACTAAAAAAAAATGCAAATGGCACAACGCCAAAAGCGTGAACGGGTGCGTGATGAACAATGCGCATGACAGAAATAAGGCAAGTATAAAGTATTCTCAAGGCTCCATTTTTCTTTTCACATTTTGCTCTTTCTTTCCTTCGGATCTGGATCTCGCAATGATGAGTTCAACTCGAGTTCTTCATGTTTGAATTGACTTGATAATTTTGGCCTGATTATCTTGCAAAAACTACAAAATTAGCCACAAAATGCGATCAGTAGAATAGCAAGGACCTTAATGTGCAAATCGGGTTAATTAGAATGATTAGTACACAAAAAGCACTCAAAATTTATAATAAATAGGGTTCAAAATAGCACTTCGGGGCACTAATCACACTCCTCTTAACCTACACATCGCTAGTCCCTTAGCAATGGAAGAAAGAGAAAGAGAGAGCATACAAAACGATAACAAAATAATGTCTTCACAAAAATGGTATTTCAAAAGGTTGTGAATGAGTAAACGCTTAGCCCTAAGTAAGAATCATTAAAGCATTACCCAATAATCCATTCGAGAGAATGAATTCCATACAAAATCGAGTATCAAGAGCCTCTTCATTAATCAACCAGTTGACTTCCCACCAAAACCTAAGGTTTGTTTGATTACCAACAATAAACTTGCTAAATGAAGACTCTCCCTAAACTGAAGCTAACGCGCCACTTCTTAGGACACTAACCAACCTAAATAGATCAGGACCCACTCGTATTCCACAACTCTTTTTGTGTTGTAAGGGTGCAATGCTGAGGAGTCGACCTTACTAAAGTCCATGTAACGGGGATCTACTGATGACTCCCAACCAATTAAGGCTTAGGGCACTAAGTCATAAGGGTCTTTCGACCACTAACTCTTCAAGTTTCACCCAGGACTCTGAATGATTTGAGACTCCAAGACCTACAACTTGCTAACTCCACCTATCCACCCGTAGCGAGCACTAAGTTTCATGGCTCCCAAACTACCGCTTAGTATCTGGGCTTTAAAGGCTTTCGCCATATACCCCTGGACCGTGCTCCTGCTCTCAAGGCAAAGCTGCAATTCTTTTTCTTCTTTTTCTTTTCTTTCTTTTGCTTTTCTTTTTCTCTTCTTTATTTTGGAAGACAAATTGGCCTTCTATTCACGTGGGGTCCTTAACCTATTAAAGGTGGTCAACAACTAGGGTAGGTTATCGCAAGGCTTAGGAGGCTGTGCGCTTTTCAAAGCTATTGAAGAAACCTTATGCACAAGGTGTGGTTACTTCAAAGGTGGAAGAAAAATGGTCGAAAGCAACAAGAGTTCAACTTATTATCCACTTAGCCATGCATGGAACCAATTTAACATCAATAGAATTCAGAAAGTTTCAATTTTTCAAACCATGTTGCTGCAACACAAAAATTTGGTTGCAAAATGGGTCTAATTTTGAAAAAGTAAGTTGTATAGTATAACAGCTTCAATAAAAAGGAAAACCATCAAGCCACTGAACATCACAAAATGGGCTTGCTCAAAATAATAACAAAACATAACATGCCACTTCCTTCGCTAACTCCCAACCAAATGTCTCATTATCCTGCACTGGGCCTCATTGGTGCCAGGGAGAAGGAATTGCTCCTCCTTGATGAGATGTGCTCATTTTTGGATAGAGATTCTGCAAGTTTTCTTCCATCGACACATTTTTCACTCAGTTTGGGCTTCAAATAAACAAGTTAGGAGAAGAAAAGAGAGGAAAAAAGTGATCAGTTAGAGCATTTTGAAAATTACACTTTTATAATAATCTCAAAAGTGTTATTTCTGCCTATATTTGGATTCTAAACTCTAAGCTTCCAACCCGCACTCAAAGTCAAAAAACGGAGTTCGAATGAAAAAGTTACGACGAAACAAAATTGGTCACAAATCGATGTTATGAAAATATTAGCATTCTTTTGAATAATAATAAAAAAATAAAAATAATAATAATAAAAACAAATTTATATATATATATATATATATATATATATATATATATATATATATATATATATATATATATTTATATATATAATTTTTTTTTGAATAATACAATAAAAACAATTTTTTTATATATAATTTTTGAAGACCAATTTTTTTTTTTTTTTAAATTTTGAGAATTAAAAACAATATATATATATATATATATATATATATATATATATATATATATATATATATAATTATCACAAAAGGACAAAACATGAACAAAGGTACTCGAGCCTTCCAGCATGCAGCTGGCGAGTGGCATAAATTTTGGGGCCACTCTACCGCACCAAAATTTACAAAAACCGCAAAATAGACATTAAAAAATTAAGAAAATTTGCAGAAAAATGAAAATTAATCTAAAAACAAAGATTGACTAAAAATTAGAGAAAATCTAAGAGGAATACCAGAAATCAAAATAAAATAAAATAAAATAAATAACACAAAGAAAATCAAAACAAAAGTGGGGTGACTGCTCCCCCAAACTGGGGCTTAAGCCTCGAGGCCACTGTAATGTGTGGAGCCTAGAACATCGAGGTTCAAAAAGCTCCAAACCGAACCCGTACCGAACCATCCACTATGCCATGCAAGGTGAGTACCGGCCATCTTCTTTTCGAGGTAGTGACTAAGGTTTGAACAATGGCCACTAGCTTCGGGAGGTTTCAAGTAGGCGTGCAATGTAGATGGATGGCCTCAGTTCTTCCACTACTCCTCGCCAACGGGATCATTCTCTTCCTCCCCATAAAAGGCATAAAGAAAGACCAATGTCCTGAGGATTCAAAATTTCTACTAGGCCTCTCAGAGGCCGTCAGAGACACCGCCTCCTCCACCATGGTGTCACTTAGCACTCCCCTCCGGATTTTCTTCCTCACGAACATTTCACGGGCAAGCTTTGGAAATTGATGTCCAGTGTTGTCAAATTTCTGTCCATTTACCTCAAGCCCATCTAATTTTTAGTCCAGAGAGTTCTCTACAGTGTCAATTTCCTTATCGTCTCGATATCTACTCACCCTCCGCTTCCTATGAAATTATCCACTAGTTTGCTCAAGTTCGCATTGCTTTCAAATGGAGAAATTAACCTGTATGCTGTGATGGCTGAGGAGTCAGGTAAAATGTGGGCATGTGGAGGTGCATAAGTCGAGGGAACACTATAGACGTGCACTCATCCATTGGTCTCTATAAATCTCTGATAGACTAATATTCGTCTGATTTCTCCCTAAGGGTCATTGATTCGCCATGGAAGGTTTCAGAATCCTCATCGACATGTACTTAATACAACGAGCAATGCCTCTCCGGATTTCTAATATACTGGAAAATGTACTCCTGCACCATGAACAGAGAAAACACAAAACAAGGAAAATAAGACAAATAATTCTACCCAAAATGGGTAATGTGAACTAAAAAAAAACAGAGAAGCAAAATTGACAAACTGCCAAGAAATCAAAACGAAAATAAAAGAAAATCTACCAAGATTTCAGATGAGGATCACAAGTGTCTCCACTCACATATGCACTTGTGGCACCATCCCCAGTAACGACGCCCATTCGATTCGCTTCAGGCAAGTAGGTTGTCTTAATCAACATTTATAAACCTAAATTCCTTCTCATCGACGTAGCAAAGCTAACAATTATAAATGCTCTGGTGTCCAACACAGGACGGGTTTTCTTCAGACAAATGATTTACAAAGTGAAGGCCAAAATGGTGAATTTAAATTGATTTTGGATTTTGTAAAACAGGTGTAATGGTCAAGTAAACTAAAATTTAAATAAAATAAAATGTAAAAGAAGTCCTCAAAATAGTTACCTGATTGGGGTTCTAAAGTTCACCGAGGGTTCTGTCCATTTCTCGTACAGGGGAGGATGACCTATAGTCATTTCCCAAACCCATCTCTCATTTAGCTTTAAAAACTAAACCCCATGATTTTCCCTTCACATTTATCGAGCATTAATGCTCCCACACGTTGAAAACGTTGGACTCGATCTACTCTCACAAGGACAAATAGAAAGCAACTAATGAATCTCGGATCTAGCACAAGTATCCACCGAACCCCAAAAGATTGCCAACACCGACCACCGAAGGCACATCAAAGGAGTTCTAACATGAGTGAGAAATAGGAACACATAAATGCCAATAAATCATAAAAATAAGAGAACTGTCAGCTGATCTTAGATCCTGCACCCAACATCCTTCTACTTCAAGGAGGAAAGTGGTTTTGGGGCCGCCATCCTCCGAGTTGTCATCCTCTGAGGGTGCCTGGGCCGCCTGTAAAGTGCCAAGAAAATGAGAGAAAAGGGAGAGAAAGTGAGAAAGGCGGGAGAGCTGAAAGCTTCTCCCGTCAATTTATCACGAAGTGATCGATCGACTTACGTGACCTGACTCCACTATATACTCGCAGCAAGTGGAAGTTATAAAAAACCAAAACCAAAAAAGCTATTATATGGATAAATGGGGAAGAAACCAAAAAAAATGCAAACAGGGCACAATGTCAAAAAGGTGAAATCCGTAGTCGGATGAACAAGTACAGATGGTGAATATGGCAGCTGGTAAAAGCATTCCCATTAAAGGCTCCATTTTTCTTACATTTTCGCTTCTTCGCTCCTTCGATCTGATCTCGCAACGCATGAGTTCAACTGTAGTTCTCCGTGTTTGAATTTAACTTGATAATTTTGGCCCGATTATCTTGCAAAACTACAAAATTAGCCACAAAATGCGATCGTAGAATAGCATGACCTTAATGTGCAAATCAAGATTTTGTACGGATTAGTACACAAAAAGCACTCAAACCTATAATAAATAGGGTTCAAAATAGCACTAAGTAATTAATAATTAATTTCATTTCTTCCAATTTCTTATTTCTCTCTTTTCATTCTTTTCTTCTCTTCAAGCTTCTCGCTTTCTATCTTTCTTCCACTTCTCGAGTCACCACCATACAACTTCTTGTGGATTCTTCTCAGACGCCAGAAGGCTTCTGGATCGATTCTCGCATTAAGTTGTGGCTACCGCCTACCAGGTTCTAGATTTTTCAAAGAGGCATTAGTGTTGGCCTGAAACACATTTATGTTTCCTCAAATGCTGCAAGTTTGGAAAATTTCTACTCATGAATATTCAGTAGCCTCTTATTTTCTCCCATGAAAGTCAGCATCCAATCTTCAGTGAATGAGATCTCCGCCTTGACTTATGCTCTCTCGACTTGCTTCACATTGTCCTTGGAACCCATGTGGAGCATACTATTATTGAAAATTCTGAACTGGTCTTGGCCTTGCTGTGCTCCTCCTCTATATGAGAAATTCTTATGGTTCTTGAGTGCTGGTGTGTAGTGAGTTGGCAAGTTAAGATTTGGATAAAAATCAGAAATTTCTATTAGCATCGAGAAACTGCTCGTAACTCGGGTAGGACTCTCATGGCCAGTCCCTCTTCAGCACTACTGGGCCGCTTCCTTTCAATTGTTTCCACTTCATGTGTTGAGTGCATTCTCCTATCTTGGCTTCCCATCTTGTTCATCAATGATCAAGTTTTGCTTTTATGGCAATCATTCTGTTAAGCTATATCACCCCACTTCCTTTCAGTCTGTTGCTGCTCCATGAAGTCTCAGATTGATCTCTATAGTTGCATTTAGTAAGATCTTCAATCAATTGTCTCATTCTCTTACACTCTTCCTCTCGGGTTTACTCCATAAAGCAAAGCTGCATCTATTATACCTTTGGAGGTTTAGTTTATAGAGTGATAAAAGATGTCCATTTGTGTAGTTAGATCAATGCCATGCATTGGGCATCTTTTCAGCAATCTCTTGAATCTTTCCCATGCAGTATAGAGACTTTTATCCTCTCCTTGTTTAAACACTATGACTTCCCCTCTCCTTTTTGAAGTGAGGACATGAGGGAAGAATATGATCATGTAAGCCTCCACCAACTCTTCCAAATTATTCACTGATCCATATGGCAATGATTCAAACCAAGTGGCTGCCACATCTCTCAAAGAAAAAGGGAATAGTTGCAGCTTGATCACCTCAGGTCTCACCCCATTCAACTTCACTGTATTTTCCATCTGAAAGAATTTTCCCAAATGCTCATTGGGATCTTCACTTGGATGCCCAGTGTATTGATGTTGTTGCACCATTATGATCAAAGATGGCTTTAACTCCAAATTATTGGCTTCTATAGCAGGTTGTCTCATAGTAGAATATTCATCTTGAATAACTAGTCTCCAAAAATCCTCCATAGTTATTTGTCTCTGAGGTCTCTATGCTAATGCTTCTTCTGGAATCAATTGTCGTATCTTTCTCTACTCTATTATTATTGTTGATTCAACACTTTTCACTTTTCTCAAATTTCTTAGTGTTCTTTCCAGTTCTGTGTCCAAAGGCAACAGTTCGCTTCTGGTTTTCTATTTTAAGATCAAATGAAATATGTGGAAACAACTATATCCATTTAAGCTCGTAAAAGATTTTCAATAGCTTTCAAAGCTATTGCAGTTAAAACTATTTTTTGTAATTTTCTGAAATTTTTAATAAAACATTGAAAAATGTCCAAATTAACAATTCTCTTTTTGGTTGGAATATTGATATCTCAATTCTATCCCTGGAAACGACACCAAAAACTTGTTGACAGACATAAATATATCCACCAAATCTTCAACACAGCTACCAGAGGCTATTCATTCCCCGACAACAGCGCCAAAAACTTGTTGACAGACATAAATATATCCACCAAATCTTCAACATAGCTACTAGAGGCTATTCATTCCTTGGCAATGGTGCCAATTTTTTTTAGACTTATCTGTCTTTAACATAGACCAAAACTGACTAATTGTTGAAGACCAAATTAACCTACTAATTAGCATTGCCTCATAAGACTATTTAGTCCCCTGCAACGGCGCTAAAAACTTGTTAAAACCAAAAAATGTGATCAACCAAATTGTTAGACTAACATAGATATAAAATAATGTCAGGTTTACTTTGTATTAGAAGGGTCTATGAAAAATGTTTTTCGGTCTAGTCTACTGCAAGTGCAATGTGTCATACAAGTAATAAAGTGGATTTAAGTCCAGATATCGTTCTACGAGATCGACTAGAAATCTAAGACACCATTACATCTACTCAAGATCTTTACTATGTGAACTCCAAATTTAAAAGCGATTTGGTTTAGAACTAAAGGAAATGTAAAAACTAAATAAAATTCTATAACTATATATAAAGAATTCAAAATTTTTGGATTGAAAAGTTCATCGGGTAAGCTTAACACCGAGATAGATCACAGACACTGATAAATTTTGTACCATTTTTATAACATAGTTCAACCATTATTTGAAACTGAATCTTGTCAAAATATTTAAGGTAGTATAGTTCGATTTCCATACACTACAAGCATTCTACTTAATTAGAGATCCAAAGTTCCTTTCTTGATACATGAGTTTAATCAATTACTCAGAATATAATCCTCTTCTAAGATCCGGGTATTTTTCCCTTTTCAAGACTTCACACCTAAATCTTAGGATCAAGAATTCTGCCGCTATAGACAAGATTATGCAAGCCTTTTCTAATCTAATCGGGTATCTCGCCCTTCAAATATAATAAATTTTCATCTCCTTTATTAGATCTCTCAAGTACTACTGGACTAAAATCCTTTCCATCGTACTAAGGAGAAACATCTTATCAACTAAATTGATACATCATCCAACTATTCTCACACTATGAGTAAATTAGTGATCTATTGAAGTAATCTTTTAGAGTTCATTAGTTCCATAATATTAGTCTAACATACCCCCAAGTAACTGCTCCATACTCTCAAGAATCTCCATCTCTGTGTCACTCAGAGGGCCTCATGGAAATCAGAGTAAGATACAGTCCTTTTCTGGGTACACGCTACTAATATTTTGAACAAGTAACTTCAAGAACAATACCAATTAAATAAATTCAAGATTTCAAACTATGACGTTCTTTCAAGTTATGCAATAATAATTAACATCAATCAATTCACGGAATGAGCTCAGTCTTTCAAAACTGGATTATAAATAACAGTGACTAACTAATTAGGAAAATTCACTGAGATTGCAAGATAACTGAAATCAATGAACTACAGAAAAATTTCCAAATTCCATTAAAGTTAGATAGGAATGAAAACTATAATTTCATAATGAATCCAGCTTGAAACTTTGCATCATATCACTATTCAATCCCAAAAGAAAAAAAAAAACCAAACTAACTAAAATGCTAAGCTAAAACTAAATTGATGAAAAAAAAAATAAAAGAAAAATAAAATAATAAACAAAGGAGTCTCCAGCTACCCAGAAGTTCCCTGGTTTTACCGAAACTGCTCATAATGCCCTAGGTGCTTCTATTTATAGATTTTCAAATGATGGGTCGCACTTCAAGGCTAAAATTGTGGATCCCCAAAAATTTGGCCCAGTATAGTGCTTTGTCGCGACATAATTTGTCATCTTTCTTCTCTAAATTTTCTTTGTCAGGGTCGTGAGTTTTCTCGTCCCCATTATGTTTTCAGGCTTTCTTCTTGAATTTGTCGCGACAAAGCTTTAAAAAATGTCAAGATAGAGTTTTACTGGTTGTCTCAGAATTTGCTGCGACATGAGTGTCTTGTGTCACGACATAAAAACTTTGTTGCAACAACGCTTTCATTCCTTATCGCTTCTTGAAAATGTCGCGACATGTGTCTCCTTTGTCGCGACAAAAGTTTCTACCCTTTTCAGCCTTTGTTTTATGTTGCGACATAATTTTGAAATGTCGCAACATAAAATACTCTATTGCTCACACTATGTCAAGCGACAAATTTTCTCGCGGCTCTTCCCAGCGCTCTTTGACCCTATGTCGCGACATAGCTGTTGTCGCAGTTGATATTTTGCCTTCAGCTCTTCATCTTGGTTGCGACATAAATTACCGTATGACATTCTTTTTTGTGGGTTCTTCTCAACTCACGCGGATAATATTTTTCGCTATGACAGAGTTCCTACAAACAGATGTTGTCATTGCCGCGACATAAAACTTCTATGTCGCGCCATAGTCTTATTGTCTTGTACTACTAAATTTGAACTTTATGTCACGACAAACTTTGAAAATGTCGCGACATATTTCCTTCCTTGATCTTTGTCGCTAGCTGAATTACTTGTTGCAATATTGAAATCTTTGTTTCGACCAACTTGTCTTGATTTGTCTCATTGTTCTTGCATTTTCTTTTGCAACATAACTTTCTTTTGTCTTGACAAATATTTTTCACTCTGCAACTCTTTATACCGCGACATAAATTTGATTGCTGAGACAAAACTCTACTACCATTCGCTTGATCATTGTCGCGATAAAGCAAAATAATATTACGACATTCTTTTTCAAGAACTTCTCAATCAATGTCGAGACACAAAAATCCATTGTCGTGACAAAGTTTTGTCTTCTAATTACTATTATTTTGCAACATTTGTCATTCAATCCCTCTCATTTTGCGTCAAGACAAAGTTGTGAAATGTCGCGACATTCTTCACTTCTAGCTTGAGTCCAGCTTCATCTTTGTTGGGACATAGTATCTGCTGGTTCCCTTACAATTATGTCGCGACATTTCTGCCTTAGCCAATTTTCCTCTTCTTTGCTTGCTGGATTTGTTTCTTCTGCATTCAAAACCTACAAAACACAAAGTTAGTGAATATTTCATAATTCAGCATTAAAATGAGTAATAAAATTCCAAAAATATGCCAGAAAAATGGACTAAAAATAGATGATTTTAGGACTCATCAAGCACCTGTGTATCAATGAATTGAATTATTGAGTGGTTGAGTTGCTTATGTTGCAATAATTTTGTTGAACTAAATGGTTAATTAGACAAGATTTCTAATTGATAGCAACATGTTTAGAATTCAACCAAAAAAATTGAATAGATGAAATGTGGGGTAGGATGAGCTTAACTGAAGACTGGGAATTGTAATGCCATGAAGGAATAAGTGAACTTTCAAGATTAGAAGATTTAAATAAATGATGGAACAAATAAGACTTTAATTCGGCTTTTTGTAAACAATTTAGTTATTATAAATCCTAAAATAAGTGCACTTGGTCAAAATACCTTTGAAACCAATTGTGCTGGGTTTAGAGACATCTTCTGAGATCCATCACATTATTAAATATTCTCAAGAGTCCTAGAACTTTTTTGATTATTATTCGAGGCGAAATCCTAGGCAATATAACTAATAGGAAATGATATAGGCCATCCGTGGAAGTTTGAACCTTTCAAAGCCTACCCATGTAATATGCTTATGCATACACCCTAGTTCCCACATTTAAGCCTAATGCCAATTTCTTCATTAATAAGCAAATGAAAATCCAAAATCCTCTCTTAAATCTAATCACGCAGAAAAAACCTTGTAGTTTGCCTAAATTGCATCTCAAGTGCAAAAAGAAAAAGACAAGGAGCAAGTTTAGGGGAGTATGAATTTTGTAATATGAAGAAGGATAGATTATAAAGATGGGAAATCAATGGAGATGAAGAAAAAGAAAGGAAATGAACAAAAAGAGGTTGTGGAAATGTCAATTATCAAGGTGGAATGAGTTTTGTCTTGTTGTCTTTCTCCCTTGAGAACTTAAGTTCTTAGGGGTGTTTCAACACCTAGTACCCTAATGCCAACTGGTATGGGAGTTGCTAACCCAAAGCTCTCTAAGGGTGGTAGAAAGCTTAAAGGGACAAAACATTGCATCATTCCAATAAACCTTGAAGTGAAATGAAAAAGAAGAAAGAAAACCTCCAGTGATGAAATGAATGTGAATCATGAATGAGTTTAAAAGAATCACCACAATGAAAAATATGAAAAATGAAATACCAAACCAAGTTTAGGGGTACTTGAAAGTTAATGATAGTAGAATGAGGAAGGATGAAGAGTGAAGTCAAAGATGTTGGTATATGCAAATAGGGCAAACTTGAACCTAAAATGTCCATTTATCCACCCAAATGCCCAGCCACACATTACAAGCCTAAAAGACTTCAATGGTCTTGAAGGTTGTACCTGCCTACATTAGTGGAGAATAATATGACGAATAAGCCTATGGGACTTCAGAAAAACCAAGGAGAAGTTTGTTATCTGAATAGTATCTCAAAAGATTAACTAAATTGACAATTGATAAAAGGGAAGGACCATCACACACTCACTGATTTAGGGAAAATAATAGAATTGTTTACACAATCTAAATTATTAGTTTGTTTAGTGAAATTAATTGAAAATCTTCTTAATTATAGATGAAAAAATTATTCAAAAGTAATATTACAATTATCCTGTTTTTAGGCTAATTTGAGGATGTAATAAGGAAAAGATGTCTGATATAGAAAAATGTCCTTAAAATAATGTTTAATTGTTTAAGGACAAATAAAATTTATTTTCTTTTCTTGGGGACAAGCAAAACTTTAAGTTTGGGGGAGTTTGATGAGTCCATAACTCATATTTTTAAGTCCATTTTTATTGCATTTTTGAGAGCTTATTGTTCAATTTAATGCATAATTGGCGGAATCTTCACCCGCATTTTGTTTTCAGACGGGCTTTTAATGAAAAAGGAAGCAAAGCCAGTAAGAAAAGAAGCAAAAATGGCTAAATCAGTAAATGCACATATGTCGCAACATAATTCCTTATTGTCGTGACAAAAGCTCAAAGTAGATCAGGGAAATGTCGCAACAAAAGTGTGTTGTCGTGACAATTTTAGAGCAGACCAACTAAGGGAGTAGTAGAATAATGTCGCGACATTTGCAAATTATATTGCGACATAGTTAGTGAAAAAGGAATGAACAATTGTCGTGACATTACAGGCTATGTTGCAACACAATGAAGGTCACAAGGCAGAAACATTATCGCGACATTAGCTAACTCTATCACGACAAAGATCAAAAAAATGGCAAAAAAAATTTGTCAAGACATGGAAAGCTCTGTCAGCACAAATGAAGAGAGAAATCAATGAAGACATGTTGAAACAATGTCATGGCATAAAAATTTAATGTCGCGACATAACGGCGCGTATGAAGAAATTATGTCGACATAAGCTAACTTTAATCGCCACAAAAGCCAAGTGCATCAAGAAGGCAAGTCATGTTGGAGTTTGTCACAACAAAGATTTATATGTCATGGACAAACACCAAGAGTTACACGCTCAAGGGATATGAATATGTCACGACATTTAAAAAACAATGTCGACATTAAGTTCGTGCTTAGTAATCGCAAGGTAAGGAAATTGTGTCCAAACAGCAGCAGTGTAACACCTTGAAATATACTCTAGTCGCTACATGTTTAGGTATTTCAGAGTATAATTTGAATTTTTCGTAATTTAAATGCAAAACATGGAAATTCGAAAACTCGGAATTTGTACAAGATACAAGGACAAATTTGTAATTTTTCAAAAAGGGGCATATAAGTCATAAAATAAGAAGGCTATGGGTTAAAATAGAAATATGCCTAACTTGATTTGCAAAAAGAGAAGAACTTAAGGACTAAAGTGAAATAAATGAAAACTTAACCCAAAAAAAAAGGGTTTTCGGAGCTAAACATGGCCTAAGGAGAGATATTTGATTTAAGACCAAATTTGGTCTCATTTTGGAGAGGAAAACGGTGGAGAAGAAGAAGAAGAAGTGGAAGGAGAAGAAGAAGAATAAGAAGGAATAAGAAGGCTGGTTTACAAGGTATGGATCTTTGGATTTATGGAAATTATGAATTTTGTATGGGATTATGTGTATTTAGACCATGGTAGGGATTTCTATGGTTTTCAAACCTAGGGTTTTGTTAGGATTTCATCCCAACCCTAGACTTCTTGAAAGTAGGGTTGGTAAAACCCTAAATGGTACAAGAAAAAATATGATTCCTCCATTCGAGGTCGGATCTACGGTTTAATCAAGTAGCAATGGAGTTTGCTAGAAAATAAACCCCAACTAATCCTATGTTTATTTATGTATGGGTTATGACCTATATTAGAGTCATGGGGGAGTAATCTATGAAAGGTTTTTGAAGTAAGATAAGTATTGAAAGATGATTCGAGTAAAATAGAGGTTGGCAAGATGATATGAGTGGTTTCATGAGAGTATCGAAATATCGAGTTGGTTCGGTGGAAATATATGGACAAAGGGAAACAAAAGACAATTTCTAGATATTCGAGAACTGCACCGTACTAAATAGTGTGGTACCCTGCATTCATAGTGGTTCTGCTGATCAAAATTCTGATCGGTGCGTCAGGTAATCGATACCTAATACCTGCTTCGACCAAATACAGTATTCGCCATAACTTGCAATTTCTTATCCGAATTGAGTGATTTAAGTGGAAGTTTAAACTAGACTTCAAGGAGAACAAAACTCCTTGAAATAGGTACCTTCAAATTCGAATTCTATTCTCGCCCAAAATTTACTCAGCTGGCTATGTTCAAGCCAATTTCAGCCCGCTTTGAACATAGAGGCCTCCCGTCATGACATAACTTGAGTTTTGGTGTCTGATTCAGCGATTCTGCTTGGAGAAGAACCCTTTAGCACCTTCGTCAGCGAGTACAAAGAACCAAAGTGTCCGATATAGAGTTAAGACCGAAAATGGGTATTTTTAAACTCCGTCTTAGTGTATTATGGGCAATGACTACTTTGGCATGAAAATGCTAACTTGAGTTTGATGATTCAATTGGAATGATTCCACTGGGCAAGTAGATTCATAGAGAACAAGAATACATGATTAATGTGTGAAATACATAGGTGTCATAATGTACAAGTATATGAATGCCATATGCAACAAATATGAACAGAAATAAATATAGAAATGCAATATATAGATGTTCATGAAACATGAACATGATATGAAATATAAAAATGAATTGAAACATGAACATGGACATGAAAGGCAATATGTCATGAACACATAATGTGGTTAAGTTATATATTGATTTGAATTATTAGTATTTGAAATGTCACAACATTCATGCGCGCAGTATTTAAACTATAAGTGAATTAACATAAAAGTAAATTGATTTGAAATGTATTATCGAATCGAATTAACATGATGGATCACCTAACTGAATTCGCCATGAAGGTAACCGTGAATTGTTAAATGAAATCGTGACATGGCTGAATGACAAATGTGATGTGATTCACCAACCGACCGTCAGGAATGTCTAATTTCTATACCATATGTGAGATTGCAATATCAATGTGATCGCATTACTACCGAATGACAACAGACATGATTCACCAATTGAATTGCCGTGAATATCGACTCTATAGTCATATGTGAGATTGCAATATCAATGAGATCACATCTGATATCAATGACAAACATGACAGATTCACCAACCTAACTGGCCAGGAATGCCTAATTTCCTTATACCATGAGATTACAATATCAATCAAAGTGAGATCACAATATATCAATGACAAATGTGACAAGATCTACAAATTGAATCAAGCAGAAATGTCGACTTCTATAGTCATATGTGAGATTGCAATATTGAATGTGAGATCACATTGCTACTAAATGACAAACAGGACATGATTCACCAACTGAATCTGTCGTGAATGTCGACTTCTATAGCCACATGTGAGATTGCAATATTGAATGTGAGATCACATTGCTACCGAATGACAAACAGGACAGGATTCACTAACCAAGATGTCGAATGCCTCACTGCAGCCTATGTGAGATTGCAATATTGAATGTGAGATCACATTACTACTCGACGAAATGACAGATTCACCAATCGAATCGGCCGTGGAATGTCGACTTCTATAGTCATATGTGAGATTGCAATATTGAATGTGAGATCACATTGCTACTAAATGACAAACAGGATAGGATTCACCAACTGAATATGTCGTGAATGTCGACTTCTATAGTTATATGTGAGATTGCAATATTGAATGTGAGTTCACATTGCTACTGAATGCGACAAACGTGACAGATCTACCAACCGAATATGTCGTGAATGCCTAATTTCTATAGTCATATGAGATTACATTATTGAATGAGATCACATTGCTACTCGATCGATTGTAAATGTGACAGATTCACCAACTGAATCTGTCATGAATGTTGACTCTATAGCCATATGTGAAATCACAAACTGAAACGCGAAAAAAGAAAGAAAATGATTCGAGAAGAGTATTTGAACAAGTATAAGATCCATAAGACAAATATATGCTCCATAATACAAGTATAAGATTTGAAATACAAGAATAAGCTATGTAATACAAGTATAAGATCTGAAATACAAGAATAAGTTATGTAATACAAGTATAAGATCCAAAATACAAGAATAAGTTATGTAATACAAGTATAAGATCCGAAATACAAGAATAAGTCATTGCATTTAATTATTGAAAATTATATGCCATATATTATTGCACATTCATTACTGTTATATGCCCCTATAAAATGAGTAATAGTGCATGTGTTTTTCAGATAAGTCATATGTTTCCCACTAAGCTGTGAAAGCTTAGCACTGTTTTTAATCCGTAGGTACGTGAGAAAGATGTCTCAAAACTTTCGCATATCACACAAGACACTAGTAGTTCACTACATGTAGGTTCCAAGGCCTGATTTGTAAAACGAAAAGCATGCTTTTTGTATATGTAAATGAGACTCAGGACTGGATGTATATGACATTGTAAACACCAGTACGGTGGTAGTTTTATGTCAGGTATCTTTGACATATGAGATTTGATTCGGCCTGTAAGACTTTGGGCCCACCAATTCTTCGAAAAGAAAAAAAATGCAAAGAGTCCCAAAGATAGTCTCGCCTGTACCAGTTTGATTCGCTCTTCGAGCCGACGGAATCTGGGTGTGATGCTGCATTGAGTCGCGAACAATTAGAACATGAAGTTGGTCATCTACGCTCGACAAGAATGTTTATGTCACAATATAAAATTCAAAGGCTAGCATTGTAAGGCAAGATAAGTATGTTGCAACATTTCGAAATTTTGTCTCGACAATGACTTAAGAGGAGCATAAGGTAGGAATGTTGCGACAAACTCACAATTAGGATATAATGTCTCAACATTCATTAACTTTGTCGCGACAAACTTTACAACAACTTAGAAGAGAGAACAAGACTGGAATGTTGCAACAAAGCCATGACAAGGCTTGAAAACACACCAACAAGCATTTATGTCATGACATTCAGAAACTTTGTCTCAACAAACTTGACCAAAAGCCAGAAATTGAAGACATGGAAGAAATGTTGAGACAAAAATGACTCAAAGCCTAAAAATGCACCAGCAAGCTGTAATGTCGCAACATAGACAATTAATGTCGCGACAAAGACAACAATTGGGCTTATTTTGGAAACTATAAATTCAAATTAGAATTCATGCCCAAAGATTTATCGAACCTATAAATGTAAAAGTCAAGGTACCTTACGTAGCTTTCAATGAACCTTGAGCGCCTGAAGAACTGTCTATTGTACATATTTTATTTTTAACTTTTTTTTTTCTTTTTATTTTACTAGGTGTTTGATCTGAGTTGACTAATGAAGCTGAGATTAGTGCAGATTTGGTTTTCAATTATGTTTGAACTTGATTGGATTTAGAAACTTTTCTTGAATCCATTTCTTATTCAGTTTATCATAGTTTTAATGAATTTGTTTGACAAACTAGTCATTATGAATTGTGATTCAGATTTGAAAGACTAAGCTTCCTTTGGGAAGGAATTGGTTGATCTATATATCAATTGTAGGAATATTATTGAAGTTTTGGGTTTATCTAATTGATATTGTTCATGTATGGAGTTGTTCTGAATACCCAGAAGGAATTGTATCTTTGTTATGATTTCCAGGATCCCTTTAAGTGACACAAAGATGGACTACCTGAGAACAAAGAGTAGTCACTTGGGGGTATACTTCATTGATATTTGATGAACTAATGCACTATAAGTGTATTTTTTAGTCTTTATGCATTTTGTTCCTACCAGTGTTAGGACAAATTGCTGAAAGATAATTTCTCACTCTTAGAGGTTTCATCTCAATTTGGCAGATAATCTTGATCCCTTGTTAGCTTAGATTCTAATCAAGGAGATGGATGCATTCTAATGAATTGTAGATTGAGTTATCAATTAAATTGGGAAAGTCTTGTAGTATATTGTCTATGGGTATAAGTAGTTTGTAGTCATCAGAAATTGTTGTGAAGTACTAGAAAGGAAAAATAACCAGATCTGCAAGATGATCAACTCAAAAGTAGCAAATTGGACCCATTGACTTGGTTTAAGGAATATGGTTATCTAATTGGTGAAATGTATAATGTCAAGAGGTTTTCCAAGACTATACATCGTTGTGTGTTCTCGACAAATCCGTAATTCAATCCATAACTAACTTGTTATTTTGAACCAAATGCATATTGATGATCAGAAAACTGGTTTATTTCTCATTGTTTATTCAACTCAATGAAAACCCTGAAATAATTTTTTTTTTAATTAGAGAAAAATTGGATAAAGAGTTATTTACATTTCAATTGTTAGTTACTCTTAAAAATCCTTTAAAATTATAAGTTCAAATAGTTGATTTCTTGAGTAGTGAGGGTAATTGACCTTTAGATTATATAATCAATCCTCGTAGGAATGATATATGGACTTAACATCCACTTTTATTACTTGAATGACTATGCACTTGTAGTGATTTAGACCAAAACCAATTTTCATTATTACATAAATATCATAAAACACTTTCTTATAAATTTTAGTCAAACAACAAGTTTTTGACATTTCTGCTGAGGAGTGAATTATCCCTGGTAGTTATGTTAGAAATTAGTTTCCTCTTTGGTCTATATAAAAATCAATAAATTCACATGGCTAGGGTGAAATTCCTCTTTCATTCCTCCTCCTCCACAACTGCAAGGTCTGGTTTGCTCTTTTGGTTTACCTGACCGCACTTTGAGCCAAAATCCCTAACATTTCGTACCTCCATGACTCGTTCGAAAGTCTCCTTGAACCGCTGCTACTGTATCAAAGACCAGTCATCTGGAGGCATCGCACCCTAGACGCACTCCTTCCAACAGGTGCACGCGTCCTGCCTCTACAAACTCCTCAGTTGACTCTTAGTCATCTGAACGTTACCTCTTCGCCTTTCACGTTGAGTTATAGAATTTTGTGGTCCAGAGGTCGTTCACCCCTGAACACACTATTCATCATCGGGATTTTGAACCCCTAGGGGCTATTTAATTATTCGGGGTCGTAAATATGCTCAACATAGTGATGAAGGTCTTGCCTTTTGTGAAATCAATGGTATTCAAATTCTACTCAAATTTGACTAAGGGAATGGGGGACCCTACTTGTCCTAATTTTTTGACAGTGTTTGTTCGGGGTCACATATTCACCTTCTCACCGTGCATCATCAACACCTACCTTGGTTGCCCTGATCTTGTTGGACCCATTCTCCATCCCTCTCTTTAGGAGGTTGTCACCACCATCACGGGAGGTTTCCCTGTCCTCTTGGCCCACTAAGGGCAATGTTTGATCATTTGTTCTGACAACCAAATATGCCATCCTTCATAAGATCGACATATATAACTGGATACTTGGCTCTCATACATCTCATGTTATTAAAAATCTTGCCACTCTATTGTTCCAAATTGGGACCAAGCAATCCTTCAACCTTAGGCGACTTGTGTTAGATCACATTCTTAGACATGTCGAGTCCTCAACTTTAAAACTTAGGATTGGATATCCCTCCTTCATATTTGGAATTCTCAAGGATCAGTCTGTCTCCTTACTGCTTTTCACCAATGCTTTCAGTGGTCCTTGAATGCCCAAATTTCTAACACTGCCACTAAGGACTTACTTTGTGGTCCAAGGCAATGGTGTTAGAGACTTGATTAAATGAATGACCAAAATGGAACAAGTGTTGTGATATTGATACTAGAGACTAAGCTATAATCCCCAATAACTGCACCAAAGACTTGTTGACGACTGATCACTATATTGTGTTATCCAAGTTTCTGGGTTTTAATAACTAAGAACTTATTGTTGAATCCCTGGTAATATCTCCAAAAACTTATTACATGTATCAGATTTGATACTTATGTTCTTCCTTTTAACTAACTATATTTCACTCGTCATTTCATTGCATGATAGGTCACAAGTAATAAGTGATTTTAAGTACAAATATCGTTTCATTATTTGATCAACTAGAAAATTTAAAGATCAAGTACCCCAACTACTCAAGAACATCACTATTTGAACTTCAATTTTCATGGATTGTAAACTAACTAACAAAACAAAAATAACAGTATTTTTGTAGAATTTTCTTTACTTGAAAAGTGTTTGAATATAATGAAATTAAGGGTTTCATTGAGATTTAATAAACACTAGGAATGGAGTCAGTGGTCTAATCATTAGTCTGCATGTTGTTAAAAAACATAATAGTTATGGGCTTGAATCCTGAATTTTTCCAAGAGCATATTAGTATAGTCTTGAAATACTTTCAACAACTATACATTTCACCATTTAGGCCAACATGTTCCTAAACCAGGACAACATGTGTCTAAACAACTACGTTTAGGATCTAGTTCCCTCTAAGATTTGGTTATCTTTTCTAAACCAGTACTAATCAACCAATTCTTAGGACTAAAGCTAACTTGCCCCCATAGACAGGGTAATACAAGCCTATCCAATCATAATTGGTACCTCAATTAGCATTTCGATTAGAATAATCTCTTCTAAGACAGGAACAGGATTATTATACCAAAATGAGATGAAACCTCTAAATATTAAATTGATACTTCATCAGGTTATCGTTATGCCTCGGGCACACACTTCTGTTGTCACTCATAAGGTATTCTTGAAGTCAGAGGTTAGAACAACATATGTTATTTATCATAGTAATATTTAGAGTTCATTAGTTCTAACAGTATCAATATAACATACCATTAAGTTATTGCTCTTTGCTCTTGGGAACCTCCTTTTGGTGTCACTCAGAGGCATCCTTGGAAACAAAGCACAGATAAAACTCTTTTTAGGTATACTTTACTGATACTTAGAATAGTTCAATACAAGAATAATACCAATCAGATAAATTCAGTATTCAAGACCACAACATACATTTAGATAATACAAACATGATAATCAAAACACCAACTCCTTCCCATAAAGAGCTTAGCCTTCCATAACTGGATCACACATAACAATGGCTAGTTGTTTAGACAAATTCATTGCAAATGTAATCAAAAATTGAAGAAAAGGATTTCCAAAGAATGTTTCTAACCTTTCTTCAAGTTCGCATGCTAGTCTTGAGCTCTATATTCAAGGATCCAAGCTTAATATTACAACTCAGATTACTACTCTGATTCTAAAAATAAAAATCAATGAACAAAAGAAAGAAAATAAAAATAAAAATATGTACAAAGATTTCTCTTCTCTCTCTTCGTCTCTATTTCTCCTCTCTTGTTTCTGTATTGTCCTCTCTTCCCTTTTTTTTTTGGTGCCCTATATATTTCTATTTATAGGTCAATTGCTGTTGGGTCGAAATTCTATGTAGGTTTTGTGGACTTCAATGCAAGCCCAACTAGGTAAATTGTCATGACAATTGTAAAATGTCGAGACAATTTTACCACCATATTGTCCTTAGCTTTGTTGTGGAGTTGTTGTGACCAAATTTGCTACACTTCTGAGATAATTTGTAGCGACAATTTTTTATTGTCGCGACAATTGTTCTATGCATTTGTCATCAACATTGTCATCAAGTTGTCGCGACAACTTCTTCTTTCTATGCTACTGTTATCTTTTGACAGATTGTCGCGACAAATTTTCTTCTTGCCTTCTGATTTGTCGGGACATTTGAGAAATTGTCGCGACAATTTTCCTGCCTTGGTCTTTTCAGTTGCTTTTTTTGCTCTTTTTGTTTACTTTGATCATGGTTCTTGCAAAACAACAAAATTGGTGAAGACTCCATAATTTTTCATTAAAGTAAAAATTAAGCTTTCAATTATCTATGAAAAATGGGCTTAAAAATAGACGAGTTTCACACTCATCAAACTCCCCCAAACTTAAAGTTTTGCTTGTCCCTAAGAAAAGAAAAGAATTCTTACTTCTCCTCAAGCAATTCAGCTAGACCATTTTTCTTTTCAATCATCTTTTCAACCTTATCAGCAATTTAATTCACTCAACTTCAGTTGCGATATGAATTATAACTAAGCTTTTCCTTAGGAACAAAAAAGATTTCCAATCAAATTCATCTAACAAACAGATAATTCATAAGGTGTAAACAACTTCAATTCTTGATCCCTGATATGTGAGTGTGTGTTTATCATCCCTCCATGAAAGATTTATAGATTAGGTAGTCTTATGAGATCTATGTTAAAGAATGGAAGTCTCCTTAATTTGACTCAGGTCCCATAGGCTTGTTGGTCGTATTATTCTCCACTAATATAGGCCTAACACCACCTTCAAGATCAGATAGGTCTTTAAGGCTTGTAAGGTATGGCTTGGGTTGGGTAGGTAACTAGACATTTAAGGTTCAAGTTTACCCAGATCGCATATACAACTTAACATTTTTTCTCTCACTTCTCATCCTTCACTTCACTATTGACATCAACTTTTAATCACCCCCAAACTTGTTTTGGTGCATCTATTAGCATACTCCTAGTGTGGCATTTATTTTTACCACTTTCTGCTTTTCATTTAGTTTTTATTTTATTTTATTTTACAATCTCTTTATTTTCCATTTTATTCAAGGTTTTAGGAATGTGTAATGTTTTGCCTGCTTAAGCTTTCTACCACCCGTAGCAAGCTTTGGGTTAGTAACTCCCATACCAGTTGGCATTAGGTACTAGGTGTTGAGCAACCCTAAGAACTTAATAACTCAAGGGAGGAAGGATATAAGAAAAAACACATTCCTCCTTGACATTTTTGAACTTGTGCAGCTTCTAAATTTTATGATGTGCACATATCTTGGTGCATCTTTATCTCAATCGATCATCATTTTTCCACCCCTTATCTTCATACTTCTTCAAATTTCAAATTAATACTCCCCCAAACTTGTCCCATTATCACTTCTTATGCACTCACAATGCAATCTGGGCAAACTAAGGGTGCTTTAATAGAGGATGATATTTTAGGGAAGGTTTAAGGTTCTTCATTTGGATTTTTGATGAATTTGGCATTAAGCTTAAAACATGGTACTAGGGTATATGCATATGCATACTGACATGGTAGGCTTTAAAAAGGCACAAACTTTCCAAGGATGGCCTAAATCATTTCCTATTGGTTCTATTGCCTAGGATTTCACCTTGAACAATAATCTAACAAGTTCTAGGACCCTTGAGACTCAAAATTGTAATGGATTTCATAAGGTGTTCCTATCCTAAGCACAATAAGTATTTAAGGTACTTGTGACCATGTGCATGCTTTTAGGGTTCCTTAAAACATAAATATTCAAGCAAATTAGAATTATCATCCTTATCAGGTCATTAATTTACCATAATCTTCATGAATCTAGAATCTCAACCTAGTTATCCCGACATCACAATCTTTCATTTTGGCTGGGAATCATCCTACCCCCAACTTTTTCTACCGCCCGCTTTGTTCAATATTCAAGATTACTTGTGCTATTATGTAGAATTTCATTGTGATTCAATTATCCATTTCAATCCAAAAGTATAGCACAAGTAAACTAGCAATAAATCTAACCTAACCAAACAAACATCAAGCAAAAATATTAGAACATGTACTCAAATGCAAAAAGAATTAGAATAAGAGCATAATTTACACCATTTCGACAAAGATATTTCATTCTATTTTATGAACAATTACAAGGATGCTTTTAGATAAGATGATATACACTCATTTGTTTTGTTTTTTCTTAGGCTCTATTAGAGGTTTTGAAGGTTCTTCTTGAGGTTCTAAGGGTTGTCCATAAGGTATTACAAAATCTTACACATTAGGGGGTACAATTATATAAGGCACATAGTTTGAAATGTTGATATTTGGCAGTGGCACTTTCTTCTTCCCTGATACTATTTTCATAACCTAGTCTAGTATTTGTGCATTTGCCTTTGTCAATTCACACTGCATCTTACCTATTGACCCCAAGGTTACCCTCATGTTCACTTATTCTTGATACATAGACTTCAGGCTTTGACTATAGGAACCCAAACTATTCAACCATGTTTTGTCCCTAGAAACTAATGACTCTATCATTCCATTATCTCTTCTGTCCAACATGTTGACTAGATCACATTCTTTCTTTCCCGATTCAAACCATTGGGCTACATCTCTCTCCTTCAACTCATTCCTCCACATTTCATCTCTTTCTTCCATTGTAAATCTCTTTTCCTTATTGCTTCATCCAGGTACTGGTCCCTTCTTTTGATCTCATTATCAAAGTATTTATCTCTTATTTGCAATTGGGCTCTCAGTTGGTTGTCTCTCTTGGTTATATTTTGCTCCATTCTTTTCAACATTTCAATCAGCTCTAAATTGTTGCCTTGTTGCTTTGAGCTTCCTCCTTGTTCATTGTGGCAAGTTTCAGCTTCTAGTTCAATCAACAACTCAAGACTAACACTGCCCTGCCTTACATTACTTTTTCTCTTTGTGCTAAGGATCATAGCCTGCTCATTCAGCTCAATGTTCCTTCTTCTTCAGCTTATTTTTCTCTCCTCTCCTCTTCAGCTTCCCTTTGCCTTTGTTTGATGGAGGCTTTGTGATGGTAGTGAGGGTAAGTAGAGGAGTTTTAGGACATCTTTCCTCTTCATCCTTGTCATGCAACCTCTTTCTTATGTGTAGAGGGTAAGTGATCATCGTCAGCGAGGTAATTTGATCCCAAATCGTCAGCTCCCAGAATGATATTGGATTTTTCAATCAAATTTCCCCCTTGACATTGATCTTTACTCCTTTAGAATGGCATACAAGAGCACTGCTTCATATCGGTTTCACAATGCTCAGTGCTTTAAGGCACTGGAAATCGACCGAGGGAAGTAGAACCAAACTTCGCTTCCTACAACGAGCCTTGCTATGATTCATAAGAAGTTTTCGTATTTCCCTTCCATTCTCCATTTCCAATAGTTAGAAGTTCACAAATCTTCTGGAGTTCTAGATTCTCCTTCAGTTTCTTGAATTTGGATCCATCTTTCAACTTGCCTAGCTTCAAAAATTGGTTGATGTCATTTCTATGGAATGAGACCCACTTCCCTCTCACATAGCACTAGGTTCCCTTTCTTCCCACCATGTTAGCGTAGAAATCTCTTACCAGTGCAGCACGCCCAGATAGCATATGTTCACAAATTATCTTCCATTCTCGCTTTTCAATCACCTCCTTGAAGGGTGAGATGAATTATTTAAATCCTCTATCTCCAATGAATCCCTTATTTAGTATCTTTTTCTCCATCACTTTATAGGCTTCATCAGATACGAAATCTTCAACTTCTTCCTTGCTGCCCTGTTCATTTTCTTCTTCCTCTCCTCTCTTTCTTTTCCTTCCTTCTTCAACCTCTACCTCAGCCTCGACACTTTTCCCTTGAATTTCTTCTTCATTAATCGGTGGGACTTCTTTCTATTCGACCATTTGGCGTGATCCAAATTGAAACCGCATGCCACTAAATCACTCAATCACTCAAAATCATATCAAGCCATGGCTACTCAAAATCGGGCAAGCCTACAAACATTTACACTTAACAAAATACATTTACAATGAAGGCATCCAAGCCTTTCAGTGATTTATAAAAATAGATGTTCAGAGTTCAAATTGTTTTCACAAAATATCAATATCCAAAAGAAAACATGAAATGAATGGCACATGCCTGAGCATACCCGAAATCTCCTTTATGACTCCGACGCCTCCGATCTCGGGTCCGTCGATCACTATCTATCACTCCTGACCGCATTGAAAACAATACGCCAAGCATTTTCTCATGCTTAGTGGTTCTATACAACCATTCTCGCTTCGCTTAAATCAAATCATGCACCAGAACAATTCAAAACTTCAAACCATTATGGATGATCAACATAAATACAATACATACTGTTTTATATACAATCAGCTATGGTTCACGATCATCCTAAAAATACACTTTCATATTCAATATTTCAGAATCTCAACCATCTGACATGCCACAACATCACTTGCAATTCAATTCAATTCTGAAAATCAATTACGTTATGCCAATCAATTCACATGCCTTAACGAATTTAACCCCATGTCGATATACAGATATCGTGAGTCAATGCAGACTGTGGCCTACTGGTCATAGTCGGTATCAAATGGTTTTATAACATAGTACTTGCCCCGCCGGGTCGGATCGATTATAAACAATAAAATAGTGAACACTACCGATACGGTCCCGCTGGGCTGCTGATCGGAGTGACACATCAATACAATAGTTCAGTACCGCTTATTCGACTCTATCAGTATACCAATCTATCCTTAATATTTAACTAAACCTAAGCACATTCTATTAAGGGCGTTCAAATCCTTTATAGCAAAATATAGTACAATATGTACGCTTGTATAAACATTTTATTTTCAATAATCACATTTTTATATGCAAACATTTCACAATCACTTTTCTCAAATCAATTAAAATCAATTCAATATGTTTTAACAAAACATGCAAAAACTTGAAACGAGGAATAGAGCTCAGAGAACAACCAAAAATCTGTACCTTGATTCCAATCCTGAATCTCAATCCGCTTGATTTTCCTCCGTCACCCTATTCCAAAAAAAACCATTAAAGAATAGTATTATTCGTGTGTACTAAGAGTTTGGTTAGGATTGATTTTCAGTTTAAGAGTCCCAATTTCAACAAGCTATATATATATGGATTCTTGACTCAATGGATTTCTATAGAGTCTAAGAACACCAAAACGGAGTTCGCACGAAGGAGCAGACTCAAGTCGGAGGCTACACGTAGTCACACCCCGTACCGAGCCGATCGACTAGCTGACTCCGACTCTAAACCAGGGTCCTACACTCGGTCTGACATATTCTATCCTCTTAAGGCATATGAATGAATTCTGACTCCAATGGATTTACAGAGTCCAGCGAACACCAAACGGAGTTCGGACGAAGGAGTTATGACCTTCCAAAGTTGGAGGTCATACAAGATCACACCTCTTAAATGAGCCGACCACTGCTTGATTCGACGTTGGCAAACTCGGTTTGACACCCACTGAATATATTCTATTCTCCTCAGGCATATTAATGGCTCTTGACTCAATGGGCCGATAGAGTCTAAGAACCCAAACTTAGTTCGGATTAAGGGAGTTATGACCTTCCAAAGTCAGGAGGTCATACGAAGTTAACCCGCATTTATCGACTCGACTCCGGCCGCTACAAGATGAGAGGCCTACTGACCTTCGCTGACGAGGTCCGACCTCGCTGCATGAGGTCTGCTGACCTCCGCTACATGAGGTTTGCTGACCTCCACAGATGAGGTCTCACACTCCTCGCATGAGGTCCGGCCACCTTCGCCGCATGAGGTCCGGCCGCGACTTCCACAGATTTAGGTCTCGGTTTGACCTCTCGCCACGAGGTCTCACGACTCAGCCGCATGAGGTCTCGCTGACCTTCGCCGCATGAGGCCCATCGATCTTCTACCGCATGAGGTCCGTGACCTCTGCTGCATGAGGTCTGTTGACCTCCACAGGATGAGGTCTGTTGACCTTCACGCATGAGGTCCGCTCGACTCAAGCATGAGGTCTCCAATGACCTCCAGATGACCTCAAGAAAGGACCATAACTTGGTCTACAGAGGTCCAAATTGAGAAATTCAAAAGCCTAACATTAATTTCATTGATGTGGCTACAATTTACTAGAAGGACTCACTACCAAATTCCCTTCACTTCATACCCAAATATCAGCTCTAAGGTCCGGTTAGTGCGCACTACCACAATGTGGCAGTTTCTCATGGTTTAAAATACAACCAAACATTCCCTAAGGCAAGATAACCACCAATAATAAATTCCCTAGGTAGAAAATAACCAAAGTAGGAGAAGACCTTACCTCCTAGAGTTTGTCGAAACTCCCGATTCCGTCCTACTTCATGAGCCTCTCGTCACGAGGAAGGACTTTCCCTCTGCCTTGGCCGGAAACCTATGGTCCGATCGTCGAAAAATCTAGAGAGAAGGTAGAGCTCTCTCCTCAGAATCCTTCCTTTTATCTGCTTTTTCCTTTTCTTTGATCACCTTACAATCTTATTTCTTAAAGGAGGAAGCTCTCCCTTTCCTACATGCCACATGTCCTTTCCTTTGATTTTTTTCTTTTTTTCTTTATTTTTTATATTTAGTCCCTCCATTTCTCTATTATTCTTCATTTAAGTCTCCTATTATTTTCCCCTTGCTCATTTATCATTTCTCCTAATTTCACTTGTGACATATAAACTTACTTACAATTGACCCTAGGTCCCCATTTTACAATTTCCATATTTTTCTTTTTCACTTGGGTTTATTTTGATTCAATAATCATTTAATCAATATTCATATAACAATTCTTGAAAATACCCAAGTTGGCCCAATTATAATTTAATATATAATAAAATTTTATTATGTAAAATTTAGATATTTTTGGGAGTTACAACTCTCTCACTTAAAAAAAATTTCGTCTTCGAATTACCTTAGTAAAACAAGCTATGACATCGCCGCATCATTTCTTTTCACTTTCCCAAGTGGTTTCTTCAGTCTTGTGGTTTCCTCCACAACACTTGATTTTAGCGTGAATCTCTTGTTCCGTAATCTTTCACTTCACGAGCCAAAATTTATCGCTCTTCTTCATACGTCAGTCCGCCTCACCAATTATCTCCGAAGAGACTACATGTGACTCGGTCCGATCGATATCAGCAGGACATGAAAAATATTATGTGATATTTTCCAAAGTCCGCAGGTGTGCCAATCTATATGCCACCGGACCCACTTTTTCGACATTTCATAAATAATAAATGTAGGGCTCAACTTGCCCTTTTCCCCAAATCTCATCACCTTCTTCCAAGGCTGGTTACTTTCAAAACACTTTTCGCTGATCTCATATCGAATATCTTTTCTTTCATGTCGGCATGATTTCTGGGTCTATTATGGCCACCTTCAATCTTTTCTAATCATTTTCACTTTTTCTTCGCCCCTTGTATCAAGCTCTGGGCCAATCACTTTTTCACTCAATTCCGTCCAACACAACGGTGTTCTACATTTTCTCCCATATAAAGCCTCATAAGGCACCATTCCAATACTTGATTGGAAACTGTTGTTGTACACAAATTCAACTAAAGCAATGTGTCCATCCCAACTACCCTCAAGGTCGATCACACAACCTCCTAACATATCTTCCAGACCCGATCACTATTCGTATCATTCCATCCATTCTGCGGATGGAACAGCCAGATCAGAATTCAATGAAAGTGCCTGCTAGCCCTGTTCTTCCCTAAAATCTCAAAGTAAACCTCTGATCTCGCCCCAAAATAATGGATACAGAATCCCATGTAACCAAACTATTTCTCGATATACAACATGAGTCATTAAGTGAATACCTGCCTTCACTTCCAGCAGTGAAGTGAGTCGACTTGGTCATCTCGCCTACTACGACCCAAACTAAGTCATGCCTTCTCCCTTTCAATGGTAACCCAACCACAAAATCTATGGTGATTCGGTCCCATTTGGCCTCGTGAGTCAATAGGTCGCAATAATCCCGAAGGAACTTGATGCTCTGCCTTTACTCTTTGACACACCAAACACTTGGTTACAAATTATGACACATCTCTTTTCATTCCGAACCACCAGAACGACATTTTTAAATCTTGATACATCTTTGTGCTACCGGGATTGATAGCAAAAGGTCCACTATGTGCCTCTTCAAGTATGGATTTCCTCAAATCATTACACAGGTACAATAAACCCGATCCTTATAATACAACTCCATTCGCTCACACCGTGAACCCGCTCTTACCATTTCCAACTGATTTATCGTGGCGTTAATTTTCATCTTTCTTTGTGCCTTTAGCACTCGACATTCAACAAACTCGATCTCGCTATCAACTCTCGCCACTACAAGACCATATCACTATAATGACAAATGGGCATCAACGCCGGGGCGTTCAGATTGACTTTCTACTCCAAAGCCGCCGGCCGCTACATCGCCTTTCGTGATAATCAATCACGCACCATAATCTTTATCATTCCATCCATCTCCTCGTTGTCTCAAGTTGCTTCGCCGTGAGGGCAAATACTTAAGACTCTTATGATCGGGTAATACTTTTCTGCGGGGCTTCAACCTGGTCTCGCTATTAGGCTACCACTTTACCTCTCGCATTAGACACATCCAAGTCCATTTAGTGACACATCACTAAAATCACATATCTCTCTACCAAGTGCTCATTGGCAAGAACCTGAGCCCTGCTAAGAATGCTTTCAACTTATCAAAACTTCTTGACATTTTTCACTCCATTCATATTTTTACATTTTTTTCTCGAGCAATCTCGTCATCTAGGGCCGCAATATAGAAAACCCTTTAACAAATCTTTCGAGACCGCGCCCTGTGAAACTACGCACTTCTATAACATTTCTTGGTGGCTTCCATTCAACAACCACTTCTATTTTCTTTGGATCTACTCGGATTCCTTCTTTCGATACTATGTGCCCAAGAAAGGACACTTCATTATTCCAAAGCTCACACTTGCTCAGTTTCGCATACAACTGCTCTTTTCTCAAAGTCTCTAACACTACTTGAAGTTGTGCTCATGACTTTCTAGATCTTTTGAATACACAAGAATGTCGTCTATAAACACTACGACAAACTGATCCACATACGGTTGGAAAACACAATTCATTAGGTCCATGAAAGCCGCTGGAGCATTTGTCAATCCAAACGGCATTACAAGGAACTCATAATGTCCATCGCCCTAAACGCCGTCTTATGCACATCGACATCATTAATTCTCAACCGATGATACCTAGATCGCAAGTCAATTCAAAGATACTTGCACCTTTCAATTGCCAAACAAATCATTAATTCGGGTAACGGATACTTATCTACCGCGCATCTGTTCGGGGCTTGTTCGTAATCAATACAGCCGGCACCATCTTTCTTTTAACAAAGCACTGAGCTCCCCATGGTGATACACTTGGTCTAATAAACTCTTTTTCTAGTAGTTCTGTACTTCAATTTCAATTCCTTTTAGCTCTAGTGGAGCCATTCTCGCACGGTAGTGGATGCCAGGCACCGGCACAAAGTCAATAGCAACCAATTCTACGTGGGGGCAATCCTCGTAACTCTTCCTAAACACGATCCGAAAAAAGTCGCTAACAAGCAGGATATCGATACACTAGGCCTCGCTTTACCGTAGATCAATCACATACTGCCAAGTAGGTTTCTCACATCCTTCCGCACCATTGTTCTAGCAGTACGCGATATCACATTAGATAGGTGATTTGACCTCTCACCTACGAGCACTTCCATCTTCATCCTGGGTGTTCTTACGGCTACTCTTTCATTCTACAATCGATCATTGCTTGATGTCCGACAACCAATCCATCCCCACATCACATCAAACCCTAATGATAACTCAATCAAATCTCCTAAAATTCACTCGTGATTTTGATGGGACAATCTCTCATACACTCGCTCACAATAACACTATGGCCGAGCTGCCTGGTCGCGATGTCATATCTGGTTTCACTCCGCGATAATCGACCCAAGTTGGGTATGTCGGCAAATATGAGTGGGTTGACCCGGTCAATTCAATGCATGTACAAAGAGTATCAAAAGATTTGGAAATTACCGCTTATCACATCCGAGTGTCGGTATCTTCCATCGAATTCATCAGATATGCTCTAGATGGAGCACGACCATTCTCGCTATAATTTCCAACATTTGTGTCCCTTGTCTCTAACACTTATGATAACACTCTTGTTGCCTTGTACCACTAAAGTTGTACCCTAGCTCCAGCAAATGAACCGCTCTAGAACAATCTCGTTTATGCTCTCGATCCACAAATCAAACAAGCACTGTGAAGTCTCCAAACATTCTCCTTTATGATTTCTCCCATACTGGAGCAATGGGGAGCGACTGGCCCTCTAGAAGGACCTCTGTACTGCAACCGACGATGCCGGTAGAGAGATTCCCACCAGAGCCCGAAATGTAGTCGATTAGAACCCCTGGTCCCTTAAATTTCTTCCTTTTGTCGTTGTCAGCAAAATCGGATCGACGGATTTTTCTTTCCTTGCCTTTTATCTTTTCTCTTCCTCTTTTACTCTTTCATTATCTAATGCACATGTCAATTGAGAAATCCTCATGGCAAAATGTCGTGACATGGGCTCGAATATGGTCATTAAGGTCATTTTCGTACCACGGCATCTCTTTTCTTTCCTCACTCACAAGTATCTCGGGAGCATACTTGCTCAATCAGGTGAATTCTCTTTGATATTCGGTCACACTCATCTGCCTTTGCTTCAGATTATGAAACTCCCGTCTCATGTTGTTCAGATAAATGTGACCCACATAGTGCTTCTTGAACTCATCCAAGAAGAACTCCCATGTAACTCTCTCTGATGGTGTGGTCCTAGTCACGGAAACCCACCACTGATAAGCCTCATCCCGTAGCAATGGCTCGCACATTCCATCCCTCTATAGCCGTGCAATGCATTTGCACATGTATCTGCCTGCCTTCTCGAGCCACCCTTCTACCATGTAAGGCTCACATCCTCTTCTTTTCCCATAAAAATCTACGTGTCGGTAATTCCTGGCTATCTTCAATGGTCGATCGCTGAGCAATTGCAAATTGCCGTCTCTACTTTGCAATGCCCGAACTAGTCGGAGGATACCCATAGTACCTCATGCCACTTGTTCTAGTTCATTCATTGGTGGGACATGGGATGCTTGCCCACCTTCCACTCAGCGTGGATCATAGGGCGTAGTCCCCCCCGGCCATCCTCGACTTAAGGGAAGCCCAACCGGTCCATGCTTATCCTATTAAGACCAAGAAGATCCGTCGTAGTCATGTCATCCTTAAATGCAATGAAATGTTACGTTAATACCAATTTCAAAATCATTTACAAACAATTTCAAAATCGCTTTGTAGAACCGCCTTAAACCTAGGCTCGATACCAATAAAGATGGACCCTTCTAGCCGACCTGCTTCTCGGGGTGGATCCGAACCGAGTCCGGGATGCCACTAAAATCACTAAATCACTCAAAATCATATCATTGCGGAAGCGATTTCAAAATTGGGCAAGCCTATAAACATTTACATTTAACAAAATACATTTACAATGAAGGCATCCAAGCCTTTTCAAAATGATTTACAAAAATAGATGTTCAGAGTTCAAATTGTTTTTACAAAATATCAATATCCAAAAGAAAACATGCAAGATAGGAACAGCAATACGATACCGCAAATTCTTCTTATGACTCGACGCTCTCTCGATCTGGTCCGCGATCACTATCTATCACTTCCTGACTACAAGATTGCAACACGCCAAGCATTTTCATGCTTAGTGGTTCTATACAAATCCATTCCCTCGGTTTCAGTTTAAATCAAATCATGCAATTTAACAATTCAAAACTTTCAAACCATTATGGATGATCAATATAAATGTTAACATATATTTGTTTTATATACAATCGCTATGGTTCATTGATCATCCAAAATACACTTTCATATTCAATATTTCGCAATCTCAAATCAATTCAATTATGCCTACAAATCTGGGCCTTCGCTTTGTAATCAATTCACCTCCTGAAAATCAATCTCGCTTATGCCAATCAATCTCGCTTATGCCCTTTAACGAATTTAACCTATGTCTTCGATATAATGTGATATCGTATCACCCACGGTCTCCCGCCGGGTCAAGCAGGTCGTATCAAAATGGTTTTATAACATAGCACGGTCCCGTTGGGCTGCTGACTGGTTATAAACAATAAAATAGCCAAACTATCGATAATGGGTCCTACTGGCCGCTGGACGGAGTGACACATCAATACAATAGTGTTCATAGCGATCGCTTATTCGACCCTTATCGGGTATTACCACCTATCCTTAATACGAACTAAACGGTTAACATTCTATTAAGGGCGTTCAAATCTTTTATGTAAAAATATAGTAAAATATGTACGTCAGATAAACAAATATTTTCATTAATCATGCAATTTTATATGCAAACGTTTCACAATCACTTTTCTCAAATCAATTAAATCAATTCAATATGCCTTTATAACAAACATGCAAAAACTTGAAATGAGAGGAATAGGAGTCGCAGAACAAACCCAAAATCTTTGTACTTTGATTCCAACTTGGAATCTCTAATCCGCTGCTTTTCCTCCTCGTCACTCTATTCCAAAAACCATTAAAGAATAGTATTATTTCAGGCGTACTAGTAGTTTTGGTTAGATTGATTTTCTAGAGTTTAATATGAGCCCAATTTCAACAAGCTATATATAGATAGATTCTGACTGGGTCTTTCCATAGAGTCCAAGAAACACCCAAACGGAGTTCTGGACGGGGCGGGTTACGACCTTCTCGGTTGGAGGTCATATCGTGAGGTTACACCCAAATTCGAGTCGACCGACTAAGCCGACCCGAATTTCAGAACTCCTGGCTTGGACCCCGGTCTGATATATTCTATCTCCTCAGGCATATGAATGAATTCTGACTCAATGGTCTTTCCATAGAGTCCAAGAACACCTAAACCCTGAGTCTGATCGTTATTCAGTGACCTTCCAAAGTCGGAGTATCATACATAGTCACACTCCAAATTGAAGCCACCAACGAGCCGACTACGTTGGTAAACCTGATCCGACACTGTTCTGACATATTCCTATCCTCCTCGCATATGAATGTATTCTTTACTTAATGGGCTTTCCATATAGTCCAAGAACACTAAACGGAAGTTCTGACTAAGGATACACTCTCTCCAAAGTTAGGAGGTCATACGTAGTTAACCCGCACGAGTTGACTTGAACCGGTCGCTACAGGATGAGGTCCACTCTTGATGAGGTCCGCTCGACTCCACAGATGAGGTCTGCCGGATTCCCACGCATGAGGTCCGCTCGACCTCCACAAGATGAGGTCCTGACCTCTCACGCATGAGGTCCGGGCCGACCTCTCACGTGACGACTCTCGCAAAAAGGACCATAACTTGGTCTACAGAGGTCCAAATTTAGAAATTCAAAAGCTTAACATTAAGTTCATTGATGTGGCTACAATTTACTAGAAGGACTCACTGCCAAATTCCCTTCACTTCGTACCCAAAAATCTAAGGTCCGGTTAGCGCGCACTACCACAATATGGCAGCTTCTCATGGTTTAAAATACAACCAAACATTCCCCTAAGGCAAGATAACCACCACACAACCCTTAGGGTAGAAAATAACCAAAGTAGGAGAAGACCTACCTCCTAGAGTTTGTCGAAACTCCCCGATTCCGGTCTCTACTTGCAGATCTCGTCACGAGGAAGGACTTTCCCTTTTGCTTCGCCGGAGACCTATGGTCCGATCGTCGAAAAATCTAGAGAGAAGGCAGCCTCTCTAACTCTCCCTTTATCCTTTTTCTTTTGATCACTCCTAATCTTACTTTAAAAAGGATGAAGCTTCCTCCTCTTCTACATGCCACATGTCCTTTCCCTTGATTTTTTTTCTTTTCTTTATTTCTTTACATTTAGGTCCATCAATTTCTCTATTATTCTTCATTTAAGTCTCCTATTATTTTCCCCTTGCTCATTTATTTCTCCTAATTTCACTTAGACATATAAACTTACTTACAATTGACCCTTAGGTCCCCATTTTACAGTTTCCATATTTTTCTTTTCACTGGGTTTATTTCAGATTCAATAATCATTTAATCAATATTCATCTAACAATTCTTAAAAATACCTAAGTTGGGCCCAATTATACCTGTATCATATAATAAATTTTATTATAAAATTTCTAGGGTATTTTTGGGGCGTTACATTAACTGTCGTTACAGGCTCGAGGGTTGATTGTTTTTCAAAATCAGCAAATTCGGCCATTATCTCATTTAGATTTGGGATAAATCTCTTATGTTCTTATATTCTTGATGGAAGGATTGGGTATAGGGTTTTTAGAAGGAGAAAGAGAATATTCTATGGTTCTAACGGCTTGGAAGAATATCAAGGATTTTTGAATTTTTAAAACTTTTTTACTTCTCCTTTTATTAGCAGCAGAAATTTTGTCATGACAATTAAAGTGTTGCGAAAAATAATTTAATGTCGCGACAAATTAGATGTATTCTAAGAGCCAAAATTTGTTGTGACAAATATTTTTCAAATAGGAAATGTTGCGACAACAATTGATAATGTCGTGACAATTTGATGCCCTTTAAAGCATGAAAAATGTTGCGACAAATTTTAAATTGTCGCGACAAATATTTGTCTTATATTGAGAATGGCCTAAAAAGTATTTGTCGCAATAATTAACTAATATGTCACGACAATTTCTGCATTTTATCTCATCTATCTTACACACAAGGCAACAGGCATCAATTCTAAGCACATTAATCATTAAATCATGCTTGTGAATACAATGTGATTATAATTTAATAGTCCAATTCAAGCATGGACAATTAAGTTCAATTTTCTTCATTTAAGCACAATTCAACAATTGATAAGTAAAGCAGTTTAAAAACAATGAAAGCTGATTGGAAAATTCTCACAAAATTTTGAGCATTCATTCATTCATCATTTAGTAGATTTTCAATCCGTACATCAGTTTTGCTCAATTAACAATAGTCCCTTAATTAAGATACAACTTTCATGTACTGAAAAACATAAAAATCAACTATTATAAAAAATCATCTTGAAATGAAAAATCAAAAGGATTAAACAAACTAAAGGTAAAATCTTTTTTGCTTGGGTTGTGTTTGCCTCTTTCTATATAGACTAAAACCTCAATTACATAGTTGTAAAGAGCCTACACTTTCAGATCCATGTCACTTTTGGATAAATTTGCTTGATAAAAATACCCTTTCGTATGTCTATGATTTAAAAATAAGGGTCTAGTCTATGACATCGCAAGTGCACAAGTCATACAAGTAATAAAATCTCGAATGTAAGTCCGTATCATTCCTAATGCAAGAGATTGGTACGACTAGAGATTACACCTAACTACTAAAATTCTATGCTATTTAGACTCAAACTCACAATGAAAGTTTTATCTAGAAAATAAAGATCCCAGACTATTGACTGTCGTTGAACTAAGATAAAACAAAAAAGTAATGAATAAAAATAAATTGTAACTAAATATTTGGATCGAATTAGTTTCCCGTGAGAAACGAAACTATCATGAATTACAATGAAACAGTTAATTCCTACACTAAAGTACATTGCTCTATTCTCAGGTATGGATCTGAATTTGAACCAAGATTTCCCTAAATGTTGAATTGACCCTCCATATTCACTGGGTTGGAAACCCTTGCTTTCTAAAGACAAAGATCAAACCAACTACCCAGATTCCCAATTCTTTGCAAGATCGTATTTTCTTCAATACTTCACACACATTTCTTGATGACAACAAGATCTTTTCTATTTCTTCTCGTGGATTTTTGCAAAGTTTCTACCACTTACTTGGTGGCTCAACCTCCATCTATTGGTTCGCCCTTTCTTGATTGGGATCTCGCCAATACGAGGTTAGGAACTTGCTTTAGATTAAGGTGGAATCCTCGGGCTTATTTATATTATTAAATACTCCCTCTAACTTCAATTATGAGCTTAATGGGGATTTATCAAAATGAACTTCTCGTAGCTCTCAACAGCTTCATCAATGGTAGAGCATACCTTAAAAGAATTTTTCACTCAGAATTCGTCTCGTTTTCATGCAGGGCATCCTGAAATCGAGCAAGATACATTCCTCAACTCGGTATTTGCAGGCTACTATCGAACTTATCAATTAAAACGACATCAAATAAGTAAATCCAACCCAAATTAAGTTCTCCATATTTGTGTAGAAAGATCAGAATTAAATGTAAATCAAATCCAAGAGTCAATCCGACATCGCATTGCGAATTAAGAAATGGAGCACCGATCACGTAAAACCACTGTAATTGCAATAAAATTGAGAAGAAATGAATTCCAAAAATTTGTCTAGATTTCATAAATTTTCAGGCAGTAATTCTAAGAAGAAAATAACATAAATAAAAATTCAGCTCCACTTGTCTCTGCACAGTTCGCATATTCAAATCCAGAAAAGAAATAAACTAAAAATAAAGAAAAGAAATGAAAATCTACTCTAAACTATATGACCGAAGTTCTTTCCTTTTTCGGGTAAAGGAAGACTAAGCTACTTACTATTCTAACATTGTCTATTTATACTGTCAAAAGAAATTGGGCCAAATCCCCAAAAGCTCTAGGTGAAATTCCCAAAAGAAAGCCCATTATCGCCCCATGTCGTGATTCCTGATTGATGTCACGATATGGATTTCGATTTCTCTTTGTTCGGGCCGCGACCTTGTTGCTTCCGGTTAAGACTGCATTCTCGCGTACCGCTGATTAATGGTCGCGACATCGCTTGTAGTCGCGACCTGTTTTCTCAATGTTCGTTATTGATGTCGCGACTACGGTTTCATGTCGCGACATCATTGTCTTTCTCTTCTTCTGGCTTCTAAGTCGTGGATCTCGCTTTTAGGTTGCAATTACATTTCTATTTATAAAATCGATTTCAAGTCGCGGATCGGCCTTTTCCTGGTCACAATTGTGGCATGGTCTTCTGCCATCACGTTTCACGTACGTCGGCGACCTCAAGGTGATGTCGCGACTCCTTTATGTCCATTTTCTTCCGGTCGCAACTCAATTCTTTGTTGCAACCAATTTCCTCCTTCAACCTCTATTCCAGGTCGCGACTTTACGCTTATGTCGCGGATTTCACGCGTTACTCTTGTTCGCCGCTGTAGTCCCACCAAGCCAAAAGTAGTTATGACTTAGATTTTTCGCCGCCTCTTCTTCGTGTCGCGATCGAATGAGTGGTCGCGTCATCATTTGTGGTCCTTGATTAATAATAAATGGTCGCAATTTCAGTTTCTTGGCAAGGGCTTCGGTTTGGCTTCAGGTTGCGACCTCTCTTTTGTCATTCAACTCTTAATTTGGTTGCAACTTCAATCTTCCTGTTAAGACTTCAGTTTTCATTTTCATGTCACGACCTTAACGGTATGTCGTGACCTCAAATGGTGCCCTTCATTTAAAAACTAGTTGCAACTTCATTTTCTTTGCAGAGACTTCCTTACTTTATCGATCAATCCACGTCGCGACGATCACTTCTTCGTGATCTCACTATATTTGATGAGCTTAAAAGTCATCTATTTTCACCCATTTTTCTCGATTTATTTTATTCTAAAAAGCGCTGATTTATGTGCAGAATATGGAATATTTCACCAAATCGCTGCGGCAAAGAGGAATTCAAAAGAAAAGCGTAATCAAGTAGTGAAAAGGAGCGGATCAGACAGAGCAAAGATCGATGTAATCGGTCAAGGAAATCAAGAAGCAGAGAGGCGAAAAGGATTAAAAGGATTTGATGTCGGAAGCCTTACGCAATCGAAATACATATTAAGGTTGCAACTACAAAGCTCCACGCAAATGAAGCGTAATTGAAGACAAAACGAGCTGGGCGTGAAAGAAACTCAAAGTCAAGCAACCAGGAATTGATGAAGAAGAAGACATGATGTCGCGACATCATTCAGAGGTCGCGACAGAATTAAACCCAGTACAGTGGACAATGAGGTCGCGACACCAAAAGAAGTTGCGACAGAAGATAAACAATTGACTGAACATTTATACGCGACACTGATGCAGCCGCCATCGCTTGCAAGGAAACCAAGGTCGGCATCATCGCTAAAGAGAGAAGGTCATGACATCAGGCTCAAAATGGTCGCGACATCGCCTGCACCGAAAATAAGGTCGCCGACAAGATCAAGCCACGACATCAACTACACGTAAAGGAAGCGCGTAACATCATTCACGCGGCCGCGACAACAGCCAAGAAAAAGGTCGCGGATAACACCGGGTTGCGACATCAATCGCAAAGACTTGAGGTCGCTGGCATCATTAAACAATCGCTGACAAATGTATAAGCGAACGAGGTCGCACATCATCAAGCGCACGCCGACATTCGCCGCAAAGACTAGAAGGTTGCTACAACATTGAGTCAAGCCGCGACATCAAATACAAAGAGGTAAGGTCGCGACAACGCGAAGTCTGCCGCGACACGCCCAAAGAAAAGAGGTCGCGATAAGATCAAGCTGTTGCGACATCAGCTCCACCAAAGACATGTCGCAACCAAACAAAGGCTTCTGCGACAAAGACTGAGACAACAGAGGTCGCGACAAAGAATTGATGTCGAGACATCAACAACCAACCGGCCAAGGAACTAAGTCCAAAAGAGGTGCATCGTAAATTAGTGGCCCAACCCTCGTAACCCTATAAATATGTAGTCATAATTAAGGAACGTATTCTCGCGTACTAGAAAGAGAAATCTCGTCAGCCAAGGTCATGTGATATTAATTTTCTTTTTCTTTCTTTTGTTTTTATTTTAGATTAGTTCGTATTTTTGCTTTAATCTGATCCAAACAAGAATAAGTAAAGTTTAGCGAATGCAGATTTATATTTCTTCAAATTACCATTCATTGTTTGAATTCCGCATAAATTTTGGATTCGAACTACTCGCTTCCTAATTGCTGTGCTGGTTTCTTGATCAGCAAGCCAATGTATGGTGTAATCAAGGGTTTAGAAACCTACTTCCATTGAAATGACTCTATCGTCGAAATCATCTTTCCTACGCACTCAGATTCCATCGATGTCGAACTTCCGCCTTGTAAATCTACTTTGTCGGTTTTGTTTATCTTTTGTGGACTGATCCCAATATCGTTGTCGCTCACCCATAAACTGGATTGTCTCAAGCTCGATCGCAGCCTTCGAAAGGACACAGAAGGCATTCCGGAGTGATGAGCTAATTCGTGACTCGTGATGCGAACTCGGCTATTGAGATTTAATGTGTTTCGTGTGATTAAATTGATAAACTCTTTTCACTTGGAGACGAGAATGAGTTGAACGCATTTATCACTTAAACATGCGGAGAGTTCACTCTTCGACCAATGGTGAATTCAATCTGTTAAGGATCTAATCAAGGAAAGAATGAGTCAGCTCTCTAATTTTGAGGAAGAGAAACCAAAGATAGTGTAAATATGTGCAATGACTATAATTTAGAGCCTGTGCCATAATCCAGTCATGGGGTACGGTTATCAAAAGAAAATACCTTAACAAGGCGTGCCCTGCATTAAAGGTAGTTATCTAACCCACTGCTCGGAAGAAACATCAAGGTTAGATGAGGAATGTGCTGGAGTGTGGAGAGATCCAAACGCATCTTCTGCTACTCCTTGACTAGTTTTAAATATGCGGTTCATGAAGCAAAATTACAAGCAGTAATCCGAAGGGAATTGATGTTTCACAATACTTTTATTTTCGCATGTCTGCATAACTGCTTCAATCTAGAATTGTTATTTTATTATTTCAGTATTCAATTCATTTGTTATTAATTCAATTCTTTTTAGTTTTCATTATTTTAAGGCTTTCAAAGCTGATTCAAATTGTTCATCATAGTCCAAATAGTATAGAGCTTCGAAAGTAGTCGTGTGGTAGTTGGATTGGAAAATTCGAGATCTCTGGTGGGATCGATATCCGGACTAAAATCCACTTTATTACTTGTTCGACCAGGCACTTAGAATCGTTGATCAAATATAACAAAAGGGTCGTATCTATTCTTCAGAAACCATTTTATATCGCGATACTTGCAAGGAAATATAAATCAACAAGTTTCATGGCACTATTGATTAGATAATAGTCCTTTCGTAATAGTGTCAAAATTTGTATGTCTTTTTGGTCCAACGAATAAGCTTTTCGCGCCATGTCGGGATCGTAAAGAATTTAGTAGATCAATATTCGACGAAAGAAGGAAATTTAATTTGGACATTTAAAGAAAAAGAACAAAATAGTTTTTCGCTAAAGTGGGTTATTTTTAGCCACTAACCTTTAACAAGCCATATTGAAAATATTTGTTGGCTTGACTAATCCTATTAATGTGAGTATGTTTTTATTTCAGGGAAAACTTTAATGCATAGGAAACAGAACACTGATATGATTCCAGCAGATACTGAACTAGAGAGAACACTCAGAAGCTTGAGAAAAACGAAAAGGGCAGAAAACTCAGCTATGGCAGATGAAAGGCAAGACCAGACTGAAGGACAAAGAACAGCAGCCAGAAGGCCTCCAATCACTGATACAATGGAGGACTTTTGGAGACCTATTATTCAGGATGAATACTGCATCGACAATTTTACGCTTGATGCAAATAACTTTGAATGTGGCTTTCAAGATCGACATAAATGGTTCAGCAACAACAAGCATCGGTCATCCCAATGTAAGACCTAAAATGAGCACTGAAGGTTTCTCGTGATGGCAAACATAGTGGTTGAATGGGTGAGACCAGGAGGTCATAAAATTGCATTTATTCCCATTTTCTAAGAGATACAGCAACCACATGGTATGAATTTCTACCATATGGTTATGTTGATACTTGGGAGGAGCTTGTAGAAGCCTACTTGGGTAGATTCTTCCCCCCGTCACTCACCTCAGAGAGAAGGAGAGAGATAATTGTGTTCCAACAGGGGGAAGATGAGAGCCTTTATGTAGCATGGGAGAGATTCGAAAGGTTGCTGAAAAGATGCCCAATGCATGGAATAGATCTAAAGACACAGATGGACATAGTGTATCATGCTCTGAATGATACATCTAAGGGCATTAGTGATGCTTCATGCTGTGGAGCATTCAAACGTAAGAGTGCTGAAGAGGCAAGAGATTGATGAGTGCAAAACTCATCTATGTTTTGAGTTCATTTCACATGCTATTTTGTGCATTTTATATCCATATTCATGTAAAACTCATAAAATTTCCTCTAAACTTGGTTTTGTAGGATTATTGATGAAAAGCAAGTGATTTGGCAAGAAATGAGCAATATATTTTCAAAGAAGAGTCAATCAAGAGTCTCATAGCGCAATTATACTAGAAAGATGAATTTTATGTACCATCTGGAACATCAAATGGTTCAAATTCTCATGGCTACATTCTACATTCAAAGAGTTTCCAACGAGGGCAATTACCACGCCCAAACTGAAGTTAAAACGAAGAAGCAGTGGCCTCGAAGGTTAGAGAAGAAAAACCGCTTGTCATTCAGAAAACGATGTCGTGACTGGGGATTCGGCGTCGCGAATTGCACTGATGTCGCGACCGATTTGATGTCGCGACTGTCGCGACCGTGAACGCCGCAAACCTAAAAGGCCGAAAATTGAGTTTTTTGACCTAATTTCAAGCCCATTTCACCTAGGACCATATATATAATGCCATTTTTTAGGTAAAGAGGCAAGCTGAAGATCGGGAGAGCCTCTTGGGGTTTTTCTCTAGACTGCCCATTTTTCCGCTTTTCAGAGATTTTGATTTGTTTTAGATTTGTGAGTAGTTTGGAAAGGCATTTTTATTTCTATTGAAGAGATTTCTTGCCGTAGTAATGTAGATTCAGCATTACCATGTCTCGTATTAAAGATTGGAAGCTAAGAACTGGATTTTCTCTCTAAACCGCCATTTTCTTAGTTTTTGTCAGTAAATTTATTTCAATAGATCTTGTAGCTGCATTTTTATTTCTATTGAAGAGATTTCGTGTCGTACTCAGATATTCAATTATTTACCGTTGAGGAGAAGATTTTGCCTCAGCCATGGGTTTTTCTTCTTTCTCTTGATTTCTTTCTTCATTTTCTTTACTTTTGTTTATCAGTATGATTGGAATCTAGTAATGAAACATTAAACACCCTGTGGTTGGGCTTAATTGTTGAACATTCGACGGTGCTTTTCGCTATTTTGTGGTTTGAATACCGAATTTATATAATTGGTAATTGCTCATATAATGAATTGTTCGAATATTAAGAGTTTATACCCAAAAAAGAGTTGTATCTTTGCTCTGATTTCCAGGAGGCCCTTCTCCTGAAAGACAATACAGACGAGTATTCCCGAGAGTAAAGAGTGGCAACTAGTGGGTATGTTAGACTAATATCTTGGAACTAATGAACTCGAAAATTACTTTGATAGATCACTACACTTACCCATGGTGTGAGGATTAATCGATGGATGTATCACTTAGTTGATCGAGGTTTCTCCTAGTTCGATGAAAGGATTCGATCCCGTGTTAGTAAAGATCTAATCAAGGAGATAGAAATTTTATTAGATTTTGAAGGATGAGATACCACCACATTGGAGAAGGCTTCAGATTATCCTGTCTATGGGAGCAAGAATTCTTCATCCTAAGAAATGGTCAGGAAGTATTGAAAAAGAAAACAATCAAATCTTAAAGAGTGCCAAATTTTACAAGTAGCTATTAGACCCATTTGTCCCGAAAAGGAATATGGTGTGTTAGATAGTGAAATGTATGGTGTATGGAGAAATCCGGTTATACTACATTGCTCTTGGACAAATCTTAGCATTCAACTCACAAATGTTGCACTTTCATAAATGCAAACTTTGTTTGTAAATAATTATCCCCATCCTTAGTGACTCTCTTCATACCTTAGAATTAAGTAGTTGTTTATTTTGGTAGATTTTAGGATTAGTTTTAAATTAGTTTTGTTTCAATTAAATTGATTTTATTCAACATCCTATTTGGATCGCCTTAAATAGTGAAGAGCCCTTGTAATAGGGATGATCAAATTCCACCGAGAGAACTTCAATCCTCGTGGGTACGAGCATCCGGACTCCTAGAGTCCACTTTATTACTCAGAGGACCCGTAATCATGTGAAAGAGGTTGAGGTTGGTGCACATTTTCATTTCGCTTTTGAGTACTTACTTTTGTTTCAAATCGCTTGAGTATTTACCACATTCACTCCCTTGACCATATTTTCACATAACATCATTTGGTCTCATAAACAAGTTTTTGGCGCCGTTGCCGGGGATTGGCGCGATTCACTTTCTCTCATTGGAAGTTGACATTTTGAAGAACGGGTGATTTGCTAATTTAGGCAATTTTTTTTTTTATTTTGGTTGTGAGTTGCTTTCAGGTTTTTTATTATTATTATTTTTTATTTTTTATTTTTACTATTAGTATTTTTGTACTTTCTTTTCTTTTTGTTTTCTTCTTATTTGTAGGTACTCATGGAGGATAATTCAAGTGAAGATGGAATTGCTCATAGAAGCCAAGCTTGACTTCCATTCATCATTTGAATCAAAGAATTCAAAATGACCACTATGGAACAAGGAGTATTGCTCTTATCAAGGAGCCTGGAACCCCCACATTTCAAAAAAGAAAAGAGTTGTTTCTTGCTAAGGAGCAGAATTTACCACATGGATGAGAACAAGAAGATGAGTAGTCTTCATGAGCGTAAATTTATTTACATACCTTCCAAGTCAACACTAGTGCTAGATTGAAAATGAAGGTCAAATTGGACACTTAGTCCACATTCAAGGAAAAAATTCTCTAGGACCTCCTAACATTTGCCAAATCCCAATGAACGCATTGATACTCCTTTGAGTAAGGTAAATTTCCTATCCCCAAATCTGTGAAGAAGGTGAAATGAGCTGGAAATTGAGAACATGGGCACTCCTAAACAACTTAGATGATGAAGAGTCATTATCGGATAAACCGAAATTTGAAGAAGTAAGTCAAGTAATGGCTATTGAAAACATTTTGGGTGAAGATTGACACATTTACCTTCCTATGGATTCTTGTGACTTGGGGCACTGAAGGGATCTACAAAATCTCATATACTAAGAAACCACTTCTTTCCTCGCCAAGCATGGATTGACATCAATGAGGGGGAGCTCACCTTGCTTGTGGGTGAGGAGAAAGCAAAGTTCAATCTTCACCAACTATTACCTTTGATGGAGCAAGAAAGAGCCATGTGCAGAAAATTCTGCAGCTTGCTTCAATCAAAATGGCACATGTTTGAACAATCCCCTTACATAAATGTTTACATCTACTTCACATGTAGGGACTGCTGGGCTAGGGTTCAGGCTGAACCACAGCCATAATTAAAGGATTTTGAGTTTTTCCTTCAAAAGTCTGAAAGAAAACATCCTTGAGCTGAATGGTTATGAAGAGGAAGTGCTTTCCAAGATGAATGATTGGTCAAATGGAAGCACTAGTACTTTTCCAATGAGTCTAGCTGGACTCTAAAAATGGAGCAGCTTCTTGGGAGGCAACCTAAGCTAGGTAATAAGGATTCTATCCATTCTCTTTTCTTTTTCTATTTTTTTAGTTATTTTATTTGTTGTTGTTTTTTTTTTTTTTTTATCAAGTAGGATGAAAATTCCAGCAGTTGTTTTAACTCTTTGTTGTTAGTGTTTTCAAAATAAGATAAGTTTGAAGCTCAACATGTCATGACTAGTTTTGCAAGAGCGAAGGCAAGAAGCTGGAAAGTGGTTGAGGAATTATAGTGCTTGGAAGTGTGAAAAAAAATGGAGTTGAGATGTTCATCAAATTTCGTGTTTTTGAGATGAAAGTAACCAAATTGGAACTGAAATATGTGTTGGAAGGTTCATGATCATGCTTTGAAGAGAATTGAAGACAAGAGATGAGTTTAAGCATGAATGAAAGCATTAAGGTTTGCTATTGAGGAATTTTGAGAGAATATATAAGCATGAAGGACTTTGAAGGATAGCAAGTGATATGGGCAAATGCACAAAGCAAGGAGAACTCTAAGAGTCAAGAAAATCATCACACTGGACAGCATTGAACATTCTGATTTTTCTGTATTGATTGAGGCTCCAAATGGTTCACCTCAGCCCATGAGCACATTCTACATTGAAAGATCTTTCCAACGAGTCCTTACACATCAAATTCCGAGCTAAAATGAAGGAGATATGAGTATAACAAGTTGATAAAAAATAGGGTGCTGAGCAGAATTGCCGACAGACCGAAGAAGATACCATGAAAATGCAGGTTTTTTAACTCTTTAAAACCCATTTTTCTTTCTTTTCCTACTTTTTTATACTCTATCTTGCCATAATACTCTTTCCTCCAACCTGTAATTTCTAACCACTTTCAAAGTCATCTCCCATCTACTCAAATCCTAAATCACATTCCTCCTAATCCATCTCCATCATCTTCAAGTTTCAACCCATCACAAACCCAATAAATTTACCTTTGTCAACCCCAATTTTCCATCCATCATTCCAAGCATAAAAGAGGAGTTACAATGGAAGAAAATTTTTGTGCTTGGTTGTTTGTTTTTGGGTTCTTTGTGGATCATTGTTGATTGTGGAGATTTGCATGTATTGAAGGAGGCTTTGAAGAATCAAACTCACTCATTTGAGAAGGAAGTCAAAAGACACTAAGTGTTTGAGAAAATGCCAAAGCCACTTTCATGGCTCCAAAGAAGCAAAAGAGTATATCAAGGGGTTGTACACCAATGTCACTGTCTGAAAATCATCAAGTTTCCATTCAAAGTGGCCAAGACTACAAAGGAGTCTACTTTTCCCAACTTTATTACTCTTACTTTATTGCTTCCTTTTGCTCATTGCTAGACATTTAGGACAATGTTCATCTCAAAGTTTGGGGTGTTTATTTTGTTATTTATCATGTCACACCCCACATGTTGCAAATGACAACTTTGAGGATTAAATTTTATGGTGCTTTTTTGGATAATGACTTTGTTTGATACTTCCTAACTTACATCTTAGTTTGGTATATTTTTTTTAGTTAGAGTTTATTGAGTTAATTGAGTTTTGCTTGGAGTTGTTGTGATGTCAATAAGGACCATAAATGAACCTCACATATGGACAATAGTAGAGATAATAGGACTTACGTTTAATGAGTTATCTCTTTAATAGGCTATTTAGTCATTGGTTTCCTCAAATCCATGCACGTGGTCACTAATTACCTTGAAAAGCGCTTGCTTCGGGTTAGAGAAGGTTTGTGATAATCCATCTATCTTTGATCTCCATAGGTTTTACAACTTGTTCTATTATCGCTTGAGGCGAAATCTTAGGCAACACAACAATTGAGAATGATATAGGCCATCCTTGGAAAGATTGTGCCTTTCAAGCTAACCCTATTAATATGCATATGCATATTCTAGTACCAAGATGTTGAGCCTTAAAGAGCCAAATTCAGTTTATAAAAAACCAAGTTTAGCCAATAACCTTCATATACATCACTATCCCTCAATAAAGAACCAAACTCACCCATAACATGAGGATTTGAACATAATTGAGAAATGTGGTGAGGGAGCAGCTAGGGGGAGTTATTTTTCCATAGGAAAATAACTCCAAATTGGTTGAAATGATAGTTTAAAAAACAGAAAATTTCAAGTGTAAAAGAAGCATAAATACAATAAAAAGTCAAGGAGGAGTGAGTCTAGCCTCATAGCCTTCCTTCCCAAGAGCAAGTAAATCCTAAGGGGTGTCTCAACACCTAGTATCCTAAGGCCAATTGGTCTAGGAGCTATTGATTTAAAGCTTGCTAAGGGTTGGTAGAAAGCTTAAGGGGGTTTTGACATTGCACCACTCTAATAACCTTGTCTTAAAGAAAAAGGCTTCTTGGTGTTTGTTGAAAGAATGCAGAATTTTGTGCAAAAAGTGATATGAGGAGTATGAAGGATGCACTCTAAACATTCTGGGTGTTTGAGAGTGTCACTATACACGGTAAGAACTGTGGATGGAGTAGAGCCACAGTAGAGTAATATGATGTTCGGGGTGCTTACCTAAATGACTACCAACTACCCTTACCCAAGCCTTACATACAAGCTTATAAAGACCCTCTACTTGATCTCGAGAGTTGTGTGCTCTACATTAGTAGAGAGGATAAGAACAATAAGCCTATGGAACCTAAATAAATTATCTTAGGAGATCCGCAGATTTATCTCAATACTCTCATAAACTCATCTAGCTTGCACTGTTTTGATAGGGGAGACTACACACACACACACACTAGTGAGAACCATGATCTAAAAATTTTTCTATTATGAGATTAATTCACTATTAAAATGAATAAATTATCTTGATCATATTCTTTATATTCCTGTAAGGGTAATTCTGGAGGACACATATCACATATCTCTTGCAAAGCTTGATTACTCAGCTTTGGTTAAATAAAATGGTGAAATGAACTCTTCTCTTTCATTTGCTCGGGGACAAGCACTTCTTTTCTTTTCTTTGCCGAGGACAAGCAAAACTTCAAGTTTGGGGTGTTTGATGAGTGCAAACCATCTATGTTTTGAGTTCATTTCATATGCTTTGCATTTTATATCCATATTCATGTAAACTCATAAAATTTCCTCTAAACTTGGCTTGTAGGATTATTGATGAAAAGCAAAGTAGGATTTCAAAAGAAATGAGCACATATTTTCAAAAGAAGAGTCAACCAAGAGGTCTTCATAGTGCACCACTGGAAAGATGAATTTTTTTCTGTACCATTTGGAACATCAAATGGTTCAAATTCTCTCATGGCTGCATTCTACATTCAAAGAGCTTTCAACGTAGTACCACTCACACGCCAACCGAGTTAAAACTACAGTTATGGCCCCGACAAGTTAGAGAAGAAACCCGCTTGCTATCCGCAAATGATGTCAGCGACTGCACTGATGTCGCGGCCGCATCATGTCGCGATTCAAATTGGATGTCGCCACCAGATTTGATGTCGCGACCGATTTGATGTCACGACTGTCGCGACCGTAAACGCCAGAACCCAAAAGGCTGAAAATTGAGTTTTTTGACCTAATTCAAGCCCATTTCACCTCAGACCATATATATACTGCTTTTTAGGTAAAGAGGCACGGGAAGATTGAGAGCCTCTCTTGGGGTTTCTCTCAGACCGCCCATTTTTCCTGTTTTCTCAGAGATTTTTGATTTGTTTAGATTTTAGAGTAGTTTAAGAAGCTGATTTTTATTTTGCAGACTATTGAAAGGAATTTTGGTCTTTATTATATGAGAGATTCAGATTTAACTAAGGTTCGTTTTAAGGTGGAAGCTAAGAATCTGGATTTTTCTCTACTACCTCATGAGTTTCTCTCTCTAAGCTGCCCATTTTCTTAGTTTTCACTGCAAATTTTTTTATTTTAATAGATCTTGAAGCTGATTTTATTTCTATTGAAGAGATTTGGTCTTTGTACTGAGATATTCAATTTATTCTTGTTGAGGAGAAGATTTAGCTCAAATATGGTTTTTCTCTTATTTCTCTTGTTCTTTCTTCATTTTCTTACTTTTTGTTTGATTGAAGCGATGATTGCGTTGGAATCTAGTAATGGCTATTAAACACCCTCTGGGTTTGGGGTTTAATTGTTGGTACATTAGTGGAGATTTATGTGTGATTTTTTTGAGTTTATTTTTGTGGGTTTGAATGCGAATTTATATAATTAGTCTTGATTCATATATTAGATTGTTCGAATATTAGTAGCTTATACCCAAGAGTTGTATCTTTACTCGATTTCCGGGAGGCCTAGGTGACACGAGGAGATTTAAATTCTGAGTAAGAGCGGCAACTTGGAAGTTATGTTAGACTAATATCTTGAACTAATGAACTCTAAAAAATTACTTTGATAGATTACTAATTTACTCATGGTGTGAGGGATTAATTAGATGATGTATCAATTTAGTTGATCGAGAGTTTCTCCTTAATTACGACTAAGAGGATCTTGATCCGGAAAGTAACAGTAAAGATCTAATCAAGGAGATAGAGAATTTTATCAGATTCGACGGAGGAGATACCAATTTGATTGGAGAAGGCTCACATTATCCTGTTTATGGGAGCAAAATTCTTGATCCTAAAGAGCAGTTGTGTGAAGTATTGAAAAAAACAATCAAGGGTCTTAAAGAGTGCCCAATTTTACAAGTAACTATTTAGACCCATTTGTCACGAAAAGGAATATGGTGTGTTAGATAGTGAAATGTATGGCTGGGAGAGGAGATCTGAGCTATGCACACACACACACACAGTGGCCTTTGCTTGGACAAATCTAGCATTCAACTCCTGATGTTGCACTTTCAAGGAAATGCAAAGTTGTTTTGTAAATATTATCCCCATCCCTAGTGACTCTTTTCATACCTTTTAGAATTAGTAGTTTGTTTATTTGGTAGATTTTAGGATTAGTTTTAAATCAGTTTTATTTCAATTAAATTGATTTTTATTCAGCATCTTATTTGATCGCCTAAATAGTGAAGAAACCCTTGTAATCGAGGTGATCCAGATTCCAATTACCCAGAACTTCCAATCCTCGTGGAGTGCGATGTCAGGACTCCTAGAGTCCACTTTATTACTTGTATGACCAGTGCGCCTTGCGGAAAGGGTTGAGTGTTAGTAATACTTCATTTCGGTTTTTGAGTACACTTTACTTTTGTTTCAATCAGTTTTTGAGTATTTACCACATTAGCTCCCTTACAATGACCATCCTTTCTATAACATCATTTGGTCTCATAAGCAGTCGATTGAGGACACAGCTAAGTAATATGAAAGCTCCATCAGGTTTTCAAGAGTAATTAGCGAGAGGAAGAGGAGTCATGGGTGAACAAGATGGCAGCCATGAAGGCAAAGTTAGATGCCATCGTACATAGAATGGACAACAAGAGAGGAAAATACTGCTTGCTCATGAAATAGGGCCGATCGAAGGAACTATTGAGAGGAAGTGCGATGTACCCAGCGAAGCTGTTTTATGATCTTTGAGGAGGTTAAGTACTAGCAGGAGCGAAGCTATCAGCTTCAAACCAAATCAGCGCGACTACTTATCATCGGCGAAGGAACCATAACGATTTTTCATATGGTGGAGGGCCTCACAAAGCCCAGGCATGGACGAATCCTCAGCGGGGATATCAAGCAACCACGAGGTTCTATGACGTGAGGTGAAAATAGAAACCGAGTTTGCAGTCGGAGGAGACGACCATTTTGAAGATCAAATCTTTGCGATTCATGGGAACGAAACAGGAAGGCGTTAAACCTCCATGGACAAAGTTTTACTACTGAGTGGAAGCCTCGAATGCAATTCTCAAATTTTGAGAAGACCACTAATGCCTCCCTCGGAACTTTAGAGACACAAATAGGGCAGCGGCCTGAAGCACACTGAAACCCGGATGAAGATGCCTTTCGGTGACCTGAAGAAGAATCTACAAGGCTGTGGCTTTTTGCGGCTCGGAAGTGGGAAAACATGGGGAAAGACAGAAACGATGAAGCAACCTGCAAGGGAGATGAAGGCCAGACAATGCTGAAACTTGGAGAAGGAAAGAAAAAGAAGGAGCAGTATCGGGGAGAAGAAGGAAGCAAAGAAGAAAGCATGGAGTGTCTGCACAGTCATTTCCACAATTTTGCCAATCAGATAGGACCGGTTGTAAGATTTTTTGAAAACCTTTCGGAAGGCTGGAGATCGGTGTACCCCTTTCCACGAGTGGTGACTCGGAGAGATGCCACTTTATCTGAAATTTTGAAAGACATCTTGACGAGAAGGTGCGAAGAAGGAACGTGAACTTGGCTATGACTTGCGGTCTTGTGATGAGACTTACAGGAAAAGATGAAGGATCGGGGGCTTCACCATTCCTTCACCATTGGAGAGTTTGAGTTTAGAGAAAGCTCTGTGACTCGGTGCATTATAAATTAATGCCACTGATACATTTGCGAAGTTAAGTTTTGGGGAGCTTACTCCTGACTCTTGTTACCCTCCAAATGGCAGATAGAACCCTGGCTAAACCTGAGTGAATCATTGAAGATGTGCTAGTAAAGGTGGGAAAGTTTATTTTCACGGAGTTGACTGCATCATCTCTTGGATATGGAAGAAAGATTACAAGTCCCTGCTGGCAGGAGGCCATTCCCTTTTAGCCCGGAAGCGACTGTCGATATGCATAAGGGAATTCTCACTCGAGTTGGAGAAGAGGCGGTGACTTGATTTAATCGGAAGTTTGAGGAATTTAGACATAGAAAGGGAAGATATCAAGTCAATAGAAGATGTGTATATGTCAGCAATTCGATTTTACTATGATTGTAATTCAGGCTTTGTCAATGAAGAAGAGATGAATTTCAGTATCTTGAAGGTTTTGATTAGGATTTTTGCATTGCATCGGTTACATTCCTCTTGAAAAAGTGACTGAGTCTTGAACAAAATAGGTTGAAAAAGGAGACAAAAAATGAGAAAGAATTTCATCAAGAAACCGATGAAGAAGGGCTAGTTTTAAAGGAGTTGCCAAGTCATTTAAAGTAGCTATGCTTACTGGAGGCGCAAAGAGTAAACCGATCAATAATTTCTACACAGCGCTAGACTCATTGATCTTTGAGGAGCAGGAGATTCTTTGGAAATTTTAAGGAATCATAAGGAGTCTATAGCTTGGTCTATTGAAGAGTTAAAGGTATCGATCCATCAATATGCATGCATAAAATCTTCTTTGGAAAATGCAAAAACTGATTGTTGAAGAGACATCAAAGGAAATGAATCCGGTAATGAAAAGTAGTCATGAAGGAAGTGCTCAAATGGTTAAATCTTTGGTTTTATCTATGCAATTTGAGACGGTCAGCAGGTCCATGTGGTTCCAAAGAAAGATTAAGTTCTTGTGATTCGCAATGAAAGAAATTAATTAATTCCAAACAAGAGCAGTGGCGGGATGGAAGTATGCGTGATTACGGAGGGAATTTGAACACAACAACTGGGAAGATCATTTCCCTTTACCCTTCATTGATGGATGTTGGGCCACGGATTAACGCTGCACGGGACCCTCATTTTGTTTCTTGGGCGGGTATTCGGGGCTCTGACGGATTAGCAATTGCACGAAGGACGAGAAAGACCACATTCACATGCCCTATGGTACCTTTGCCTTGAAGGATGCCATTTGGGGTGTCGTGCTCTGCTACTTTGCGATGTATGATGTCGATGTGTTTCTCAGTTTAGTTGAAGTCATGTGGAAATTTTTCATGGATGACTTCACGGTGTATGGGTGTTTGAGTTTTGAGTGATGTGCGAGCGACACAGGCGATTACTTCAAAGATCTGAGGACAAACGACTAGCACTAAATTGGGAAAATGTCATTTATGAGTAACGAAGGTATTTGTTCTTGGTCATAATTTTGTACTCTGAGGGCTAGAGAGTGGACCAATCCAAAATTTCCATTATCAAAACCGCCGCACCTCCATGACAATTAAAGGGGATAAGGAGTTTCTTGGGCGTCTTGGATTTTATAGGAGATTCATCAAGAAACTTCTCAAGATAGCCAGGACCACTATGCGGGATTCTTTGGAGAAGGACACAAGAGTTTAATTTTGATGATTCCTACAAGGTTGCCTTTGAAGAAATCAAGATCGGATTGGTTGAAACACTATCGTATTTGTGGGAATGGGATCGGGGATTGAAATAATGTGTGATCACGGAATTGATTTCGCAATGAAATTTGTATTGGGACAGAAAGAGAGAAGAAAATATTGAGCCATATAGTATCTTATGGAACCTTCAATGATACAAGAAAACTATTCCTGGCCAGTAAGGAGATGCTAGCCATAGTGTTTGTGAGAGAATTCAGGCCATACATTTGGGATCCCATGTTATAGTTCACACGGATCATGCGACCATCAAATATCGATGTCAAAAGGCTAAGCCAAAGTATTTGCTGATAAGGTGGGTCTTTGCTCTTTGCAGAGTTCGATCTAGAAATTAAAGATAAAAGGGTGTGGCTTGATGTGATATGGCTAATCACTTGTCAGTAGAAAAAATGAAGCAATGAGAAAAGGAGGAGGCGAGTGCGGAGAACTTCCCGGATGGGCAATTTGTTTAAGGTGTCATTTCAACTTCCATGGACACATCTTGTGTGTGAATTACCTAGCTTGTGGAGTAGTTCCTGATTGACTGAAAGAAAGCCTTCGGGAGCGACAAGCGAGGTACTACATGCAGGATGACCATTGCTATTTTAAAGAGGTCTTGACATGATTATCGGAAGAGTGAACAATGCAAAATCTTGAATGAATGCCATGCATCACCATATGGGGGCATTTTTACGGAGAAAAGAGCGACTCCGAGATAATCCAGTCCCGGATTTTATGGGCCCACTATCTTCGGAGATTGTCTTGAATACGATTGAGTGTGTGATAGATGCCAAAAAGATTGGAAATATCGGCGCGAGGAAATGGAAATGCCCCTAAAGGTATAATGGTTGTGCAAATTTTGATGTATGAGGGAATAGATTTTATAGGACCATTCCACACGTCATTTAAAGCTTTGTATGTATTCTTGTGATGGATTATGTTTCCAAATGGGTGGAAGTAATTAATAACTTAATCGAGGAATGATGCTATCTGATTGTGAGTTTCTTCTGAAAAGAATATTTTGACGATTTGGAACACCCAGGAACTATCATTAGTGATGGGGGAAGCCATTTGCAAACAAAATATTTGCAAAACTCTTGAGAAAGAGGTATGGGATCAAGCATATAAGGAGTCTGACTTATCATCCCGGACCGATGGACAGGCGAGATTTCCAACGAGGGAGATTAAATGAATCCACAGGAAAGGCGCAAGTTCAAGCGAAGAGGAAGGATTGGTCTTCAAACCTGATGATGCACTTTGGGCTTCTGGGGATGCATTCAAAACTCCAATTGGAATGTCCCCATACAGAGTTGTCTTTGGCAAACCATGTCATCTACCTCTAGAACTGGAATACAAAGCTATGTGGGCCATCAAGAAGCTGAACTTTGATTTTAAAACTGCAAAGGAAGAGAGATTACTCCAACTGAATGAACTGGAAGAACTGAGAAATGAAGCCTACGACAATGCTAGAATATATAAGGACAAAACAAAGAAGTAAGCATGATCGGAGGATTACGAGAAAGAGTTCGAATGAAACGGAGTTCTTCTTTTTAACCAGTTGAAGAGTTATTTCGGGGAAGTTAAAATCCAAATGGGTGGACCATACGGTAGTATCAAGCTGCGCTACATTTGGAGCAGGTAACGATAAAGACTGATGGCGGGAAGAATTTAAAAAGTCAATGGAATGAGCGAAGCATTATCAAAGCGAGGGAGGAAAGGAAGAGCTCAGCGGGTTCATTAAGAGGAAATCGAGCGATGAAGTCAGGTAAGGACTCAAAGCGAGCGGTGATGAGGCAACCCATAGAGATTTCGGTTCGATTTTAGACTTGATTTTTTTTTAGAGATTCACCTTGATTTTATTTTCTTTAGTTCTTATAATGATTTAGTTAGTGCGAAGTTAATTTTTTTTGTTTAATTAAATCCTTTATGGAAATTTTGTAGGAAGTGCTTATGCGAGAAATGGCTCGAGCAGAAGGAACAAACTCGAGTACAACTCCGACAATTCCACGGAAGGAGCGACTTGAAAAGGGTGTGTTCCTCCCTACATAGAATACATTAAAATTTAATAGAATACATGTTTGAATTCTTTGTATGAATGATTTAATTGAATGCTAAGAATTTGCGAGAAGAGATTGATAAATAGCGAAAAGGTATCTGTTCATTAGAGAATTTGAGGCAATTGCAGACTAGAGTCCGCGACAAAACTTATGTCGCGTGGCGGAAATCATAGCAGTTGATGTAAGTGACTCGGTCGCAATGGAGGAAGAGCAAGAATGGTCGCGACCAAAGGTATATCGCGATAGGAAATAAAAGTCACCTTCTGAGAGAACATTTGGTCGCGAAATGAAACAAATCTACTTAAAGTGGTGAGTTGCGACAACTTAATAATGTCATGAGATGCTTGATGTCGCGGCCAGGGATGACTTGTCACTCCACGAAGGATAATTCATGTCGCGACATCAAAGAAAAGTTTGCCAGCTGGGCAACTTTTAATTTTGCCCTAAATTTAATGACAGCACACAATAATAGCAAAAATTGAAGTCGCGACAAGCGCAAATAAATTAAATAATAAATAGCCCACAATCATAATTGAATTATAACTGTTGAGAAGCTCCTTCCAATATCATTTTTTTCCTTGAAGTAAATTCAACTTTTCACCTTCGCGTATTCCCTGATTTTCAAATCTCACAAACCCTAGATCCGAACTTCTTCCTACCGACCTTTCAATTTCTCTAATGGCCGAACCTACAATCCTCATTCCCAGCCTGTTGATTCTCAACTTTTACACAATCTCATGAATAAAATAAGAAATTTGTTTGATGTTGTGTTGTTTGAAGTCAAATTGTGTGTTTACTTTTTGCTTTAATTGTTAGAAGAATATGATGAATTAACTCAGTATTGAAAATGATGACATATCATAATATTAGCTAATTGATTCGTCTATCTTTTGGCTCTGACTAATTGAAAAATAAGGGCTAATTGGCACATAATTGAATTGAAACACAAATTGCATAATTGATTTGAATTTAGTTGATAAGTCAAATTAAGGAAAGTTATACAAATGAAGGAGCAAAACATATTTTATGGGTTGAATTATAAACAGTTAGCGAAGAACTTAGTGAACCACAGGATCAAAATAAATCTCATCAACGGAAGTGAGTCGAGGACATCCTTAGGGTTATTCACAGTTAGCAAAAAAGAGTTCAGAACATTGAATTTTATCAAGAGGCGAAATCCTAGGTAATACAACTAACGAAAGAAATGATGCAGAGCTAATCCTTGGCGGTTTGAGCCTTTCTATACCATTATTTATATGCTTTGCATACACCACAGCTCTAAATTTGAGCGAACCGGTCCACATCTTCAAAACAAACATTGAATCGATCTCTTATAACTGTCTGTAAGACTCGGTAAAGCTCAGAGAAATAAAGTTTGAGGGAGTATATTTTGGAGAACTAAAGGAGAAATACAGAAAAAGGGTGAAGAAGGACAAATCCCCAGCGGGAGGAAACAGAAAGAAAGCAAGGAAAAGTTTTGTCTTGTGGCTAACTCTCTTGAGCAAATTAAGTTCCAGGGTGTTTCAACACCTAGTACCCTAATGCCAGCTGGTATAGGAGTTACTAACCCAAAGGTTCGCTAGAGTGTTAGAAAGCACAAGACCAGAACATTAGACTTTTCTGAAAATTAGCGGAGAAGAGTTCCAACAATAGAAATGCAAATGAGAAATTGGAGCAAAGCAGGTTTTAAACACAAGAATTCAAGGAGATACCCCGAGATGAAGTTTGGAAATCAACAAAGAAGTTGCAAGAGGAAAAGGAAGGCGACGATTAAGTAAGAAAGAAAGAAAGAGTTTGGGTAATCTTAACATAAAAAATTCCATCTATCCTACCCATTACCCAAACTGTCATTACAGCTTGATGTACGATCTTGAAGGTTAGATTTACCTACATTAGTGGAGATCAATACGAACAACAAGCGTATGGAATTTGGAAACTATTCAAGGATCAGCGTGAGGAGCCTGCGAGGGTTAGGTGACTCACTAAGGGGGTAGGGAAGAGAAAGACTAGCTTACCACTCTTTAGCCGAGGATCAAATTGACTATATTGTTTCATCTGAATTCAACAATTTAGTTATGTACACGATTGGTAAACTAACCTTTATCTGGACTTGAAGCTAAATATCTGATAAGCAGCGAATACAATTTTAGTTTTTTGATTAAATTGATTTACGAAAGCTACAAAACAAAACGAGAGAAAAATGTCCTTTTATTTGAGAGACGAACAAATCTTTCTTTTCTTTGCTTGAGATGACAAAATTTTAAGTTTAGGGGAGTTTGATGAGCTTAAAGTCATCTATTTTCAGTCCATTTTAGATTTATTTTATTCTAAAGGCTGATTTATGTCTGGAATATGGAATGCCCGATAAGCTAGCACGTATGAGGAATTCAAAAGAAAGCGAAAGTGCGGTAAAGGAGCGAATGTGGGTGGCGATGCGATGTAGTGGTGAAGAAATTACGGGAGGCGTGAAAAGTTAAGGATTTGATGTGGTAAACCTTCGGCAATCGAAATATATTAAGGTTGCAAGCTACAAAGCTCGTCGCAAATGAAGCGTATTGAAGACCATGAGCTTGGCGTAAGAAAGAAACTCAAGTCGAGCAACGGGAGTGATGAAGAAGAAGACATGATGTCGCGACATCATTCAGAGAATCATGACAATTAAACCCGATCTGATGGCCAATGAGGTGCGACGCAAAAAAGTGCGACGGAAGATAAACAATTGGCGAACATTTATGCCGCGACATCACGGATGCGATCGCGACGCGACGAATCGAGAAGCGATCCGCGACGCCGACTTGCAAGGAAACTAAGGTGCTGACATCGCCGACTAAAGAGAAGGTCGTGACATCATTCAAATAATTAGTGACATCGGTTACGCGAAAGAAGGTGGCGACAAGATCAGCGTCGTGACATCGACTACGAAGGAAGTCGGCGACATCATTCGTGGTCGCGACAACGGTTTAAGAAGAAGGTCGACAACACACGGTTGTCAGCGACATCAATTACAAAGACTTGGTGCGACATCATTAAACGATCAGCGACAACGCAGAAAAGCGAGGAGCGAGTGGCGACATCATCAAAACGTCCGACATCCGTTGCAAAGGCGGAAGGTCAGCGACAACGTGGTACATGTGACATCAAATCTGGTAAGGTCGCGGCGTCGGTAAGGCTGCCATTATCAGTTCAAAGAAAGAATTCGCGATAAGATCAAGCTATCGCGACATCAGTTCCACCAAAGACATGTCGCGACCAAACAAGGCCTGCGACAAAAGTAGAACGACGAGGTCGCGACGAAGAATTGATGTCGCTGCGTCAATAACCAGGGCCGGTTAAGCCCGAAGTCAAGAGGTTGCATCAGTAGGGCCCCGACTTGAGGAACCATAAATACTTAGCTACTGCGAAGGAACGCGACTCTTAGCGACTAGAAAGAGATACGGGTTGTTAGAGGCTCTGTATTTTAATTTTATTTTCTTTCTTTGTTTTTATTTTAGATTGGTCGTATTTTGGCTTTAAATTTGGATCTGAGCATTATTTGTTAAAAGTTTTAGTGAATGCTGATTTATGTTCTTCAAATTAACGTCGGATTGTTTTGAATTCGAACAAATTTTGGATTCGAACTACCGAGTTTCCTAATTACAGTGGTTTTCTTGATCGACAAGCCCGATGTATGATGCTGTCGATGGTTTTAGAAGCCCGACTTCCATTGAAATGACTCTGTCGTCGAAATTATCTCTGCCAGAATTTTATTCTCGATGCTGAACCCCGATTTGTAAATCTACTTCTTTGGTTTTTTATTTATTTTGTGGAATTGATCCCAATATCGATGTAGCCTACCCATAAGCAGATTGTCTCAAGCTCACGATTTCAGGGAGGCCCTCGGGTGACAGGGAAGCGTCACACGAGAGTGATGAAGCAATTCGTGGGCAATATCTGAAACCTGCGTGGTGATTTAATGTGCTCTGTGTGATTAAATTGATAAATCCTCTTTTCATGGAATAGGAATGAGTTAGACGATTTATCAATTTAAACATGCGAAGTTCCGCCTCGGTCGAATGGTGAATTCAATCCCAGTGTTAGCAAGGATCTGTCAAAGGAAAGAATGAGATGTTCTAATTTTGAGGAAGAGAAACCGATTATAGTGTAAATGCATTGCAATGACTATAATTTGGGAGCTCGGGTTACAAATCTGATTGTGGGTATGAGTATTGAAAAGAAAAATACCCGGAAACGAACGTGATTAAATTTAGTTATCTAACCTTTGTCTTCGAAGAAGCAGTCAAGGTTAGAATGATGAGCAGTGGAGTGTGGAGAGATCGGTACTTTCGCCTCCTTAGACTAGTTTTAAATATGTGGTTCATGAAGCAAAATTACAGTGCAATCTGAAGGAATTGATGTTTCACAATAGCTTTATTTTCAGTATGCCCTTTGCAGATAACTGTTCAATCTAAAATTGTTATTTTATTATTTCAGTATTCAATTCATTTGTTATTAATTCAATTCTTTTAGTTTTTCATTATTTTAAAGCTTTCAAAGGCGATTCAAATTGTCTATCATAGTCCAAATAGTATGGAGCTTGAGTAGTCGGGAGTAGTTGAAGTTGAAAATTACTTTAGAGATCTTGAATGGGATCGATATCGGACTAAAATCCACACTTTGTGCCATTAGAGCACATTGCACTTGCGAGAATCATGGATCAACATAAAAAAATGTATCTATTCTTGAAACCATTTTATATCGGTATACTTGCAAGGAAATATAATCAACGAGTTTCATAGCGCTATTCTTTGGGGATTGAATAGTCCTTTGGTAATAGTGTCATAAATTTGTATATGTCTTTTGGTCAACGAACAATATTCAATTGGCGTCGCGACATCAGAGTGGTGTCGAGACCGAAGATTTTACTTTGAATATTTCCTTTAGTCTCGACCACATTTCCGCTGTCTTGACCTCTTTACGATTGTTGCTTTGGTTATTTGGTCGCAGCTTAATCTTGATCACGACTTCGCTTGCTAAGGTCTTCTAGTTCTTCCCAAAAATTGATTTTTGATGTCGTGATTTGGGCGTGACCGATAAGCTCACATCAGCGACTTCATTACCTTGTAAGTGGTCTCTTACGGTTTCTTTGAGATTTTTAGCTTATCTTTGTATTTTCCTGCAAAATTAAATTTGAATAAAATATCCACATTTTTGCATACAAATCAACATTTATCTTGTAATATGCTTATAAAAATGGATTAAAAATCTAATGAGTTTTTGGAGTCATCAAATTCCCCCAAACTTAAAATTTTGCTTGTCCCCAAGTAAAGAAAAGAAAGAATTGTTTGTCCTCAAACAAATAAGCTTAAAAATTTTTAAGGACATTTTTCTTATTCATACCACAGTCTTTCTTATTCCACGCTTCTTGAAATAAGAATAAGCGACATCATTTAAATTTCAGTTTCGATTCAAGAAAAAAAAATGGTAGACTTCTATCTCAAATCTCTTGATGAAATAATATAAGTAAATAGTTTATTCAATCAGTCTTGTTAGGTGTGTGTGTGTGCAGGTCTTCAATCCTTTTCAATTTTCATGTTGAATTTAGTTAATGCTAGGAGTTTCCTTGGACGTGGTCAAAGTTCCCATAGACTTGTTTTTCATATTGATCTCCACTAATGTAGGTAAATTCAACCCGAATCAATGAGTCTTCCAGGCTTGTAATGTTGGGCTTAGGTAATTGGGTAGATAATGGGAAAATTTAAGTTTCAAATCTTGATTTCCACCTTTTCTCTTCTTGTGCCTTGACTCATTTTTCTTCCTTGTACTTATTGATTCTCCTCAATCTTGGCCTAATTCATCTTTTTGAAATCTTTTTATGGAATTTTGAATTCCACTTGCACTTTATTCAGGCCAGTTCCCTTGTTTTACAACTCTTTTAGCCACATTTTCAGGTTGGGAATAGTGCAATGTTTTGTCTTCTTAGGCTTTCTATCACTCTTAGAGAACTTTGGGCTATTAACTCCCATACCAGTTGGTATTAGGGTACTAGGTGTTAAAACACCCCTACGAGCTTAATTGTTCAAGGGAAATAGGCCGCAAGATAAAACTTATTCCCTTTTTCATTAATTTCTGCTTCTTTACTTCTTCACCTCCTTCCTTGTAACATTTGGAAATATTTTTCCCCCAGACTTGTTTCTTTCTTTACAGTGGGCTTTTACGCTCTGGCGGATAATTTGGGCTTTTCTTTGCCAAGATTATTATGGGGAAGGGAATTTAGGTTTTTCGATTCTTTGTTGTGAAAATAAGGCTTGTTGGCTCAAATCAAAGGAACTAGAGGGTATACCTTAGCATATATTGAGGAATGGCTTGGAAAAGCTCAAAGCGCAGGATGGCCTCTATCGCTACTTGTTATTTGTTTTTACCTAGATTTAGCCTCAATCAATAATCTAACAAAGAGGAAATGCTAATTTGCTAAGTATTCCACTTTGTCATGCAGGTGACAGGGTTACGATCCTGACTGCGGCGCCATAAAACTTGTTTGCCTCTTTCTATGTAGACTAAAAACCCCTCAAATTCACATAGTTGCAAGAGCCTTACACTTCTCTTGCATCCATGTCACTTTGGATAAATTTGCTTGATAAAATAATTCTTTCGGAAGGTTCATGATTTAAAAATAAGGGTCTAGTCTATAACATTGCAAGTGCACAGGTCATATAAGTAGTAAATACGAGATGTAGAGTCAATTATCACACATTCCCACCGAGAGATTAGTGCAATTAGAGATTAACTACGACTACTAAAATTCTATGCTATTTGGACTTCAAAACTCTGATGAATGTTTTATCTAGAAAAATAAAGATCTTAGACTATTGACTCTTTGTTGAACTAGATAAAACAAAAGTAAATGAATAAAAATAAATTGTAACTAAAAAATGCGGGTGAATCGGTTTCTTGAAATAGAAAACTATTAGTGAATTCTGATAAACGTCCAATTCCTACACTAAAGTACATTGCTCTGTTCTGTGTATGGATCTGGATTTGTCCAAGATTTCCTAAATGTTGGAATTGGATTTCTTCGTATTCACTGGTTGGAAACCCTTGCTTCTCTCAAAGACAAGATCAAACCGACTACAGTATTCCCCAAATTCTCTTGCAAGATCGAGGTATTTTTTCTTTCTTGATCTTTGCATATTCTTGATGACGGTGAGTCTTTGCATTTCCTTCTCAGGATTTTTAAGTTTCTACCGCAGCGAGTAGCTCGACCTCGAGATCTATTGGTTCGTCCCTTTCCCACTTGATTAGATCTCGGCTAACACGAGGTTAGGAACTTGCCTTTAGATTAAAGGTGAACTCTCCTGATTATTTATATTGTTAATGTCTCCCCTCGACTTCAATTATGAGCGAATGGGAGATTTATCAAATGAACTCGAGCTCAACCAGTTCATCAATGGTAGTAGAGCATACCGAAGAAAAAGAATTTCTCGACTCTCGGGAATCTGGTTTTAAGTGTCATGCGAGAGGGCATCCACGAAATCAAAGCAAGATACATTCCCTCGGCGGGTATTCGGTACTCTTGTGGAACTTATCAATTCAAAAAACGACATCAAATAAGTAAATCAGGAACCCAATTAGTTCTCACGTATTTGTGCGGAAGAAATTTGTAACTAAATGTAAATCCAAATCCGGCGGAGGCTGCGCTCCAGTTAATCGCATTACTTGAATTAAGGGAAATGGAGCAGATCACGTCTGACCCTTGTAATTGCAATAAAGCGAAGAAATGAATTCCAGAATTTGTCTAGATTTCATAAATTTTCAGGCAGTAATTCTAAGAAGAAAATAACATAAATAAAAATTCAACTTCACTCGTCTCTGCACAGTTCGCATATTCAAATCTAGAAAAGAAATAAACTAAAAATAAAGAAAAGAAATGAAAATCTACTCTAAACTATACAACGATTTCCTCTCGGCTCCGGCGCACGGGTAGTGAAGACGGAAGCTACTTTACTATTCTAACCTTTGTCTATTTTATCTTTGTCAAAAGAATTGGCCGAGATCCCCCAAAAAAGCTCCGTGAAATTCCCAAAGAAAGCCAGGTTACTATCTATGTTGCCTCGGGTTGATGTCGCGACATGGATTTCCATGATTTCTCTTGTTGATCGAGACATTTATACATTGTGGCAATTCCTTCTGGTACTTGGATTAATGGTCGTCACATCGTTTGTAGTCGCGACCCTTTTTGCTCAATGTTTCTCAAGAGTTGATGTCGCGACCACGGTTTCATGTCGCGACATCATTGTCTTTCTCTTCTTCTGGCTTCTGAGTCTTGACCTCAGTTTTAGGTTGCGACCAAATTTCTATTTATAAGCTGAATTCAAGTCGTGACTGTCTTTTCTTGGTCGCAATTGTGTTGGTGGTCTTCTGCCTTTACAGGTTTCAATTTTACGTCGCAACCTCAAGGTGATGTCGCGACCTCTTTTTATGTCCATTTCTTTTCTTCTAGTCGCAACCTCAATTCTTTGTTGCAACCCGATTTCTCCTTCAACCTCTTATTCGGTCGCGACCTCATGCTTATGTCGTGACCACGTGTTACTCTTGTTCAGTCGCATGTAGTCCCAATTGTTCAAAAGTAGTTGCGACCTGGATTTCTTCTGCTCAGCTCTTCTTCAGGTCGCGACCTAAATGAGTGGTCGCGTCATCGTTTGTGGTCGCAGTTAATACTAAATGGTACATGATTTCGAGTTTCTTGGCGAGAAGCGATTTGGCCGGGTTGGGACCTCTCTTTTGTCATTCAACTCATAATTTGGTTGCAACTTCAATCTTCCTGTTGAGACTTCAGTTTCCATTTTCATGTTGCGACCTTAACCAATATGTCGCGACCTCGACTGGTGCCCTTCATTTAAAAACTAGTTGCAACTTCGTTTTCTTTGCAGAGACTTCCTTTGTGGCTTTATTGACTAATCCACATCGCGACATCAGATTGACATCGCGACCTCAGTTATATTCAATTGGCGTTGCGACATCAGAGTGGTGTCGCGATCGAAGATTTTAATTTGAATATTTGCTTTAGTCTCGACCACATTTCCTTTGTCACAACCTCTTTCAGTTGTTGCTGGTTATTAATTATGAGCTTAATCTTCAAGTCACGACCCATTTTTGCTAAGGTCTTAGTTCTTCCCAAAATTGATTTTGGTGATGTCGGCGTGTTTGGAAAGAGCCGACAAAATGCGCTTCTGTCATGACTCCGATTGTCATTTGCGACTTCATTTCTGCTTGTAGGCTGGTCTCTTCTAGTTTTTTTTGCTGAGATTTTAGCTTATGCTGTATTTTCTTGCAAAATTAAATTTGAGTAAAATATCCACATTTCTGCATACAAATCAACATTTATCTTGTAATATGCTCATAAAATGGATTAAAAATCTAATGAGTTTTTGGACTCATCAGGTTGCCTCTCAAGAAGCTGCTTTGTTCAGTGTCTTTAGCTAGACATTGCTGCATCAGCCATTTTTTTTCAGTAACATTCCTTCTCTTTGCAAAACTTCTAGTCTCAAAACAGTTCTTCATTCAAAATTCTCCTAATATAGTGTTTCAGTCTTTGGCCATTCACTTTAAATTCATTCCCTAGCTTTGTCTTCAAAGTGATTGCTCCAAGTGGTGTTACTACAGTGACTGTAAAAGGACTACTTTATCTTGATTTGAGCTTTCTTGAGAAAAGCTTGAGTTTTGAGTTGTACAACAGGACTAATTCTCCCACCTTGAACTCTTTTCTTAGAATTATGTGATCATGCCACCTCTTAGTTTTGTCTTTTTAAATCCTGACACTGTCATATGCTTCATTCCTCAATTCTTCCAATTCATTCAACTGAATGAGTCTCTTTTCCTTAGCAGCTTGGTAATCAAAATTTAGCTTCTTAATTGCCCACATAGCCTTATATTTCAATTCAAGAGGTAGATGACAAGCCTTTCTAAACACAATTTTGTATGGGGACATCCTAATTAGAGACTTATAAGCAGCCATGTAAGCCCACAATGCCATCTAGATTTAATGACCAATCATTTCTGCTTATGTTCACTGTCTTCTTAAGTATATTCTTTATCTCCCTATTGGATATCTCGAAACATCCATTTCTTGAGAGATTGATGTGATCCCATAGCATGTCTCACTCCATATCTGCTCATGAGTTTTGCAAACAGTTTGTTAGCAAAATGGTTTCCCTCATCACCGATGATGGTCATTAGGGCTCCATATCTATTCAGTATGTTCCTTTGAACAAACCCCACAACTGTATTGGCATCATTTCCTGGACAAGCAATAGCTTCTACCCATTTGGATACATAATCCATAACAAGGAGAATGTATAAATTTCCAAATGAATGTGGGAAAGGTCCTATGAAATCTATACCCCATACATAAAAAATTTGCACCACCAAGATTCCTTGCATAGGCATCTCATTTCTTCTATCTATGTTGTACATTCTCTGACATTTGTCACAATGCCTGACCCATTCATAGCTGTCTCTGAATAATGTTGGCCAATAGAACCCACATTGGAGAATTTTTTGAGCTATTCTATCCCCTGCAAAGTGATCTCCATAATGTGATGCACGACATTTGTCTAAAATATCAGCTTGTTCAGTCTCAGGTACACACCTTTCGATGATCTGATCTACACCCCTTCTAAATAGAAGTGGATCGTCCTATATATATATATATATATATATAATCTAGCTTAAGTTCTCAACTTCCTTTTATGTTGAAAGGTGAGTTCTAGTGGCATGATATCACAAGCTAAGTAGTTCACTAGATCAGCATACTAAGGCAATTGAACTTTTACTTGAAACAGTTGCTCATCAGGGAAGTTTTCTTCAATTTCAATCCCCATTTTTTCTTCAGCAGGCTTCTCTATCCTGGATAAGTGATCAGCTATCACATTATCATTGCCCTTCTTGTCCTTGATCTCTAAGTCAAATTCTTGCAATAATAAAACCCATATGATTAATCTTGGTTTGACATCTTTCTTTGCCATTAGGTACTTAATTGATGTATGATCTGTATGCACTATGACATGATATCCCAATATATATGACTTGAACTTCTCACAGGCAAAGACCATTGCTAACATTTCCTTCTCTGTGGTTGAGTAATTTTCTTAAGCCTCATTAAAGGTCTCGCTAGCATAATATATAACTCTGAAGATCTTTTCTGTTCTTTGCCCTAAAATTGCTCCCATTGCATAATCACTGGTATCACACATAATTTCGAAATCCATGCTCCCATCTGGTGTTGCCATGATTAGAGCTATTAAGAATCTAGCTTTTATATCTTCAAATGCAGACTTGCATGCTTCATCAAATTCAAACTTTCCATCTTTCTTAAGCAGTCTGCACAATGGTCTTGCTATTTTGGAGAAATCTTTGATAAATTTCCTATAAAACCCTACATGCCCTAGAAAACTTCCTACTTCCTTTACTGTAGTAGGTGGCATTAGAATCTTAATCACATAAATTTAGGCTTGGTCTACTTCCAACCTTGCTACAGAGACTTTATGACCTAACACAATTCCCTCTGTTACCATGAAATGACATTTCTCTTAATTAAGAGTCAGGTTCTTGTCTTTGCACCTCTGAAGTACAATTGCCAAATTCTCCAAGCAATTCTAAAAATTGGAACCATATACAAAGAAGTCATTCATGAATATCTTCATAATCTCTTCTACCAAGTCTGAGAACATAGACATCATGCATCTCTAAAAAGTGGGAAGAGCATTGCATAGTCCAAATGACATCCTTCTAAAAGTAAAGGTTCCATAGGAACATGTAAAAAGTAGTCTTCTCCTGGTCCTTAAGGGCTATGGCTATCTAATTGTACCTAGAATACCCATAAAGAAAACAGTAATGAGGATATCCAACCAATCTGTCCAGCATCTCGTCAATGAATAATAAAGGATAGTGATCCTTTCTAGTGGTAGTATTCAACTTCTTGTAATCTATGTAGACTCTCCATCCTGTCACAGTTCTTGTAGGTATCAGCTCATTGTTTTCATTTCTGATCATTTCCATTCCACCCTTCTTGGGAACCACATGAACTGGACTCACCTAAGGGTTATCCGATATGTCATATATGAATCCTACATTTAGCCATTTGAGGACCTCCTTCCTCACCACTTCCTTCATTATTGGATTTAATATCCTTTGGTGTTCAATGGAAGTCCTTGCTTTCTCCTCCATTAGGATTTTATGCATACAAATAGATGGGCTAATTCCCTTTAACTCTTCTACTGACCTACCTATGGCTTGCTTATGCTTTCTAAGAATTTCCATTACTTTATGCTCTTTTTTTAGGTTAAGTCAGCTACTATGATGACAGGTTTAGACTTTTATTCACCCAAGAATACATACTTCAGATGCTTAGGTAGTTCTTTCATAATTAACTCTTCAGAGCTCTTTTCTACATCTTGCACTTTCACTTCACTACTGCTTGAACTTTCATCATTACTCCTTTCATTCAGGCTTAAAACGGTTTCAGTTAATTCAACATTTTCATTCAGCACTTCCCCATCTAGGTCTTCATTGTGCAAGGAGTTGATCATGCATTCTTCCAATAGATCCCGATTCTCAAATTTATGTTACATCTCATGTCTGTCAGGAATCACACTGTTAATTCTCATGCACAGAGCTTTTTCAAAATTAGCTTGTTTCAAACTCTTACTCAAATTGAAATGTACTTCTTCTATGCCAACTCTTAAAGTAAGCCCTCATTTCTTCACATATATCAAGGCTGCACCTGTAGCTAGAAATGGCCTTCCAAGCAGTAATGTTACTTTTTTGTCTTCTTCCATATCAATTACCACAAAGTCTACTAGAAAAATGAACTTCCCCACCTTAACTAACCACGTCCTCGAGAATTCCTTAAGTTGAGTCGTGTTGTCTTAGTTTGTAGAGATAATCTTTGTGGAGTGCTCCCAGGCTTAGTCTTTTGACCACTGAAAGAGGCATCAGGTTTATACTAGCACCAGAGTCACACAATGCCTTCCCAAATTCATGATTTCCAATTATGCATGGTATGGTAAAGCTTCCAGGATGTTTCATTTTCTGTGGCAACTTCTTTTGAATGATTGCATTGCAGTTTGCTTATAAGTGATTCATGCCACAGTAGGGTGATCCGGAATCAACAAAATTTGTATCCTAAATTCCTCTTCTTTGGTAGTCGAAACTCTTTGCATTATAGCGGTCTGAATTCGAACAGGATGGAGTTTTCTTCGATATGAATGATTTAGAGTGGAAGTCGAAAATGGTGAATTTGATTTGGATTTTAAGGTTTGGGTAAAACAAGGGAGTTGGTGGTTTGCAAACTGAAAATAGAACGAAAATAAAATATAAAAAGAACTCCTTTAAACATTGGGCCCACTTTGGGTTTAAGGTCAGGCTAGCAAAGAGTCCCGGGTTCATTCCTCGCGTTGGGGAGGATGACATATAGTCATCTCGGCTTAGGATCTTCAAGCAACTTTAAAAACTAAGCCCTAATTTTCCTTTTGATAAGAAAGCATTTATTTAGCATTTATAGTTCCTTCGGTGAAATCTATCTTGACTCATCCTACAATGATTCGTAAGGGCAACTAATGAATCTCGTGGATCACAAAATAAGCATCACTTTTGAACCACAAAGATTACAAGTATTGATTAAAGAGGATGCGCCTGTGAAAATATAGCCCTTAACCTACCTCGGTGGCTCAAGTGAGAGCAACTAATGGATATCAATGTATCTAAAGCTAAGAATACACTGAACCTAAAAGCTTGCCAAGTATTGGCAGAAGAAGTATCAGCTTTTAAACCTAGAGTTGAAAATTTAGGAACCAAAATGTAAACACTCTTTGCTTGTGAAAAATAGGGGAACCACCAGGCCTTGGATCCATACCGGCAACCTTAGCTAAGGAGGAAATGGTTTAGCCTGCTTTATCCTCAAGTTGTCATCCTTGGAGGTGTTTGTATTGAAAGTGAGAGAAAGGAGAAGAGAAAATGAGAGCAAAAAACAGGGGCCCGTAAATTTCCTTCCAAAAACAAAAACTTAGGTCAACAGTGTACTACAATGGCTTATATAGCCTTAGAAACATGTGAAATACCAAAATAACCAAACTATAATAATTACAGTGAGGGTAGAAATGAGAAAAACCAAAAACGGAGTCGTTTGGATCAAAAACAGGAGGAGACAATTTTCGCTATGCACAGTGATTTTAGCTATAATAGCGAGGGGTATCAAATTAGATCATAGCGAAAGTGAAATTTTAAGCTTATACTGATATTTCGCTATGATAGCGAAAATTGTATTAGCAGATTTTAGCCTTTGTTCAGCATTGTTCCATTGCTCTCTTTGCCTCTTATTCCTCTGCTTATTTATTCATTTCTTCTTGCTTTGATATTCTTTCATTCCCGACTTGCTAAAATTGATAGAAAACCATGAAATTGATGGAAATCAGAGCTTTGTTATGATTGGATTGATACGGCCGATTTGGCTTCCCAATTCCTGCAAAAACTAAAAGCGACCTCGGAATGAGATCGAAAATACAATAAGGGACTCGAACATGGTGGAGTTAATTATATCAATTAGTACACAAAAGTGCTTTCAAAACCTATTAAAAATAGGGCTCAAAAATAGCACTTTTGGGCACTAATCACACTCGACCTACACATTGCTGGTCCTTAGCAATGAAAGAAAAGAAATAAAGAGAAACCTCTGAAATGATAACAAAATAATGTTCCACCAAAGTATATTTCAAAAGGTCGTGAATGAGTATTTTCAACCACTAAAAGTAAGAATCTGTCAATGCGAGTGTACAATAACTATCATGAGAGAATGAATGCCATACAAAATTGAGTATCAAGAGCCTTTATCTCGGGTGAATCAACGAAACTTCACCAAAATCTAAATGTTTGTTTGATCGGCTCTCAGCGATAAGCGTTATTGCACTCTCACGACTGGCTACTACCACGACCTAGCATGCTAACCAACCTAAATAGATCAGGACCCACTCTTATTCCATAACTTTTTTTTTTTTTTTGTGTTGTAGGGGTGCGTCTTTGAGAATCGAGCCACCAAAGTCATGTAGCAGGGGATCACAGGTGACTCCCAACCGATTAAGGCAGGGCACGAGTCATGGGGATCTTTCGACCACAAACTCTTCAAGTTTCACCCCGGACTTCGAATGATTTCGAGACTCCAGCACCTACAACTTGCTCAACTCCACCTATCCACCCATGTAGCGAGCACTAAGTCGGTGGCTCCCAACCAGTTGGCTTAGGGCACCAGGCTTTAAAGGCTTTCACCATATACCCCTCGGACCGTGCTCGGGTTTCAAGGCAAAGCGTCGCAAAATTTTTTTTTTTTCTTTTCTTTTTCTTTTCTTTTTCTTTTGGAATACACATTGGTCTTCTTTTCATGGGGGTCCTTAAACTATTAAAGGTAGTCAACGAAACTAGGGTAGGTTATTGCAAGGCTTAGGAGGCTAGGCAGTTCTTCATGTTATTAAAGAAACCTGATGTGCACAGTGTGTGGTTAGCTAAAGGTGAAAAAAAAAGGTTGAAAGCAACAAGAGTTCAACTGATCATCCACTCAACTAGGCATGGAACCAATCTAACATTAATATAATTGGACAAAGTTTCAATTTTTTTAAACTATGGGCTAGGCACAACACACAAAAATTTTGGTTGCAAAATGGGTCCAAATTTTGAAAAGTAAGTGTATAATCTCTTGACTTTTATAGAAAGGGAGCCCGACAAGCCTTTGAACATCACAAAATGGGCTTACTCAAAATAGTAACAAAAACATAAATACAAGAAGCCACTTCGCCGTTAACTCTCCCCTGACCCAAACATCTCAATGTCCAAAATAGGGCTTGGATTGGAAATTTAGGGGAGGAAGTGTTACATCCTTGATGAGATGTGATCATTTTTGGATAGGAGACTTCGCAAGCTTTCCATTGACACCTTATTCACTCCATTTGGGCTTCAAACAATCAAGTTAGGAGAAGAAAAGAGAGGATAAAAAGTGACCAGTTTGAGAATTTTTAAAATTACACCTTCATAATAATTTCAAAAATGTTCTTTCTGGATATATTTGGATTCTACACTCTCTAAGCTTTCCAATGGTACCAAAAACGCCCAAAACGGAGTTCGGATGAAAAAGTTATGAGCGAAACAAAATGAGGAGGCAAAACTGTGGGGCATAGCGAAAATTTCGCTATTGCTATTTCGCTATGGTAGCGAAATTTCCCTATGATAGCGAAAATTTGACATAGTGAAAATTTCGCTATGTTTGCGAAATTTTCGCTATGTCTAATAGCGAAAATTTTTTGATTTTTTTTTTTTTTGAGAGACAAAATATTTTTTTTTAAATATAAAAATAAAAAAAACAAATGTTTTGTTTTTTTTTTTGTTTTTTTTTAAATAAAAAATAAAAATAACAAATTTTTTTTTAAGACAAATTTTTTAAAAAATTTTCAAAAAATAAAATAATTAATAATAATAATAATAATAAAAACACGTTTTTAAAAATAAAATAAAGTAATAAAAATGAAAATAAAAGAAAACAAATTCCTTTTTTTTTTTTTCACTTAATGTGCACAATTTTGTCTTTTGTGGAGGGGACCATCCGTACAAATTTTCGCTACATAGCGAAATTTCGCTATGTAGCGCTATGTAGTAAAATTTGCCATTTCGCGAATATTCTGAAATTTATTGTGATTACGAGAAATTTTCCTGCTCTCACTTGTCATTTCTTTAATCGGACTTCAAAAATTTTCAAGTGCAAAAATTAATACAAGAAAAATTAAGAAAAATTGCGAGAAAGTAAAAATTAATCTAAAACAAGAATTAACTAAAAATTAGAAAATCTAAGAAGAAAAATTAATGAAATCAAATAAAATACGATAAAATAAAAACAAAACAGAAAATTAAAACAAAAAGTGGGTGGGGGGGAGCTTAGAAATGAGGGTTTCGGGTGCTCCAAATCGAGGCAAACACCGCTCGTCAGTATGTCATGATGTAACAAGCGCAAAGTTTTGATGTAGTGGCAAAGATTTTGTCTGATGGCCACTAACTTCTAAAGTTTTGTAGTATGGCGGTGATGGGGTGGCTTTTGTGTTGGGTGCTTCAGGGGTTTTGGGTTGAGATTGTGATGCAGGTGAGGGAAGGATATTGGTGAATCGATGAGGAGGCGGTAAATTGTTCTCTTTGTGTTCTTCCACTGCCTCCTCAGTCAACAGAGGATTGCTTCCTTCTTCTCCCATAAGCAGACAACAGCACCAATGTCTGAGGATTCAAAATTTTCTACTAGGCCTTCTTCTAGCTGCTGTAGACACTGCTCCTCCACCATAGTGTCACTCAGGCACACTTCCTTTGGATTATCTTCCTCTTGATGAACGAATTTGATTAGCGAAGTTTTGAAACGTCTTGTAGGTTGTCGATTTACTTGCTCCATTTCACTTTGAAGTCCATCAATTCTCTTGTTTACATTGTTTTCCATAGTGTCAATTTTTTGACTTAATTGAGCATTGATTGTCCTCTGTGCTTCCACAAAGTTGCCCAGCAGTAGGTCCAGAATGGCTGCTCAACAGGAGAAATTAATTGTGGTGGTTGAGGAGTTGAGGTATGTTATTGGAGCACCATGTAGGAGGTCTGCTCTTCGTGGTCTCTATATTCCTCGCTAGGCCTACATGGGTTGGATTCTCTCTGGAGTTGCTCCTTGCCCCATATGGAGGTTCTTGTAGTCCCTCATTGTCATGTATGCTCTAAGGTTACTCTCCACAGGGTACTCACTATGTTGTTCTCCCCTTAGGTGTTCCATTTGATTTTAGTTCAAGCCCCTTTGGTTTCACATGATCCCTCTGACAAAAAGCATGACACAAGACAACACAAAACAATCCTGCGGCAACTGCACTAAATGAAACTAAAAAATGACAGTAATATAAAAACAATTCACCAGTACTTGTGATGAGGATCACAAGTGTTCCCACCGACTTCTCTCACTTGCACTAGGCACCATCCGCATGGCGCCATTTTGATTAGTGCCCTTTGTAGGGTATCTGGAATCCAACAAAATTTGTACATCCTAAATTCCTCCTCTCTGCGGTAGTCAAGCTCTTTGAGTATAGTCCAAGGTCGAACACATGGATAGGTTTTCTTCGTACAAATGATTTAAGTAAAAGTCCAAAAGGAATTGAATTTGGTTTTGGATTTTAAGGTGGTGATAAAAACAGGGGTTGGTGGTTTACAAACTGAAAATAAGGCGAAATAAAATATAAAAAGAACTCCTTGAAACATTGGGCCCACTTGGGTTTGAGTCGAGAGCTAGCAGGAAGTTCCCCGGGTTCATTTCCTCGCGTTAAGGGGGAGGATGACATATAGTCATCTCCGGCAGGATCTTCATTTAACTTTAAAAACTAAGCCACAATAATTTTCCTTTTGATAAAGCATTTATTTAGCATTTATGGTTCCTTGAAGTGAAAATCTATCTTGACTCATCCTCGATAGTGCGTAAAGAACTGTATGTTGATAACCAGTGCTCTAGCCTATTGTATGGACATAGTGATTTTATTATTTATGAGAATTTATTATTATGATGATTTGCATGTTTATTATATATAATGTCCTTGAATAATATTATAATTATTCATCATCCCTAATCGGTTATTGTTATGGGAATAACAATGAATTAAGATTAGTATAAAGTTGATTGATATTCATAGGGATGAATATGTGTATGAAGATACAAATCAAATTTATATCTGTTGTTGAAGCAAATATTGGACGGACCGTCTTGAGATTAATACATGGATCAAAGTCATAAATTAATCTCTAATGGTTGTGTCATTAAATCCTTTGACTGAGATCGCTATAGTTCTCCAGCATAAGAAGATATTGTGTTTTGATATAATCAACGTTGTCTTTAATCTGAATGACTAAAGGTTATACTTGAACATAATAAGAATTATGTAGTGAGATATGGCGATTAAAATGAAATTTGTCCCTCTTATTATAAGAGATATCTACGGGCCCTCGACAATTGAGGCGAGAAATGCATGGCGGGTGCTCAAATGAATTGATGGAGATCAATGTCATTTGTTGGTCGGTCTAATTGGGTTTCGAGTAATCAAAGATAGAGAGCGATATAAGTTGACTTTGTCCATACTGCTTATATTCTATCAAGATATCATGAAGGAGCAAGGATTATGTCGTAGCGCTATATTAAGGTTGTCTCGGATCATGAGCTTTCATTTAACTTGGGTGAGTCATAATGTCTTGCTGAGGCCGCATGACGTAGGATCAAAATGTGATTTAGGCCCTGCCCGATGTTTTAATGAACCTATAAGTCGCACGTCGAACGAATAATAATGGTTATGGTTTCACTCTCTGTAGTAATTTAAAATAGTGAATTATTTTTAAATTACAAATAACACTAATTAGTTATTTATTTAAATTCGAATATAATTTTGAAAGTTTAAATTCGTGATTTAAATTATAACAAATAGTAATTTGTTATATTTTCTTATTGGATAAAAATAATGTAAATGGTTTTAAATAATAATATAAATTCGTTTCCTTATCGATAAGAAATTCATTATTTCGTGTTATTATTTAAGAAGTTTTAATGTAATAATATAAATAAATTCGTTTCATATCGATGGGATTTGAATTTAATTATTACCTATTTAAAAGCGTTTTAAATATATAATGATATAAATTGTTTCCTTATCGATAAGGAAATTCGTTTTGATTAAAACCTAGCATTGTGGGGTCCACATAGCCGTGACCACGGGTGCCTTAGGTGGCCTTGTAAGGGTCCACGCGCCGTAACCATTGGTGCCCGCCGGTGGGTCTCGCTCCACGGGGAATATCATGCCTCCCCCCCAGGCATTTTTCTTTACTTCGTAGAACTGAACGGGACCACGGGGGCTTAAGGTCGATGGGAAGCTGTCTGCTCGGCGAGCTGCAGCTCGGTTGGTAGTAAGTGCTTCCCCGTCGTTCTCTTCCCCAATCTGGGGTGTCTAGAAGCAGCATCTTTGGCGTAATGTGCAGTGGTGCTTTACTGAACTGTGTTTAGTGGTTTCCTGATGGCCCAAACACCGTGATCGCAGTGTGAACTATGATAAGCGCCTTTTATTGTGGGGTCCACACCGCCGTGACCTCGAGTGCCTTGGTGGGTCCCACTCATGGGACTATCCTCATTCCCCTTTGAGTTCCTTTAGCCTCTGATTCGAACCCGAGGACTAAATTCTTTTAGTCCGATGGGCACGTCTGCGATGCCATAGAAACAGTCTTCTTATGAATATATATATATGTGAGACATATATTTTTGGGAGTAGTCGTCTTTTAAAAAGAAGGAACAACCAAACAGGAGAAACCACAATTTCGTTTTGAAGATGAACTGGTAGCATTGAGAGAAAGATCGTTCATTGTTATTTGTTCGTGTGGATGCTTGTAGAGGGTGGTCGTTTTCCAAAAAGCGACACCTTTGAAGATCTGAGACAAACCAAGGCGCGCATTAACACTTTGAAGGTTTGACGACCATCTACAGAGGTGGTAAAAGTTTCTGTTTTACCTTCCTTCTCGCTTTCCCATGAATGAATGATCCCTATGGTTATGGGATAAAATTATAAATTCACGTGATTTATGTTCCAACTAGATTGATATCACTGAACTCAACAAAACTAATGGAATTTCAATGATTTAAAAGTCGCTAATCCACCGAACTCCTAAAGACACGTATATTAATCAAAGGATATGCAATTTACAATGAAAATATAACCCCTTAACTATACTCCGTGGCTCAGAAGAGCAACTAATGGATATCAATGTATCTAAAGCCAAGAATACACTACAACCAAAATCTCTGCTGGCACAATAAAGAAAGTACATCAAAAAGCTTTAAACCTAGAGTTGAAAATTTAGAACCAAAATGTCAAAATCCCGTCATGAAAAAACAGGGAACCACCAAAGAATTCTTCGTATCCTATACCCAAGAACCTTCTACTTCAAGATAGAAATGTCACTGACATCTTTCTGTTGTCATCTTGAGGTTTAAAACCAAAGAGAGGAGAGAGAAGAGAGAAAACATATATTTCAAACACGTCATGAATTCTCCTAAAAAACAAAACTTTATCAATAAGGTATTGCAATGGCTTATATAGCCTTACAAACATGTGAAATACCAAAATAACCAAACTAGAACACTTCATTGAGGCAGGAAATATGAAAACAAAACGGAGTTTGGTTTGATCAAAAATTAGGAGATAATTTTCATGATAGACGTGATTTCGCTGATCAAAAATTCGCTATCATAACGAAATTCCTCGCTATCATAGTTTAAAAATTGAGTCATAGCTTAAAATTGAAATTACAGAATGTGACACAAGATAGCAAAATTTAGTAATAGAGTTTTAATTCTTTATAATCGTTTCAAAGACTGCTCCATTGCTCCCCACAGCATTATTCCTCACATTCCATTTTTCGTTGATATTTCTTCATTCCCCGGCTGTTTAAATGATAGAAACCATATGAATGGTGATAAACCCGTCCCACTTTTGTTATGATTGGATTGGACACGCGATGGCTTCACTCAAGAAAATTTAATAAAATACTTTTAACGCATCGTAAATAATAAGAAAATTCGAATATGTCGAATCGTTAATTATCTGACTAGTACAACAAAAAGTGTCAAAACCATTAAAATAGGTCAAAATAGCACTTTAAAATTAATCAATGAGGCTCATCATGTTTCATCCAAATTCTTTACTGATTATTCTTCATGAATTTAGTACTGGTATTACGCAATGCCTCAGCAAAAGGGATGTTGATTTCAGCTTTCTAAACTTATTCAGAAACTACAAAGATCATCAAGTTTGACCATTTAATTTTGAGGAAAGGGATAGAGGTTGATAAGTTTCACTTCTTTCTTATTCTTTTCACTCGTCTCTCTTCAGCTTTCTACTCATTCAAGACTCCTTCAACCGCTCACTTTCATCCATGACTTAGTTATGTATTGATTTTCTCACCGCTCTATTTCATTTTGATCTTCTTTTCAATTTCACTATATCCTCTTCTCCTCGCTCTCTTTATACCCTACACCCTTACACTTCGTGATGACTATGCACCTGATTCTTTCATATCACTAGGGAAAACTCAAACTAAAGTACATGAATGTCACTGGAATGGTATACTTTTTCAAATATTTTAACATTTGTATCAAGATGAAAACTGTATTATTGAACATAAACAAAACAACAAATTTTGTTCATGTAAGTTGAGGCATCTTTATTTTACCATAACCAAATGATCTGGCTTCTAGTGTTTGAGATCTTTTCATTCTCATTGTCTGCCTTTGAAATCCTGATATCTGCCTTGAAACCAAGTGGGATATAATCTTGTCAGGATTTGTGTTGGTCTTTGACCTTACTCCCTACCTCCATAAGATAAGTTCACTGCCTTTAAGGCCGGTGTATAAAATATGCTGTTATCGGCTTGAAGTTGTAACTTCTATTCTTATTCAAATACTGAACTTCTTCAACCTAATATGCACCTTCATGAGCAAGTCCTTCATCAGAAACATTGTTTTGCTCATCCCCATGTATAATTCCCACTTCACTGACTGAATGTTTCTTTTCTCCTAGTTGTTCATTCTGCTCATGGTGGCATCAAGCTTTGCCTCAATGGCAATCATTTTGTTCAATTCAATCACACCTTGCTTTTTCAGAACTTTTTCTTCAAATCTCACCTCTGTGAGGCCTGACTTACTTATTCTTTAAAGAATTTTCTAGGTTCTATGAGTTACTGATAGAAATGTCCTTTGAGTCATCTCGCTTCAATTCATGCATGGCATTTCCTCAATCGCTTGTATATTTTCTGTGCATTGCAAAAGACTCATCCTCCTCAAGGCAATGATCTCTTTCTCCTCTGTAGTTGTGAGTAAGTGAGGGAAAAATCTAATGAGATAGCTCCAGCAAGCTCTTCCCAATTTCTCATTGAACCATAGTGATTCAAACCAGCTAGCTACAACATTTCTCAGGGAACAGGGGAACAATTGTAGCTTGATCACATCAAGGCTCACACCATTCAACTTTACAGTATTTTCCATCCTCAAAAATCTACCCAAGTGCTCATTAGGATCTTCACTGGGATGCTTAGTGATTAAGGCAGGTTTTAGTTCAAAAATTATTATCAATTGGTGGTTGTCTGCATCAAGGAATACTCTTCTCTTATAACCGGCCCCCAAATCTCCTGTATAGTTTTGCCTCGTTTGAGGTTTATCCGCACAGTATTAATATTATTTTGATTACCCCCTCTATGCTTAGCCATGATTGCTTCTTCAACTGCTCTCACTTTTTAAAAATTCCTCAGTGTCTTCTCTATTTCAATGTTTAGTGGCAGTAATTCAGCTTTTGGCCTTCTATGCATGTAATAGGTACTTGAAATTATAGCACACTGAAATCAAAGTGAGATCACTAGATAAATTTGATCACAATCTCAGTTAGAAAAATAGAAAGATATGCAAACTAAATAAACTATTTTTAGTTAGAACTTTTTTTCAATTTTTCTAAAAATAAAAATAAAAATGTTCAAATTAGCAATTTCCTTTTTGGTTGGAATATTGAGCTATAAAACTTCAAGCCGATCCCAACAAATCGACGTTAGAAAAACTTTTATCCTGATCCCAACACCCCAACGGTATCCAGCCCATCTGTACAAAGAAAGGGAGACTTGATTAAATGAATGACCAAAATGGAACAAGTGTTGTGATACTGGTACCAAAGACTAAGCTACAATCCCTAGTAACTGCACCAAAGACTTGTTGACGACTGATCACTATATTGTGTTATCTAAGTTTCTGGGTTTTAATAACTAAGAACTTATTGTTGAATCCCTGGTAATATCTCCAAAACTTCTGTTAATATGAATAAAGCGATACTGCGGTTCTTACTTTAACTAACTATATTTCAATTTACGATGACATCGCAAGTGTATAGGTCAAGAAGTAATAGCCGGATTTAAGTCGATATCGCTCCCATTAAAAGATCAATAAGAAAATTTAAAGACCAAGTACTTAACCACTCAAGAACATCTATTTGAACTTCAATTTTCATGGATTGTAACCAACTAACAAAACAAAATAATGTGATTTTTAAACACTTTCTTTACTTCAAAGTGTTTAAATGGAGTAATCTAATTGTTAGGTTTCACTTAGATTTAATAAAAACTAGGAATGAGTCAATGGTTTGATCATCAGTCTGCATGTTGTTAAAAAATATAATAGTTATGGGCTTGAATCCTGAATTTGTCTAAGAGCATATTAGTATAGTCTTGAAATACTTTCAAACATTATACATTTCTACTTAGCTAACATGTTCCAAACCAAGATAAAGATGTCTAAACAACTACGTTTAGAATCTGGTTCCCTCTAAGATTTTGTTGTCTTTCCTAAACCAGTATTAATCAACCAATTCTTAGGACTAAAGCTAACTTGCCCCCATAAATAGGGTAATACAAGCCTCTCCAATCATAATTGGTACCTCAATTAGCATTTCGATCATTATAATCTCTTCCAAGACAGGAACATGATTATTCTACCAAAATGAAAATGATACTTCACCAGGTTGTCCTTATGCCTCAGGAACACACTTCTACTGTCACTTAGAATGGAACCTTAAAGGCAGAGGTTAGAACAACATCTGTGATTTATCACAGTAATATTTAGAGTTCACTAGTTATAAGAGTATCAATTTAGCATACCCCTAAGTTATTGTTCTTTTCTCTCAAGAACATTCTTCTGTGTCACTCAAAGGCCTCCTTGAAAGCATAGCACATATACAACCCTTTTTGGGTATACTTTACTAATACTTAGAACAGTTAAATACAAGAGTAATACCAATCAAATATATTTAGTCTTCAAAACCACAACATACATTAAGATAATACAAACATGATAATCAAAACACCAACTCCTTCCCATAAAGAGCTCAACCTTCCATAACTAGATCACACATAACAATGACTACTTGTTTAGACAAATTCATTGAAAATGTAATCAAAAATTGAAGAAAAGGATTTCTAGTAATGTTTCTAACCTTTCTTCAAGTTCAGACAGTAATGGAGCTCGATATTCAAGGATCCAAGTTTAATATTACAACTCGGATCACTACTCTAATTCTAAAAATAAAAATCAAAGAAGAAAAGAAAGAAAATAAAAATAAAAATATGTACAAAGACTTCTCTTCTCTCTCTTCACCTATATTTCTCCTCTCTTGTTTTTGTATTGTCCTCTCTTCCTTTTTTTTTTTTTTTTCTGTGCCCTATCTCTTTCTATTTATAGGTCAATTGCTATTGGGTCGAAATTCTAGGCAGGTTTAGTAGACTTCAATGCAAGCCAACTAGGTAGATTGTCGTGACAATTGTAAAAATGCTGTGACAATTTTACCACCATATTGTCCTCAACTTTGTTATGGAGTTGTCACGACAAAATTTACTGCACTTCTGAGATAATTTATCGCGATAATTTTTATTGTCGTGAAAATTGTTCTATGCATTTGTCTTCAACATTGTTGTCAAGTTGTCACAACAACTTCTTCTTGCTATATTGTTGTTCTCTTTTGACTGTTTATCGCGACAAATTTTCTTCTATTTGCCTTCTGGTTTGTCACGACATTTGTGAAATTTTCGCAACAACTTTTTCCTACCTTGGTCTTTTCAGTTGCTTTTCTTGCTTTTTTTGTTTCCTTTGATCCTAGTTCCTACAAAACATCAAAATTGGTGAAGCCTCCATAATTTTTCATTAAAATAAGCATTAAGCTCTCAATTATGCATAAAAATGGGCATAAAAACAAATGAGTGTCACACTCATCAATCCCCCATGTGAAATCAGGCTAAATTCAAAACTGTTAAGGGGTCCCCACAAAACTAACACCCCATCTAGGACTGGAGGTGATGCTACTACCTCTACTAATGACTCCACAGTTTCCCCAACAACTGAGCCTTCCCATGATGCACTAGACTTATCTTCTCCACCACTAATGGACAATAGTCTTGCTGCTCATCTACAAACTAAACTTCGTCTACTACAGGACCATGCCTCCTTACTTGCTTATCTTGAGTGTTTAAACCAAGATAGACAGACTTCTCTCATTACTGCACTTTCCACTCTTTATTGCTATCTTTTAGAAGTTGCCACGATTTCCTCCGGTTGCGGATGACCACTGATATTAGCCAGTGGTTATACTGAACCCTTGGATTTTTCAGATTCCGAGTTGTAGCCTTCCCTCATTTGGCCTTCTTTAGAAAAGGGGAAGATTTCGTAGTATGGTAAATTTGGTATGGCATACTCAAACACACTCTCGCTCTCTGTTTTGATATGGTGATATAGTTATTTGTTTTAATCTCTGCTTTGATATGGTGATGACTCTGGTTCTTTGTCTCAAAATGGTATCCCACTTTCTGATTGTGGATCATGTTTGGTACACTACTCTATGTAGTTCTCTTTGTGTTTTCGATATGTCTATCTGCATATGGTTCCCTACACATGTTTCATCTGGATGTGGATGGTTAGTTGCTATGTGATTACATTCTTGGTTACTATTAGGATCACCAAATTTTATTTTTGCCAAAGTATGCCAAAGGGGGAGATTCTTGGCATGTCATTATTGGCATAACCCTTCTCAAAAATAAAATCATAAAGTGTGTCACTGTTGCATAATAGATGTTGCGACAAATTGTCTATCACACATGTCAAGTCGTGTAGCCATCTTCTATTAATGAGCATAGGAAGAGTTGCTTTGCCTTAGCCCCCAGGAACCTTGCATTAGACGGATTCTCCGCTAATCGGGCTAAATTCGGAAGATGCAGTTTTTATTCTTTTCATGCTGAGAAAATTATAAGGAATAATTGTGCTCATTCCAGAAAATGAAAATTCTTTGTTGGAAAAGAATATATTATGTCCCATGTATAAGGAAAGAAATCAACCAGTGATGGTAAACACATAAAACGATTTTGGAAATGTGTAGATTTGGCCATACGAAGAATCCCATCTTCGTGCCTAAATGAAGATAGAAGAGACATTTTTCGGATCAATGAGTTAAGCACCTTGTGAAGGTCTTACAGAGGAGCTATTTTGAAGAAAGAAGCGGTAGCAAGTACCACCACGGGAACCTTAATGCTTGAAGTAGTACGTTTACTCCTCTTGGGATGGAGTGATTAGGCATTAATGAACCCAAACATGTATGGGAAATAAGGGGAGTTTATTTCAATGTTTCTCTATGGCATAGTTAGGAGAAGACGGTTGTGAGAAAAAGGGGAAGACATCTCACTTAAGTCCAACTATAACTGATGATTGATAAATAGTGAAACACAAACACCTTATATTGGAAGCAACACGCGAAGACTTAGGCAATTATTGAACGTAAGAAATCCTCATGTCCCTACGTAGCGTGTGTGTGTGTGCATAATCTTTCATCTAACCTTTTTATCTTATTACTTTGTACACTTCTTAAAACTACACACTGCACATTGATTCGTGCCACAGTAGGCTGAGCTAAAATCAACAATATTTATATACCTAAGCTCCTCTATTGCGTGATCAAACTCACTACTTGGAGTATAGTGAATCTAAGTCGAACACGGGGATGGGTTTTCTTCATAAAATGGTTTGCATTAGGGCATGAAGGTAAGGCTTTCTATTTGGACTCTTTGGAATTCATTCAAAACGAGAGATGGTTTGAAAAACGAAATTGTAAGCTGAAAGTTAAAAAATTAACAATGAAGAAATTTACTTTGAAGTTTAGGTCACTAACTTGGCAAGCTAGGGCAAACACATGTCCTGAGGTTTTATCCTCCTATGTGAGTCAACCACGGGATGTAGTTATGGCCCCTTTTTATTTAAAACCTAACATTCTTTTATCATTTTAGAGGCTCGTAAAAAGATCTAAAGAATCCCGCGGTGCATCTCACTAGAACCTTTGAACCCTAAAGCATGGAGAGTATTGACCTAGGCTAGTAAAGACCATCTAAGAATCACGGTGCATTTCTCACGAGCAGACCTAAAGCATGGAGTATTGGCCCAGAAACAATAAAAGCAAATGTTATTTATACAATTTGAGAACCACAACATGTAAATATTACCTCATAGGCAAGTAAGGACCATCTAAAGAGCCACAGTACCTGTCACTAAACCTTACTTTGGATCTAAAGCATGGAAGTATTAGCTGAACAATAACATCCTATGTTATGCAACTGAGTTTGAAGATAAAGGACCATAAATACACTGCGAAGTAGCTTTTAGTACATGAGCAAACATGTAAAGCTAGCACTTGAGCTAGCTTCCTTCCCTCTTCAAAGGAAGGAAACAGTAGCTTATCTCTTGAGTTATGCATCCCCTCAAGAGGAGGTGTGTTTAGCGGCGTAGGGGAAAGTGAAAGAAAGAAGAAAGAGAAAGAAGAGAGAAAGAGAAAATAAAAGCAAAACTTAAAAATAAAACAATTTATTTACAAAAGCGATAAGTAAGCTTACAAATCACGAAAACTTTGTCTTTAACTCTCTCCTTCCTCTCCTCTATTACAAAACATGAGGGTATTTATAGGCCCCTCCTCAAGGTATAAAAATACCAAAACCTAATAACTAAACAAGTTATAGGATAGGAGAGTAATTCACCAAGTTTGAAGGCGGTTGCATTAATTACAAAGCATGTGAGGCATGCATTTTTCGCTTCCTAAGGGAGAATTTTTGCTAATTAGCGAAATTGAGTAGTCGCGGGTGACGATGGCAAGCGAGAATTGGCAAGGTCTAGTGAAATTGGCAATGTTGTGTGAATTGTAGGTCTGCAATTTCGCTCAGCTAAGCGAAATTTATTCATGCGAAGTGTCGGTGAAGCCAATTCGCAATTACGCGATCACGAGTTGGCTAGCGAATTTCGCAATGTGTCTTTGAGATTCTGGCTATTTTGCGAGCAGGTTTGCGAAGTCGCTAGGATTACGAGAATTGATTCGCGAGCAATTGCGAAATTACTGCTGTTACGCATTCACTCTCGTCATGTCTTCAACTGCATCTCATTTCTTCCACTTTTCCTTTGTTTTTCCATTGATTTTTTGGCTTGTTGATGGCTGAGACAAAATTTCCAACCTCATGATTGATCATTTGCATTGAGGTTGAAGTTCAAATGTGTCTGAAGTCATAAATGGCCAAAAACACCTCAAATTGGCATAAGTGTTACTAAGGTAACACCCAGGCACTTCAATTGGTTTATATGACATGATTAATGATCAAAAGTACTCAAAACCTATCTAATATAGGGTTCAAAATTGCACTTTTTGAGCACTAATCACACCCCAACGACGTTGCTAGTCCCTTAGCGATAAAAATAAGAATTGAGATGCATGTGGTGATTTTCAAAGGTTGTATTTCAAAAGGTCATTGTACTTATATACAAACTAATATTACTTTAAAGTGAACAATTGAAATCAACATTTGAAAACCTATACTTGAGAATAAATCCATAAGAGAACAATTTTAGAACAACACTTTGTTTCCATGATTTTCAACTTGGATTTTTAAGTCTAATGGTTGTTTTGTATCTAGATTGAGTCAATAAAATGCAAAATTTGTTTCCCCCAACCTAGCATTGACATGGCCTTAAGCTGAACAATTAAGATGAAATTTGGTTACACTTTTTTCTTGTTTTCTTAATCATATTGTAGGATGCAATGCTAAAAAATTCGAGTTCACCAAAGTCCGTGTAACGGGGGTCCACCGATGACTCCCAACCAATTAAGGTTTAGGGCATCAAGCCAAAAGGATCAAAGGCCTTAACTCTCAAGAAGCTGCCGGACTTCAAGCTGACTTGAAAATCAAGCACCTACAATTCGCTAAATTCTACCCTATCCACCCATGTAACGAACACAAAATCGATGACTCCCGACCAATTAAGGCTTAGGGCATCGGGTTCAAGGCTTTCGCCTTTACCCGTGAGGCCCAGTGCTCTCGGGTTTCAAAGCAAAACTTCTGATTTTATATATATATATATATTTTTTTTTCTTAGTTTTCTTTTTCTTTTTCTTTTCCTTTTTGGAAGACAACATTAGTCCTCAATTGTTGTGCTCAAACCTATCCTAGGTTGTCGACATACTTTAAGGCGGTTTTGCAAAGTGGAAGGAGGCATCTGAATTTACAACTGTGGAAGCAATCTAGAGTGCGTGTGACATAGCATAAAGGGGAAATTTCCAAGTTAGACATCTTTGGAGCGGTATTTGAACACAAATTGTTTCAAGCATGGCATTCTAACTCACAGCATAAGGAGACAACATGATGAGTCGATCTTTCAATTTAAAAGCTGATTCAATTGTGCGATTTGAAGCAATTCAATTTATTGCAATTGAAAAGAAAAAACACATAGCACACATAGTGGACACAAAACATAATAAATCACACAGATGAAGATGGGTATAGTTACTTGTACACATGACAATGTGATGGCAAGTTGGTCATCATATGCGCTAATACCAGCTGATGGCTGACAAAAGCAATTAACCATTATGCTCTAACCCGATATTAAGCGAATAGCCAGTTTAAACAATTAACAAAATGAAAGCGGTGGCTACTTAGATCAAGCGGTAGCCACTACAGAATTTACACAAAATAGAACTCAAGGGAGATTACATCGGGAGAAGAATTTTTCTTGATGACTGTTGTACCACACTATGGTTTACTCTGCCCCGTGACTTTGAATATCCTGTCATTACTTGGATCACGTAAGTCAAGCGAACCATTCAAGGTATGCTTCTTTGAGCAATGAATGGACTGTCCATACGGACTTGAGCTTGCTGGAAGCGGATGGAGTTTGGAGTCATACAAAGAGGGCAGTCTCCTTCATGGAAACTCTTCCCCATTATCATTTGGTCATACCATTTCTTTGATGCTCTTTTGCAATCTTGGTGTTCAAGTAGGCATTATTCCTTATTTCTTCCAATTCATTAAGATCAAGAAATCTCTTCTCTCCGGCCCCACTGAGGTCCATGTTGAGTTTCTTGATTGCCCACCATGCTTTGTACTCAATTTCCTACTGGAAGGTGACATGCCTTTCCATAGACCAACCTACGGGGACATACCGGGATTATCTTGAAAGGCTGTTCTATAGGCCCACATGTAACGAATCAAAGTTTGATGGACCAATCTTTCTGTTGGTATTGACTACTTTCATGGGATGGTCTTAATTTCCTGATGGCAAGTTCCACTGGCCACTTGTTTAGAGGATGGTAGGGGTAGCTACTTTGTGTTTCACACCATATTTAGCCATGAGGTTTTCAAATGATTTATTTAAATGTGAACCTCCATCGCTAATTATGGCTTTTGGAACCCAGTCACGGAAAATATATTGCCTTTCAGAGGTGAGTACCACCCTATGGTCATTGATTACCACGGGGAATTACCTCAACCCATTTGGAGACATAGTCCTCTACCAAAATGTACGTATGTCCATATGAGCGTAGAGAAAAGGTCCATAAATCTATACCCCACACATCGAATAGTTCGATTACTATAATTAGGTTTAATGGCATCATATGGCGGCGAACTGATTTTTCCTAGTCGTTGGCATCACATCACATACGGCACATTTGGTATGCTTCCTTGAATAACGAAGGCCAATAGAAACCTGGCTGTAGCACCTTCATTGCTGTCTTTTGGGAAGCAAAATGTCCACCACAAGCACTCTCATGGCAGTGGGTTAAAATTCCTTCTTTGCTCCTCTCGGGTACCGCGTTTCACGATGATTTGATGCGCACGATTACTTGAATAGGAAGGGTTCTTCGATGGCAAGATGGATTTTAGCAAAAGAAGTATTTCTTATCCGTCCTTTCCATTCGGCTGGGATTTCTCCTGTGGTGAGAAAATTGGCAATGTGAGCATACCATGGAACTTTCCCCAAGCGCATCAACGATTCTTAAATTCATCATTTATGGGTGCACTATGGTATCATGGGCTAGTGTTAATCTTGACAGATGGTCTGCCACCACATTTTCTAACCTTTTCTTGTCCTTGAATTGCAAGTTAAACTCCTGAAGTAGTAGAACCCATCGGATGAGTCTTGCCTTTGCGTTTTGTTTGGTTAAGAGATATTTAAGAAGCGGGAATGATGCAGCCAAAGTATTATATATCATTTCCTACCAAGTATGCAGGAACTTATCAGCATGTACCCTTTTGATGGTTCTTTCTGATGTGGTATGTTCCTACCATGCTTCATTCCAGAATTTTCTTGGCATGATGCCATGTGCTATAGAGTTTCCATTTTCTCTTTTGGCAATCTGCATCAAACTGAGATCACTTGCATCACACATTACTTCAATTGGTAACTTCCAATTAGGTGCTTGAACTATTGGGGCAATGGTCAAGTGAAATTTCAGTTCTTCAAAACTCTTTTGGCAATCTTCCTCCCAAATGAATTTGGCATCTTTCTCAAGAAGCTTATACAGGGGTTTAGCAATCTTTGCAAAGTCTTTAATAGAAGAAGCAGCAATATTTTTAAAAAACTTTGCCTTTGCATGACCAAGGTGTCTAATTGTTTTTTACATTTGTCGGGGCGGCAATTTGGAAATAATGTCGATTTTAGCTTTATCGACTTCAGTTCCCTTAACTAGATATTATGTGCCCAGTACAATTCCTTGGTTTTACATGAAATGGCCTTCTCGATTAAGCACCAATTTCTTCTCTATGCACCTGCGAGGATGGCTTCAAATTGGTTAAACATTCTTAGTCGCCCCCATATCTTTGTGATATCATCCATGTACACACCTCCATTATACGCTCTACCATGTCATGAACATACCCCAGGCATACATCTACGAAAAGTGGCTGGGGTATTTGCAAAGCCCCAGGCATCCTCATAAGCATAGGTACCAAATGGACAAGTGAAGGTGGTTTTTTCCTGATCCTCTGGGGCAATTTCAATCTGGAAGTATCCTGAGTACCCATCCAAAAAGCAATAATATGGGTGCCCAGAAACTCTTTCCAGGAGTTGATCAATGAAGGGCAATGGGAGTGGTCCTTTCGGGTCACCTCATTGAGCCTCTATAATCTATACATACTCTCGGTGGTTGTTAATCGGGTAGACAATTCTTCACCCTTCTAGTTCAATACCACAGTTGTTACCCTTGATTTCTTAGAAGGCACCACGAGTTGGGCTAGCAAAGTGCTATGGAAATGGGATAAATAATTCGACTTGGAGCAATTTGGGACTCTCGTCTGAGCTACTTCTACGAAGATGGGATTGACCTCCTTTGGGGTTGCCGAACAGCTTTAGACTCCTTCTCCAAGTAAATGTGATGGGTACAAATGGATGGATTAATGCCTTTCAGATCGGGAGATTTTCCATCCCGATGCTTGTTTGTTCTTTTGAGAAGGTCAGGAGATTATGTTCTGTGCGGTGAGTGATATTGAAGAAATTACCCTTTGGACCTTGCTCATTGCTTCCAAAATGCATACTTCAACTCGGTGGGAGGTTTTGAGGTTCTATCTTTTGAGGTTCCTTAGGTTCATTACCAGTCCAGTAGAGTAAGATTCTGTCCTCCTTCTCAATATCCTGTATGAAATCACTTCACATGGTTCATGTTGTTTAAGGTATTCGGATAACTCACACGAGTTAATATATCTTGCGCTTCTTGTTGGATTGCTGTTCTTCGAGCGGCATCTTCATCTGAACTATTGAAGTCATCATACGAATGCATATCCCTTTTACCCAAATAAGAAAAATATTGAGCTCTAAGGTCATATTTCCCAAATGTGAGTTGCATGACTCCATTCGGCGATTTATAATTGCATTTGAGTGGCAATGGTCTTCCACCTAAAATGATTGGCACATGATTGGGTCCCTCTTTGCGTAGTTACGTATCCAAGCACGACAAAATCTACTTGGATAATAAAATTTGTCCACTTGTAGCAAGAACATCTTCAATGGTACTTTTGGTATTTTAATAGACCTATCGGCTGAGAGTGTGATGGAGAGTGGTTTCAATTCTCCCAAACGATCGTTTGTACATAGGAGAATATGGCGCGAGGTTCACACCCCAACTCCAGATTCTAATAGGGCTTTCTCCCTGGCGTTTCCAATATTCCAGCGGGGAATTTGTAGGGCATGGGTCCTTATACTTCAGCTGAGTCTTGCCCAATAATAGCACTCTTGCTCGAGTTAAAAGGCCTTTATTCACATTCGGTCCTTTTTACCGTCATGATGCGAAAACTTTGCATGTTAGGGACACAGCAGTCATGTCAAGGAGGGATATTTACCTTAATTGCGCAAAACTTCCAGCATTTACGTTTGGTTAACATGATTCTTTTTCTTTTCGTAGAGCTTGCGGAAATGGAGGGTATTTGGCTCTTTAAGCACCTTCCCTTGACAATGATGTTCTTCTTGAGTGAGTTGACTCTCTTGGGCGACTTAACAACTACGATGCTGCTTGTCTTCAACTCTCTACACTTCTCAAGGTCACAAGCGCCTTTTACTTCATGGTTCTAGTAGTTGTGTCCTCCAGCTGAAACCTATTTATTCACCATATTACGATATTGTTATTACTGGAAAGGCCTTTCCTTTTAGAACTGCATTTCTTGGGTTGGACAATTTTGTTTAGGACTACATATGGGATGATTTCACATTAAGTGAACTTTGTCTTTGCTTCAATATTTTTGATTAGTTTGGACATTCGGTACCTTATGTTCTTTCTACCATTGTGCTTTACCATCTTACTTAGATTTAGAATTGCACTGTTCGACGGGGACCAGGGGTAGTGGTTGTTCTTTGTTGGGAAGTGGGGACTAACTAGCTGACGATACCATTGGAGGTATATAGGAGATAGTTTTAGCTCTGGTAAGATTAGAGTAGGTTTTCAGATTTTGAATAGGGATTGCCAATCGGAGCATTTCATTGGTGGTCTACCTTGATTTCGAATTTTGGACATTCTGCTTGTGAGTTTCCCCATAGTGACCATGTGATGATGGTTGTAGCCAGGAAAGGTTGGGGGTTGGGATGGTGACAACTCACTTCTGCGAGTAAATATTATGTTGTTTTCATTTCCATCTCGTCAATCTCCGAGTCAAAATGATTAATTTTCTCTCATCGATTATTGTCCTCTCGAAATTGTATGAATGGTCTCCCCAGTAACTTGAGTACATCGAGTCCTTCATCCTCCTTGAATGAGGTTCATCCCATGCCTTTGAGGTTTCAAGCTATATAAGTCAAAAAGTACATGTCGTCGAGTGTTTACTTAAAAGTTGCCCCACACATTGTTTCTCTGAGTTGTTCATAGGTGGGGACACATCCCGTCATAGAAATGGTTTACTAGCATCGGTGTCAAACCATGGTGTGGACATGCATTGCGGTTTCATAAACCTCTCCCAACAGTAAAACTTCTCACCTTCATGAGCACTTGAGGTATAAATTTGTCTTTTCAAATTGTTTGTCTTATGAACCTTTAAAAACTTCTTCGGGAACTGCGCTGCGGCTCGGTTGATTTCTTATGGTTCTAGGCCTCAATGAGTTGAGCCATATCTTGGCCTTGTCCTTTAGAGTCAATGGAAATGCCTTTAGCTTCAACAGATCCATGTCCATCATACCTTCCTTGAAGAATTGTATGCAAACCTCCTCAAATCCCATATATGAGTGTATGGATTTTCATTTTCCATACCACCATGGTATGTGGGGAAGTAGAAATTACGAAATATGGCCTCTTGCTTCCATCATCGTGGGAGGAGGAATGATACGAGGATGGGGCACTAACTCTAGGAGGGTGGATGTGATCCCTCATGGTTCTATATGCATTTGGATTCATAGGGGTTCCTGGTTGACTCTGTTGTTCCTCAATTATGGGATCCATGGTATCGGTTGTGCAACCTCACTAAATTGGAGTCGGGGTTATTATTACTAATCTGTCGACCCTACGGGAGTGTCTCTATCCTTTGTTGCATGCACGGTTGTTACACAATTGTAGAGACAACAATTAGAACCAACAAAAAGTGCTAAAAAAAGAAAAAATTAAAAAACTAATCTAACAAGAGAAATACAAAATAATTGAATAAAGCGAAAATTTGAATCGGTCACATTCTTGTCGAAAGTGCTAAGCGGCGGTTGCTGCAAGCGATATGCAAAAGAAATTAAAAGGTTACCTTCACTTGTGATGTGGATCCACAAGTACTCTTCAACTTTTACCATTAGTAGTGGGCACCATCCTGACCGCGGCTCGCCATTTGATTAGTGCCACGGTAGAAATTTGAAATTTAAAATCCATGATGTTGTATACAAAAGCTCCTACTGGCTTGCCGTAGTGAGCTACTGCAGTATAGTGGTCTAGGGTCGAACACAGGGATGGGTTTCTTCATAAAATGGTTTGCATTAGGGCATGAAGGTAAGGCTTTCTATTTGGACTCTTTGGAATTCATTAACAAGGGAATGGTTTGAAAAACGAAATTATAAAAGCGAAAGTTAAAAAAGCGAAATAACAATGAAGAAATTTACTTTGAATTTGAGTCACTAATAACTTGGCAAGCTAGGGCAAACACAGCAATGTCCTCAGTTTTTTATCCTCCTATGTGAGTCAACACGGGATGTAGTTATGGCCCCTTTTTGTTTAAAACCTAACATTCTTTTATCATTTTAGAGGCTCGTAAAGATCTAAGAATCAGTGCATCTCTCACAGAACGAACCCTAAAGCATGGAGAGTATTGACCTAGGCTATTAAAAGACCATCTAAAAGAATCACGGTGCATCCTCTCACCCAGAGCACTGAACCCTAAAGCATGGAAGTATTGGCGAAACAATAAAAGCAAATGTGTTAACCACAATTTGAAGAACCTTTAACATGTGAATATTATCGTAGAGCGAGTAAGGACCATCTAGAGCCACGTACTTTTTGTCACTAAGCCTTGGATCTAAAGCATGGAGAGTATTGGCCAAAGACAATAACATCCTATGTTATGCAGGCGAGTTTTGAAGATAAGGGCCATAAATACACTGCAGAAGTAGCTTTTAGTACATGAGGACAACATGCTTAAGCCAGCTTGCCAGCTAAACTCCTTATAACTTCAAAGGAAGGAGGAAACCTTAACATCTCTTGAGTTGTCATCCTCAAGAGAATTGTGTTTATTGTGAGAAAGTGAAAAAGAAAGAAGAGAGAAAGAAGAGAGAGAGAAAATAAAAGCAAAACTTAAAAATAAAACAATTTATTTCTGGCAGTAAGTAGAAAACTTACAAATCACCAAAAACTTGTCTTTCTTCCTCTCCACCTCCTCTCCTCTATTACAAAACATGAGGGGTATTTATAGGCCTCCTCAAGGTATAAAAATACCAAAAACCCTAATAACTAAGCTAAGTTATAGGATAGGAGAGTAATTCACCAAGTTTGGAAGGCGGTTGCATTAATTACAAAGCATGACGAGGCATGCATTTTCGCTACAAGGGAGAATTTCGCTAATTAGCGAAATTGGCAATAATTAGCGAATTTGGCAATGGCTTAGCGAAATTGGCAAGGGTCTAGCGAAATTGGCAATGTTGTAGCGAATTTGGCAAGGTTGCGAATTTCGCTAGCTAGCGAAATTTCGCTAAGCTAGCGAAATTGTCAGTGAGAAGCGAATTTCGCAATTTACGCAATGCGAGTTGGCTCGCGGAATTTTGCAATGTGTCTTGAGATTCTGACTGTTTGCGAAGCAGTTTGCAGTCAACTAAGTTGCGAATTGATTGCGAAGCAGGTGCGAAATTGCACATTTTCTTGATGCATTCCTCTCGTCCTTCAGCGCATCTCATTTCTTCCTTTTCCTTTGTTTTCCGGTGATTTTGGGCTTGTTGATAAAAATTTGAGACAAAACTTCAACCTCATGATTGATCATTTGCATTGAGGTTGGAAGTTCAAATATTACAAAGTCTACAAAGTAACCAAAAACACCCTCAAATTTAGCATAAGTGTTACTAAGGTAACATAGGCACTTCAATTGGTTTATATGACATGATTAATGATCAAAAAGTACTCAAAACCTATCTAATATAGGGTTCAAAATTGCACTTTTTGAGCACTAATCACACATCATAAAAGTATTAACTGCCTCAATTATGACAGTGCCTGTGGCAACCCCTGAGCCTAGCCCGACCCAGTTGGTGGATCGGGCGAAACCGGGGCCTTGTGAAACATTATTCAAATCCATTTAATTAATATAAGTGTTTTCATTCTCAAATCTTTGCGGAAGCGATTTCAATTTGGGGCAAGCCCATAAACATTTACAAATTCAATGCAATTCCTTTACAAAATATGCATTTAACCAAAAATGGCATTTTATGTCGTTTACAACATAATATTCAAAATTGTATTCAGATATAGGAAATCTGAAAAAATAATTCCAGTTGAACACCTTTGTTTCAAACAATGTCATGCTCAAAAATGGTAAGGATGCATGTGACTGAGCATACTTCGTGAACTTTCTAAATGACTCTGAGCTCCTCGACTTTGGGTCCGCTTTCAATCATTGCGATCACTTAGTACTTATTGATAAGCAAATACGTAAGCATTTTCATGCTTAGTGGTTCTATCTGATTCCACTATTCCATTTCGGTTTAATACAAATCATCCATTTATCATTAATACCCACTATACAATGTCTATGTGTAATGTAAAAAAACATACAAATACACTTTTTAATATCATTTTCACTTTTCGGTTTGCGATTTCACATATGACTATAGAGTCAACATTCCGCAGCGGTCGGTTGGTGAATCTGTCTGTTGTCGTCGGTAGCAATGTGATTTCATGTTGATAATGCTGATCTCACATTTAGACTATAGAAATTAACATTCACGGCGGATTGATTGGGTAGATCCACCTTGTTTGTCATTAAGTAATGCTTATTGATTTCACATTGAACAAATACGGTTTACCTTCATGGCCAATTTGGTTAATTGGTCCCGTCATGTTAGTCATTCGATAATGCATTTCAAGTGATTTACTCACATCTGATAAATTCACCCATGGATTCGAATACATGTGCACATGCAGATATTTGACAAACATTTGATACTAATAATTCAAATCAATATAAATGTATATATAAAACAAATAAAAAATGGAAATTGAGTCATAAGCGCGAAACGGTGAGAGAATAGAAACGAAGAGCAGAGAACATAATTTATCGATCCCTTGTCTCTTCGATGCAGTCTAGGTCAGTTATGCGTGCTTCCGCAACACATAGTCAAATACAATTTCTCCACTCTTAGTGGTTGAACAATTAATCGTACTAAATGAATATCGCCGAGACGACGAGGTATGGTACATTTTTCACTTAGTTTTATCATTATTTGAACCCCCATTAATCATTTATTAGGGTCTTAAACTATCGGTGTACGAATACGAGACTTTCGGAACAACAATCCAAAAATTTGGCTTGTTGTGAACAGTATCTATGTCGCGATGTAACGCTACTCACGCTCTTGGCGTGGCAAAGCTATATCATTAGGCGTGCCCTAAGGAGTGCCATTTTTTATTGGCCCGTCGGCCTCGCCGCGACGAGGCATCCACGTGTTCTCGCGTGGAGTCGACAACTGCGATCGCGGGGTTCCCTGCAGCTGCGGTGTAGGGGCCTGAAATGCCTAGATTTTCAGTTTTTGTTATTTTGCGATTTTTCTCCAAAAATTCTCAAAATCCCAAAACAAAACATGAGAATCACTCCCAATAATGTCCTAAAGTCATCTAAACCCGACCATGAAAGCCAACCGATGGATGGATTAGGGTTTTTCTAACCCAAACATCAAATACAACTTTTTAGGGTTTAGGTTCTTACCTTAAATCCCTTTGAATCTTCTTCACCCAAGATGCTTGATCACTTAGAAGCAAGAAATGGGAAGAAATCACCAACAATCTTGATCTTCTCACCTTGCCCTAGCTTTTCTCTCTCTCTTGTCTCAGCGTTTTGCTCCAATGAGCATTATAAGACCGAATGTGGTCTAAATATCTTACTGCTCCCAGAGCCGTATTTGTACGTAAAAAAAAAACCCCCTTTTTGGATTTAAGTTGCCTCAATTTACCTTATAGCACATATATCACTTCTATTTGCACTTAAACACATAAACATTTTCTCAATTGACCCTTAGGTCCTAATTTTACAAAATTCCAAATTTGCCCTTTTTCACTTGGGTTTATTTCCGAGTTCGATCAATTTCTCATTTTGACATATAACATTTAATCTCTGCTCATATTCATTCACTTTAATTTATCGGTTTTCGGGAAAAACCTAAGTTTGGCTCAATTCATACCCGAAATATATAATAAAATTATTATAAAAATTTTAAGGTATTTTTGGGGTGTTACAGTGCATTACCAGTTGATGCAACATCTCATAAAGCACTGTCATAACAAATAGTCACTATTCTTTTTTAGAAAACATACCTAGCATGGATCTAGAATTATTGACAGCCATTTGTCTCCCAAATCTACAAGGGATGAGATCAAAGAAAAGGTAGGGTTAAAGATAGTTATTTCCTTCTCCCCAAAACATGCTCTACAACAACCCTTACAAAATTCTAAAACTGTTGCCTTATATATATATATATATAAAGCCTGAGGAACAATTGGGCTTTGAGTCCGATGGGCTTACGATCAAGGAGAAGATAGAATCATTGGCCCATAGCTAGTTAATATTAAATCATCTCATAAATGATCCATAATTAACATGCACAATTCGCAATTAAAATTGTAATATATGATTATGCTTAGCCCATAATTAATAAATTTATCTAACATTCTCCCACTTAGATGACATAATCATAACTCAAATGCTTTCTCAATAGATTTACATAGCCATAACCAATCATATACAATTAACATACCAAGAGGATATATAAATTGTACATAATCAGGAGCTACTAATCAAAATCATAACTAACTTTGAGGCTTATAATATAATCGTCATATACAATTAATACCAACAGAAGAAAAAACTTCGATGGTATAGTTAAGGTGCTACTAATCTATTACAATGACAAGAATATTAATTCAATAAGAAGAAAAAAACATCATTTTGTCATTCATCTGGTGAAAATGAAACAAAATCATAAGATAATGACAAACATTAAAATGTGCATATAATAATGAAAAAACATGAGCTTTCCTTACAAAATACATAAAAAGATAAAACTCCCACTAAACAAAGACTCATAACAATCCTATGCGGGTGATGTGTTCTTGAAATACACAAATAAGTAAGCCTTTGCTTAGTTTGTCTACATGCTAGTCGTAGGTATGTGCTAAACTGAAATGAGGGACTCTGCAACCTCCAAAGCTAAAATTATGTTCCGAAACTATATTTCATGACAAGTAGCCTCATAACATGCCACATACTCTACCTCCATAGTAGAAGAAGCTGTAAGTGTCTGCTTGACACTTTTCCATGAAGCAACTCCTTCAACCATCATACAGATATAAATAGAAATTGGACTTTTATCATCCGCTGCTTATAATCAGAATCACCAAACCAACAACCTCATTAATCGGGTATGCCGAGATGTCAACATGGGATCCTTAATACCCTAAAGATAACTCAAAACTTTCTTAGTTGCTGCGTGGCTTTGACGGGGATCACTCGAATACATCCCGGCCGGCAACATCAAAAGCCGTGAGTCGTGTGTATACTTAAGCATACATTAGGCTACCCATAACTGAAGAATAAGAGATTGTTTTCATCTGATCTCTCTTAATATCATTTTAAGGACATTGGCCTTTTGAAAAAATTTCTGCTACAGTGCGCCTTACGGAAAAACATGATTTCATGTTGAATCTTTTTACAATGCGTTCAATATACTTCTGTTGAGACAATCTCAAAATGCCACTAGGTCTATCGCGAAGTATCTGTATCTCCAAGACATAAAATGCTTCCCTAAGATTCTTCTTATCAAAATGGCTACACAATAACTGCTTTGTCTTAACCAACAAGTCAGTATCATTGGCTGCGAGTAAAATATCATCAATATATAAAACCAAGAATATTTATTTCCTCCCACTGACCTTCATATATATGCATTGATCGACAATGTTCCCCTTAAAACCATTAGCGGTGTGACTTCACATCAAACTTGAGATGTCTTTGCCCAGAAACTGCTTTAAACCGCCGTGGTTCTTGAGTTTACAAATCATGTGTTATGCAACTTCCTCAAAGCTAGAAAGGTGAGACATGTAAACATCCACAACTAAGTCTTCATTCAAGAAAGTTGTCATCACATCCATCTAATTCAGCTCCAAATAAAAATGAGTCACCATAGCCATAATAATGCGTAGAGAGTCTTTAGTGGGCACGGGAGATAAGGTTTCCTTAAATTCAATACCTTCTCATTGACTGTAACCCTTAGTTACTAATCTTGCTTTAAATCTCTCTACATGTCCCTTGGCATTGCGCTTGGTCTTGAACACCCATTTGAACCCAATAGGTTTGCAACCATTTGGAAAATATACCAAGCTCCACATTTTATTCTATGACATAAAAGTCATCTCATCTTTCATTGCATCGATCCAAAAGTTGGATTGAGGACTAACAATTGCTTTTTTGTAGGTAGTCGGATTTGATACATCACATCATTATACTCATGCTCCTGCAAGTAGACAATGTAGTCATCTGAAATTGCAGGCCTATGCACCCTCTCCGTATCCTCAGGGTATCTCCGCATGACTAAATCAGAGTCTTTGGATCTACATCCTCAGTTGGCTCATCATCGGTGAGTGGCTATTGGATGCTAGTCGATAATAGGGCTAGGGTCCCGAGGCGATAATCAGCATGTGATAAAGCTGGGTGTTCTTTGAACCACAATTTCTCTGCCCTTAGCTTGTACGATATCATCCTCGAATAGATAGCTCAATCTAACTCAATCACTTTATTCAATTGTCACGATGGCGATAAAACCTGGAGCCTCTTGATCCCGCCCTGATAACGATGAAGTACATATGGTTTTAGGATCAAGTTTCTTGAATTATGAGTTATGCGATATCACTTCCACCTTCATTGAGCATGGAAGTGATGGAGACTAGGCTTCAATATGACCCAAACATATGGAGTCTTAGGAACAGACTTACTAAGAACTTGGTTCAAAATATAAGCTGCAGTTTTCAAAGCTTTACCCCATAAGAACTCAAGTAGTGAGGAATTAACAAGCATACATCGTACCATATCAAGAAGTGTGTGATTCCTCATCTTAGTAATCCTATTCTGTTGAGGAGTGCTAGGCATTGTATACTGAGCATCACTGTCACATTCCTGAAAGTACTTTGGAAATGGTTCGGGGTTGCGTCATGTCTCATCATATCTACCATAATACTCACCAATTATGTCAGAATGAACCACTTTGATCTTCTTCCCTTGTTGTAGCTCAACTTTAGCTTTGAAAGCCTCAAAAGAGTCAGACTTTCACAAATGAGCTCGGTAAAACCATATTGGGAATAATCATCAATGAATGTGATAAAATATTTGTGTCACCCGTAGGAGAAATTGAATGACCCCGAAAATATATATGAATAACCCCAAGTAACTTATCATCCTTGGCATTCCTAATCATGGTAGTCAATTTACCCTTGATGCAATCTACACAGGTATCAAAATCTGAGAAATCGAGATCCGGAAGAATCTCATCCTTAAATAATCTCACCATTCTCTGTTTGGAAATGTGACCCAGATGCTTGTGGCAAAGAATAGAAGACTTTTCATTTAATCTCAAAGGTTTTGTGCTACTAACAGGATTAATAGAAAGGGTAGCAGAAAAAAGGCAAAATAGTCAACTCTAATCTGTAAAGATTCCCACAAAGAACTTTAGTGCTAATCAATAGTGAATCTCGGTACAATTTAACTTTTCCAGCTCCAAAATGAAAAGTATATGCAAATTCTATCCAAAATAGGTACTAATATCAAGTTTCCCTTGATCAGTATATAGGCAGCCACATCCTGTGATTTCAAATTTCTGTACTAAGTTGCAATCCGCGCTCCTAAAAATCAACTTGATATCTTGTACCGTCTCTCATGTACACGTACTAATCCAAACTGTTGGACTTCTTTTGCTTATCACTGCCTGCATAGAATTACAAGCGCGAATGGCAGCACCACTATCCAACCACAAAGTATCAGATGACCCATCAATGACATTGGATTTAAAACAAACATTCACTCGATGATTATCAAGTAACTCATTTTTCTTATTCTTTGAGAACTCTGTATATTTCTCGCTAATAGAATCCAAGAACTCTTTTGCATTCTTAATTATGGGAATGCTTGAATAAATAGATTCCTCTATAGAATTCTCCATGATCATCAAACAACAACTATTAGAATACTCTCAATCCTCATAGAACTTTTTCTCAACTATAGTATCAACAATGGGTTTCGAGAGCTTCAACTTTGTGACCAAGTTGGTTTATAATTGTCAAATTCATCTTGAAATTCAACCCGGTATTTATGAGTAGTCCCATCAAAGTTAGAAGAATAAACAATGAGCAATGTAAAATACATGTAAAACAAAGACATGCAAATTGCTCCATTTTTCGGCTTACCAAATGACCCACAAAAGTGGTCGCAAATTCTAGAGTCTAAAATACAAAAGACTCATACACATAGGTAGAATAATTCACTAGCCGTCATAACCGTCGTCAATTTCCGCAGATAGGGTAGTAAAATTGTAGTTCATGACACTTGAGTAGCGAAATCTTCACGAGCTAAGCATCCTGCTAATGATAAAGTCATTGATAGGACAACTTCACTATTCATATGGATCTTAGCAAAATTGATTAAGACGAGATAAACTATAGTTGCAGTATTAATTCCAAAAAATATCCGACATGCTTAGACTCATGAGAGGCAAGTTCATAAGCATTAAATATTTCTCAATTTTACCCAAATGCAAGAAATTTTTTTAATTCACAATATGATGCTATAAATGATAACAAATAGCACTAATATAAATTGCTAAGGCAATATACAAAAAAACTGATGTGAAAATATTGCAAAATTGGGTAAAAATTCAATTTTATGCCAAAACTAATTTAAACCCTGTTTGAGTAAACAACTTAATTAAGCACTTATTTTATAAGAGCTTATTAGATGAGAGCTCATGCCATAAGTACTTTATTCAATAAGGCGTGTGTTTGGATCGTATTTTAAAAGTGATTATACATCATTTTAAGGTATTTGGATGCATTACTATTCAAGCACTTATAATAGCTGAAATTACTGAAAAAAAGCCATTATAAACACTTATAAAATTGAAGTGTTTGGATAAATAAGCACTTGTCATAATGTTTAAAAAATTTAAAAATCTATATATATATATATATATATATATATATATATATATATATCATGGAACTATGATAAAATTTTAAAATAAAGTAAAGATTCACTATATACTGAAAACATTTATGATTCACATGTAATCTCTAGAATAAAAAATAACTAATGAACCATACTCTCATCTTCAATTTTGTTTCATATGCATCAAAGATATTATAAAAACTAAAAAATTCTAGGTTTTTCTTCATTAAAATCTTTAATTTGAATGCTTTCTATAAATTGGAACGTGATATACCATGTACTCATAGTTATTTAAGGCACAAGACATACGGAGGCTCGAAATCCTCTTAAGGCCTTGAGGAGGAAGCCACACTTGAGGCGCAAACTTTTTTAAGTGATGCTTATCCTACCTAATATAAATAAAATATATCTCACTAAATATTGTCTATAGTTTTTATCTAATAATAAAATACAATAAAGGAAAATAAATCAAACATAAAAAGTAAACATCACTAGTATTTCCCATCATCACAAACATTTTCAAAACAAAATAACAAGAAAAATAACAAACACCATTAGTGTTTTCCATCATCATAAAAATTATAAGTTCCAAAACAAAATAAACAATTCATGGTTGTATCAAATTCTAAATGAAATCATTATTGATGGGGATTAAAAAAATAGGCGCGCAAGCCCATATTTGAGTCAGGGCCGGGTTGAAAAATACTTATAAGCAAGCCCAGTAAAAAGGCTCGACTCTTGGCGTAGGCCCAAAACAGGAGCCCAGTTCATCCATCCCATGGGCCTATAATGCGGAAAGCCCAAAGAGCCCATATCCTATAAATCAAATCAAATCTCCACCAATAAGGGAAGTAGGATAATTCCCAACAACTGCTTTCTAGTTATAAATCAAATCTCCACCAATAAGGGAAGTAGAATAATTCCCAATAACTGCTTTCTAGTTATCTCATATTAATCTAATAGCGATAAGGAAAGAAAATCCCTCATCCAATAAGAGAGAGTCTTTATCACCATCAAATTGGGAAAATCCTCCACTATAAAAACTAGGCCTGTCGATTGAAGATCGCGCGAAAATTCACTCTTTAAGCGGTTGATCTTTTTCTTCATCGGGGGAAGAACGGCCAGGCATCGAGAGTAACGGCGGGCCCCCGCGATCCTCTTTGTTTCTTGTTTTTCTGAGAGAGTCCCAGCGTCGAGCGATGGATTAATCGTATTCGACACGCTCGACCCGATTACGGTTGAAAAAGCCATCATCGGTTGGCACCGTGCGTAGAGTCGAACCCACGAGCAGTTCGGCTCGGCGGTGCCCGCGAAGCCTCGGCAACTTCGGTTTCAAGAGCTCAGCTCCGAGATAAGGCGTATAGCGCGAGCGGTCGGCTAAAGCGATTAGCCCGCGAGCCTCCGTTTCGGTTTTCAAGAGCTCAAGCGCGGGCAAGGCCATATAGCCCGCGAGCCAATTCGGCTCATGCGAGATTGGCCGCGGGCCTTGCGGCGGATTTTCGAAGGCTTCGGCTACTCGGGAAGGCCGTATAGCCTGAGCCGGTTATTTCGGGCGGATTAGCCCGCGGGCCTCGGCGACACCGATTTTCGAAGAGTTCAGCGCTCAAGAAGGCCATATAGCCGAGCGGTTGGCTCAAGCGGTGTACAGGTCCTCGCGGCTTTCGGTTTTGAAGCTCGGCTACTGGAACGACCGCGCAACGCGGTCGATTCGGCTCGAGGCGATTAGCCTGAGCCTCGTATTTCGATTTTCAAGACTCAGCTGGCAAACGAAGGCCATATCTTGAAGTAAACTGTTTGCTTCAGGCGAATTAGCCACGAACCTCAGACTCGATTTTGAAGTACTTTCATTTGCTCGAGCAAGGCCATATAGCCTCGAAGGCCAGTTCGGCAGGTAGATTAGCCCGCGAGGCCTCAGCGTTTCCGGTTTTCAAGCGCTGTTGTTGCTTTCGAGATAAGGCCGTATAGCCGCAAAGCCAGTTCATCTCAGGAAGATTAGCCCGGCCTCGGCGGTCGGTGCCGAGAGGCACCGATTGCTCGAGATAAGGCGTATAGCCGTAGAGCGGTTCGGCTCAGCGAGATTAGCGCGGAGCCTCGGCGGCTCAGTTTTTCAAGGCCTGATTGCTCGAGCAAGGCCATTTGCCCGCGAGCCAATTCAGCTCGGCGGATTAGCCTGAAGCCTCGGCAACTTAGTTTCAAGTTCTCGACTACTTTCAGAAAGGAATGCCATATAGCCACAGATCTAGTCGCCTCAAGTAGAGCAAAGATAAGGGACGTAGTTAGAGGAAAATGAGGAGATAAAATTAGGTATTCATCAGCTTCAAAGCCCTTTAACCACATTACATACATCCGTCTGAGCTCAAGGTGAAAAAAAAAAAAAAAAAAAGCAAACAAGCAAAATTGTACAAGGAGGCTCAGACGTTAGGCGCGGGATTAAGAGCAGAAGGCGAAGAAGGGGAGCTAGCCCTCACCGGCGGGCTGGTCTCCAAAGCGCTTAGCGGAAAAGGGACCCTCTCGGGCAGTCCGTGCACCCATCCCCTCGACTCCTCGAAGCTCGCCCTCGGCAACTCTTAAGCCATCTTGAGCCTTATCTTCTCCACCCTCGGCCCGCACTCGCGCCATCGAGGTATGCCTCAGATCGGACTTGAGCTTCACTACTTCCTCCGTCATATTTAGATCCGGCCTCGTAGTTCAACTCGGCCGGTGCAAGATAGCCACTCTGCTTCAGAAGCCAAGCAAGCCACACGCACTTCGCTCGGGCCTCGCCTACGGCCAAACTCTTCACGGTAGCCACCTATCGAAACCCAACATAAAGTCAACACGCAACTCAAAACCAAGATAAAGGTAGACACATAAAGACATGGGAACTTACGGAGGCGACCCCCTGGAGGGATAGAGCCAAAGCCTCCTCAACAGGCATGGCACCCGACCTCTTGAGATCAAAATCTCTGAGGATGGATTATATCGCACCAGCAGCAAGCTCAGCATTGGAGAGCAAGGAATCCTCATCTCCATCAGCTTCGGGGCGCTTCCTCCCTAAGTCTTCCAAGCATTCTAAGGAGGAGTTTCGCTCGCCAGAGGACTCCAAACCGAGATGGCATAACCTCCAACGTAGGCTCAAGCAGCCTCCCCGAGGAATATTTTCTCTGGCCTTGGCAAACATGCAGTGTGGCCGCGAATCCTGGTGCTCTTGGAACCCCTCTACCGAAGGAGGCAACACTGGGCCTCACACCTGACGCAAGTGAGGGTGATGAAGAAGACGTCCCTAACCTCGGGGCTTTACCCTAGGTTGGATGGCTCTTCTCAAGGGAGTCCAGAGGTTTCCGCTTCACACTCCGAGACCTCCGGGACAACGTCTCCACTCGAGCTTGAAGCTCTCCCTTAGTGGGCTTGACAATGGGAGGCCTATCATGGGAGAACTTCATAACGGATGTAGGTGAGGGCCTCAAAGTATAAGGTCGGGAAGACTTCGAACCTGAAGATCTTGAATATCCAATTCATAAGCTCGTGAGTAAGCGCGGCTGGAAGGCATTTGGCCAACTTCTTCAGTTTTACCGACCGGCCTGGGGGCTAAGATTAGGGCGAATACCTGAAGAGCGCACAAAAGTTAGGGATACCCTATAATCAATGAAAACTAGGCCAAACTAAAGCAAAGCAAAGCTCACGTAGATTCCTGAGTGGTCCGCATTGTACCGAACGCCTTAATGTGTCTCTCTCCTTGTCAATGGGGATTCAGATTCCCAACTGCGGCCACTAACAAAGAAGTAGCACTCCTTCCAAAATTTGTGGGAAGACGGGAGATCTCGTGATTAGTGCCCAAAAAGTGCTATTTTGATCCCTATTTATTATAGGTTTTGAGTGCTTTTTGTGTACTAATCATGCTAATTAACCTGATTTGCACATTGCTGTCCTACTATTTATTATCTCATTTTGTGGCAAATTTTTGCGCTTTATGAGCTAATTATACCGAAATTGTTGAGTCGATCTAAGCACGAAGAATTCAAGTCAAACTCAACATTGTCAAAGATCAAGGAAAGCAAAGAAAGCAAAATGTGAAGAAAAACACCACCGCAGAAAATATTCCTCGCGCACTGCTCCTACCTCCAAATAAGACTGCTCCTTCCCGTAACCCTGCTCTCCCGCATCTCACGCTTTGTTCTTTTTGCTATAATTTTTTGGTTTTTCTCCTTTCTACCCTTGCTTTTTCCACTTATGTTTGGATTGGATTGTATTTCTCACTTGGCTGTAAGGTTACATAAGCCATTTTGATACACCGTTGAACGACGGATTTTTCACAAATAAAGTTAAAACTCCAGCCTGCTTTTGGCTTTTCTCTCATTTTCCTTTCTTGTTACCAAACACCTCCAATGACAACTTGGAGGATGAGCGGCTAAAACCACTTCCTTCTTGAAGTAAAAGGCTGCTGGGGGTGAGATCTTAAGGCTACTGGTGGTTCCCCTGTTTTTCACGCAGCAGGTTTTTATATTTTGGTTCCCAATTTTCTAACTTTAGGTTTAAAGCTTTTTGATGTAATTTCTTTGGCCAATACTTGGCAAGCTTTTAGGGTTTAGTGTATTCTTAGCTTTAGATACACTAATATCCATTAGTTGCCATTTACGAGCCACGGAGGTAGGTTAAGGGGCTAGGTTTTCATCGCAAGTGCATCCACTTTGGATCAATACTTGCAATCTTTTGTGTGGTTTAGTGGATTCTTATTTTAGATCCATCGAGACTCATTAGTTACCCTTACTAATCATTGTAGGATGAGTCAAGATAGATTTTCACCGTCAGAACCATAAATGTTAAATAAATGCTTTCTATCAAAGGGAAAATTATTGGGTGGTTTAGGCTTTAATGCCAATGAAGATCCGGTTCGAGATGACTTATATGTCATCCTCCCCAACGCGAGGAAATTAACCCGGGGACCTCTCAGTTAGCCTAGGATCTTAAACTCAGTGGCCCAATGCTTCAAGGAGTTCTATTTTACATTTTATTTTATTTACTTTCAGTTTGCAACCAACCACTCCACTGTTTTTACCCAAACCTTAAAAATCCAAATTTAATTCACCATTTTTGACTTCACTCAAATCATTTGTACGAAGAAAACCCATCCCTGTGTTCGACCCTAGGACCAACATATCGCAAAGAGGCTTCACCACGCGTAGGAGGAACTTAGGTGTATAAATTTTGTTGATTCCTGATCACCCTACCGGCACTAATCAACCGAGATGATCGCCGGAGCCGAACGCTAGATAAATAAAGGAAGCCCTCAGCGACTTCTTTCACACTAAAGAGGTCCAGAAACGTAGCCATATTGGAAACACTCCAAGCCTCTTATCCCTAAAGACAACCAATAACAACCGAATACCCCGTAAAATGGGCGGTAAAGTCGAGAGGGGTGACGTTGAATGTTGCAAGACCCTTTATAAAGGATGCAGAGGAAAATGGAGGCCATTCTCAAAGGCCACCCGAAGAAGCACACCATCTCGTAAGCACTGAACAACATAGAGGTCACACGCCGGGACCAAACCCGAACGCTTAAACGGGGGGCCCTGTGATCGCCTTGCGAAGACTTCCCCATATAAAAGGCTTAAACCCAAGCAGTGACCCACCACCACAAGCAGACGACCGACCTTAAATATTCAGACCCTACGTGTATTAATCTATCACTCAGTTCTTGCCTACTCAGAGCATGAGGTCTCCCCCCGGCTCAAGACCGACCACGGCTAAGCCGATTGACTCACCACCCGTCCGTCCCGAACCGTATACCACAGGAATCACCCCTATACGCAAAGAAGAGGAACGGCCTAAACCTATGGGAATACCCGTTGGACTAAACCCAACCAAGCTAGCCCAGGCAAAGAAGGAGAAAGACGTACTAGTCCTAGGAACATAACGAAAAGGATGACCTCGAGTAAGGTATTTACAAAACACCAAAAGAAATTTCGAAAAATGATCGACGTAGTCTCGAATCATAGAAAGTTTTTCTCATCATCGGGAACACACTACTAACGATCAGAGGATGTTCTCAGAAGAAACCAAAAGAACTAGAGGAAATAAGCGCGAAAGTTGAAAAGTCATCATTATCACATGACATTTGATGGCAACAAAGCCCTAACCAAACCAGCCTAGAACGACCACGTGGAAGTCGCACCCGATTCAAGAAACGATACAGCCCTTCCCTCGCCGTAACCAAGGGCTGGGGGGTAACTGATGGGGTTTAAAAAATAGGTGCGCATGCCCACTCCCCAAGTCCAAGGAGTAGGATTGAAAAATACTATGCTGTGCCTAGTAAAAAGGCTTTTGCCTCGGCGCAGCTCCAAAAGGGAGCATGGGCCATCCATCCCAGTAGTCGATAACGCAGGAAGTTCAAGTTCTATATCCTAAATCAAATCTCCACCAATAAGGGAGGTAGGATAATTCTCAATAACTGCTTTCTAGTTATAAATCAAATCTCCACCAATAAGGAAAGTAGGATAATTATCAATAATCGCTTTCTAATATCCCTATTGTTCGACAAACGATACAAAGAAAATTCTCCATCCAATAAGAGAGAGTGCTTATCACCATCAAATCGGGAAAATCCTCCAATTATAAATACCGTGTCACCCCGTTTGGTGAAAGGTAAGCGTAAAATTCACTCTCTAAGCGCTTGGATATTTTCTTCATCGTGGAAGAACCGATTTAAGTTATCGGAGAGGCAATGCGAGTCCCCGATCCTCTTGTTTCTTGTTTTTATAACTAATGTCTGCAGAAATAACTATCTCATCAAGAATACCGCAAGACGCTCCAGCCCAGCCTTCCGGCTGAAAAGGCATCATCAATCAATAGATTTTTTTTCTATTTTTTACTTCATATGTCAAGTAACTTTTTTCATATTTTTTAAAAACATTTTATCTATTTTTACATAAATTTTTTAAAGTTGTTTCATATTTTTCAGAATTTTTTACATAATTGTTTAAAATTTTTTTACCCATTTTTACATAAATGTTCTAATTTATTTCATTATTTAAAAATCCTATTTTTTTATATAATTTTTCAAAAATTTTACCTATTTTTTATATAATTTTTGAGAAAGTTGTTTTTTTTTTTTTAATTGTTTTTCAAAAGGACGTTTTTGTCATTAAAATAACTAATTTTAGTTTTCCGTATAAGTTATTTTAAGGTTTTTTTTTTTATAAGCTTTTCCATGAAGCTTATTGAAAGCTAAAAATGACTTATAGGGGGTTATAAACTATTTTTATAAGCTTTTTCAAATATTTATAATTTTTATCGAAAGTACTTATATGAGAGATAAACTCAAATAAGCTTTCCCAAACGCATCCTTAATGCTTAATAAAAGTGTTAGGTACAAACATAAATTTGGCTTTAAAATACCTCTATAAAAATCCCAAAAAGGTAAAAGTGGATAACAACCATAATTGAAAGAAATTATTTCAAATATCACAAACTACCTTTATACATATGTAAAATACATACATACAGCTAGTTTTGCCAACATCCTGCTAAAATATACAGCTTTTCGTATATAAGAATTAAATAAAATAATAAAAAAATAAGGATTTCCATGAGAAATCCGAAACGCATGGCTGTCATTGTCAATAAAATAAAAAAAGGAAAATTTGTAATGGTTGAAGCGATAAAGCTTTTTTTTTTAATTGATGAAATTAACGGTGTTAACAAAAAAAAAGAAAAAAAACAATTTCTTTAATAGATTTTGAAATTAAAGTGGCGATTATGGCAATCAATTTGCCGTCCTTAATGCTTTTGTAAATTATTTTTTAAATTTTTTGTTTTAATCAAAAGTCAAATATTATTATGAATTCATGGGAAACATATTATTGATAGTTGATGTTCATAATTTTATTCTCTTTCTATGGGAAACCGTGATCCGTTGGACAAGGGAACCCAAACCCCTAATACTTTGTAGCTTCCTGTTTCAAACATCATTCCATTATCTCAATTCAAATCAATCCAAATTGAAAAGGCTTGCAAATTTTCAATGATGCTCAAATATGATTAGAATTGGAATCTGTCCATAGACAAAACCCAGGGACAACAAAAATACAGAAACACAGGAACTACATATAGAGGGGATAAAAAATACGAACAAAACCAGAAAATAAAAATAAAATTGACAACTTTAATGCCAATTAAAGTTACTCTAATACCAATTGCAAGTTATAAATCAATAATATTTATTAATTCCAAAACAATTTATCAATAATAAAAACCAACAAATACATTATAAAAATAATAGTTTTATTAAAACAGTTAAACATATCAATTAGTGACGTATAAAAATATACCTAACATGAATTCAAAATTATTGGTCATCATTTGTCTTTCAAATTTACAAGGAATAAGATCAAAGAAAAGATAAGGTTGAAGATAATTATTTCATTTTTCCCAAAACGTGTTCTACAACAACCCTTATAAAATTATAGGGCTCTATTTACTTTTATATATGAATCACAAGTAAACAATTGAGCTTTGATCCAATGGGCTTACCAAAATAAGGGTGAAGATATAATAATGAACCCATAGCTAGTTAATATTAAATCATCTCATAAATTACTCATAATTAACAAGTACAATTGTATAATTAAAATTGTAATATAATTATACTTAACTTATAATTTATAAATTAATCTAACACTTTGAACTTTTGGACTAAAGTTAGAATGATTTGTTGAAATATCTCATTATTATTGTTCCTATTGTTACAGGTTTTTTCTGAGACTAGCTCCATGTATGGAGAGCAGCTTATGTTTGAATTCTGAAATTATGGAAACAATTCTATTTTGTAGCTCGAAAGAAACAAAAAGAAAAAATGAAAGAAATGAAGTCTTTGCTTTTCGTGGGTAACTCTAAGAAATAATATAAAGAAATCAATTTTTTTTTACTATGCTCCATTTGGCTTTCTTGCCATCCAAACAGCAGAAATCCGTAGAAATGTATGTTTGAGACAACCAAACAGAGACCTTCCTAGCAAATCCAAGTAGCTTCATGTATATTAAATTGGTGGGGTTATGTCTTTCAGAGTGTGAATGAAAACTAATATTTTGTGCAAATTTCCAGGCAAAATCATGAACATGGTTATTAGTTCCTGTTGATTTATTTGGTTACTTGGAGAATTAAAAGATTATTTTTCCACTTTTTGGGAAGAATACATGTCAGCATTAAAAACTTGTAGACCAATTTTTTGACATGATTGATTCAACTAGTCCCCAATAACAGCAAGTACCAAAAAATTGTAAGGACCAAATAATGTGTATATGAAAATATGGCCAAGAGAGTAAACGTAGCACCGAGAAAAATACAATTTCGAAAGGGCAAAAATCGTAATTCTCGCAAAAACCGAAAATTTTCTGTAGATTCGACACGACGAAACGGATTTCACCACTTAATCGCCTCGCCGAAATCTAGCCGTCACGTCGAATTTTGTCAATTCGAGATATTGAATTTCCAGACGCTTTCGAAGACGTAGCAGGTGCCGTAAAACTTATTACGTGACGCGACAAAACACTGATAATGACGTGACTCACGCCGACATAACTCGGCATTTAGCAGGTAGACGCATTAAACGCCGGGACGTCATCATCGTACACGTGTCAAAATCCAGTTAAGTGACAATAAACTAATTACGGAAATTTTAAATGATAATAAAGACAAAAACTAAAATAAAGGTCATCCTCTACCTTTAATTGAGAACGAAAAACGTGAAATGGAAGAAAACACTTACGGTAGCATAGGTTTTTTGATTTTTAGTGAGAGAGAGTGTGACTTCTCTCTAAGATCTCGGGCGATCGGACCATTTATTTCTTCGCCAAGCATAAGCCGTTTCACGCAAATGGTATAAACGCTATGGTGAGCCGGTTTCTTGAGTTTTGACAAACTCCGTGAGGTAGAGGTTTTATCATACTTGAATTACACTCGCTTTTAAGTGTTTTGCTGATGACGGTTGGTTTGAGGCCTGAACAATCATGCTTGGATCGGTCCCAAAACTTGGGACCGAAGTGTGAAAATAATGGAGCTCATTTGGATAGTCCGTGACAGTCCACGGATTGTTTGGGCTGTTAGTGTATAAATTATGCATTAAATCATGTTTTGATGTGTATAAGGCCGGAAATGGCCATGGATTTCGGGTTCACAAAGTGGAACTGATGTTGGGTGATTGGCCGTGAACAATAACCCGAGAGTTTCACTGTTCACGTGAATATTGTTCACCAAATATTTTTGTGAGAATATGTGTTTGGTAAAGTAATTCAAATTGAATTTCTCTTGTTATTAATTGGTAACTCCATGTGAGCTACTCTTGTGAAATGGATTGTGAATTTGCATAACATGTTTGTGTGGATTAATTATGTTAATATATACATGTTTTATATATTAGCATGTGTTATATAATTAGTCGTGAAATGACATAATGTATTTCATATGCACCGGGGTAACCTAGAAATTAGGTGTGTGTGCATGACATGAATTTTCCGAAAATCTAATTATGGTTGGTGTGAAGGAATTTGACAGGATGATTTTTCCGTAGAAGATGTTGGGGATGATATCCACACAATCTTAAGGAAGTTCCATTTGTCTGTTTTTTATGTCCCAATGTCCCGTCTGTCCCATCATCATTTCAAAGAAAGTCATCTCAGAATGTCATTAAAAACAGATGTTTCATATTCAATATATTATGGAGTTTATAACTCAGATTGTTACTACATATATCAACAGATATCATCCACTTATCGATAATATTATGAGAGGATCATTTTATACATCCAAAGAACATGATGTCCATTTAGGGTGATTCCACTACTAGGCATTAGCTTACCCTGTTGAGGGAATATTATTTTCAGGTACAGGGAGCGTTCGAGGAGACAACTCATCTTAGAGGCCGATTTTGAAGAAAGCCGGGTTGTGGCTTTGGTGTTTTAGTTGGATACATGTATTAGAATGTTTTAAACTTTTAATATATGTTGTATAAGAGTAAATTATTAACTCTTGAAACTATGGTATATAGTTGATGTATATAGATGAGTATTGTGGTATGGGCCCAAGTGGTCGTTTTTACTCATGTATATGTCTTATGATGTTGTTTGGGACAAAGTTAGTACTTGCAGAGCTCCCCCGCATAAAGGAGACTTCGCTCGATTGAATAGTGCCTGAGTACCCGACATTCACGAGCATTCCACGGTTGACGTGGTTGTCAACGACCCCCGATTCAATACAGTAAATGTGGTAAATACTAAAAAAAATTTTGATTTTAAAAGTAAGTATACTCAAAAATGAAATGCAGCATTACTAACACTCATCCCCTTTCGTAGCGCACGAGTCATATTAGTAACAAAGTGGATTCATAAGTCCTGACACAAATCTACAGGATTGAGGTTTCTAATGGAATTTGAGAATCCCGAGTATAAGGATTCTTCACTATTTAGGAGACCGATTAGGATGTGGAATAAAATCAATTTAACTAAAGTAAAACTAATTTAAAACTAATCAACTAATTCTAAAATCTACTGCTCGAACAACTACTAAAGTCTAAAATGTATGAAGAGAGGCACTAGGGATTGTGATAATCATTTAACAATCAATTTGCATTTATTTGAAAGCGCAACATTTGTGAGTTGAATGCGGGATTTCTCCAAGAGTAATGTAGTATAGCTTGGATTTCTCCATACACCAAACATTTCACTAATTAGAGAATCACGTTCCTTCCGGATACATGAGTCTAATCAGTAACTTGTAGAATATAATAAGATCTGGGTATTTTTCCTTTTCAGTACTTCACACCTAAATCTTAGGACTGGAGAATTCTTGCCCCTATAGACAGGATTATACAAGCCTTCTCTAATCTAATTGGTATCTCGTCCTTCAAATCTAATAAAATTTTCTATCTCCTTAATTAGATATTTGCTAACACGGGATCATGATCCTTTCATCAAACTAAGGAGAAACCTTTGATCAACTAAATTGATACATTATCCAATTAATCCTCACACCATGAGTAAATTAGTGATCTATCAAAGTAATTTTTCAGAGTTCATTAGTTCCAAAATATTAGTCTAACATACAACCAAGTAACTACTTCATACTCTTAGGAATCTTCATCTCTGTGTCACTCAGAGGGCCTCTTGGAAATCAGAGCAAGATACAACCCTTTTTATGGGTACAAGCACTAATATTAGTAATAGTTCATTATATTATATAAAACCAATCTTCAAACCCACAAAATAATTGAGAATCTGCAAATCTGAATGTTCAACTATTAACTCACCCTAGAAAGTAAGCTTAATGTTCCATTATTGGATTCCAATCATAAAAATCAAACAAGTAAGAAAATGAAGAAAGAAATCAAGAGACAAGGAGTGAGAGAAAAATCCAGATTTGAGCTTCAATTTTCGTCTCAACAGTAAATAAATTGAATCTCTGAGTACAACACCGAAATCTCTTCAATACAAATAAAAATGTGCTCTCAAACTACTTTAAGATCTACTAAAAATCAAAGCCCTAAGCTAAACTAAAAAAATGGATAGGTTTTTAGAAAGAGAAACCCTCATGAGAGATTTTCTCTCTCATCCTCATTTTTTGTTCCCCTAAAAATCTAAAAAATTTGTATTTATAATCCTCCGGTGAAAATGGACTTGAAAACAGGTCAAAATATCACTCGGGGCTTTTCTGCTTTTTCCAAAGATTCGAGTCTTCGACATCGCATTTTAGAGTCGCACATCAAGATTTTTGTGAATCACGATATCAGCACTATGGCCTTGTTGTTGGCTCTGTCGCAACAATTTTTTTTTGCTTTGTCACGACATTTTTTTGCTATGTCACGACATTAGCAATTTTGAGTCATGACATTAGTATTTTGAGTCACGACATCAGCATTCTGGCACAATTTTTGTTTTTGTTGAGACAATTTTTGGCTTTGTCGCAACATTTTCTTTTTTCTTTTTAATCCATATTTGGTGCCAAAAAACTTGTTAAGATTTAATAGAGTATATATATATATATATATATATATATATATATATATATATATATATATATATATATATATATATATATTTATTTATATACAAATTTATGGCACTGCCACTGAAGGACTATTATCTAATTCCCGGCAACGGCGCCAAAAACTTGTTGACCAATTTTTTGTATATAGACCAGTTGACAGACCAGATCATATATATGATATGCGTTTGTCCTTTTTGTAAAATGGATTCATTAAAATTTGTGTTTGGTCTTAATCACTGTAAGTGCACAAGTCGTACAAGTAATAAAAGTGGATTTTTGTCCGTGATATCGCCTCACGAGGATTGATGATAAATCAAAAGACTAACTATCCCAACTAATCAAGATTATTACTATTTGAACTCCATTGTTAAGATGATGAGAGGACTAATAAAATAATACTAAAATAATTTCACTAAGATGCATAAAAAGAATATTTAATAAAAATGGATTTGAGATTTCACCGAGTGTGACAAAACTTGGACATGGATCAATGAATAATAATCAATTTCTGCACAATATCAATTCATAGCTCAACCATAAGTTAGAAAGCTTAATTTGTCAAAGATGCAATGTAGTAGAGTTTTGATTTCTTCCTTAACCATACCTTTCACTGATTAGAGGTTCATGTTCATTTCTGATTCATGTATCTAATCAGTTACTTGTAAGATATAACTCTCTTTCTAAGTTTTAGGTATTTTTCCTTTTCAGTACTTCACACCCAAATCTTAGGACTGAAGAATTCTTGCCCCCATAAACAGGATATTGCAAGCCTTCTCTGATTTAAATTGTACCTCATCCTTCAATGCTGATGAAATTCTCCATCTCCTTGATTAGATCTGTGCCAACACGAGATCAGAATCCTTTCATCTGAAAGAGGAGAAACCTCTGAGTGATTAAACTGATACTTCATCAAACTATCCCCAAACCATGAGTAAGTTAGTGATTTATATGAGTAATCTTTCAGAGTTCATTAGTTCTAAAGTATTAGTTTACCATACCCACAAAGAACTGCTCTATACCCTTAGGATTCTCCATCTTTGTGTCACGTAGAGGGCCTCCTAGAAATCAAAGTAAGATACAGTCATTTGTTTGGGTACATGGTACTAGTGCTTGGAACAATTGTTCTACACAACAATCAAAATAAATTCAAGAATTCTAACTACCTAATGCTCTTCACTTTGCGTTAAAAAATAACAATCATTATCGACCAAGTCCCAATGAGCTCAATCTTTCAAAATCGGGTTCACTCATATCGTTGACTAACAAATCGTAGAAAATTCAACGCAAGTAAACAAACTTTAAATAAATGAATTTGGTAGAAATTTTCCAAACTCCATTTTATTCAAAACAGTAATGAAAGAGATGATTTTACAAGAAATTTAAGCTCAAAGCTGCACATCAATTCATTACTCAACTCCAGAAAATCAAAAGAACTAACTAAAAACTACACTCAAACTAAATGTACTAAAAAGGAAATAAAAGATAAAAATAAAAGAAAAAAAGAAAAAAGAAAAAATATAATATACAAAGAGTCTTGAACTACCCAAGAGGTCCCGAATTTTAAGTCGCACAAAGGCCCTAGATGCGTTTATTTATAGACTTTCCAATGTTAGGCTTCACTTCAAAAATGTGTTGTGGATCCCTAAATTTATGGGCAAAATTGGTCGCTCTGTCGCGACATAGAAAGTTCTGTTGCAGTCTTTAGTCTTTGTCGCTGGCTTCTATTGCAGCATGCAATTTTCTGTCGCAACCGATTCTCTGAGCTTTTTCTTGGATGCTATCGCTACAAACTTTGATAATGTCGCGATAGAGTTTTGATACAACAATCTTGTTTTTGTCGCAATAGGACTTGTCTTGTGTCGCGACACAAAATTTGTTGCACCTAGCTCTTTATACACTTCTACCTCTAGATATTGTCGCGACAAGCATTTTTCTCTTCAGTTTATCTACTCTGTCGCGATAGACTTGACTTAGCTAATCCCGCCTCTCTTTAATTTCAAGCCGCACGAGTTTTCTTCATAGATAGAATTCTATCAATCTGCAGTTTTTATTGTTGCGATAGAAAACTTCCTTGTTGCTATAGAGATTATGCCTTCAGTTCTTCACTATGTCACAACATAACTTTCTTTATTGCCATACCTCTTGTATTGTTTCTTCAACTTGTCAGCGATATATACCCTTATCACACAGTAGTTCATCTCAACCTCATTTTTTTTTGTCACAACAGAAATATTCTTTGTCGGGACAAAGTTTTGTTTCTCTTTATTACGAACCCTGAATGTTATGTCGCGACAGAGTTTTCTTTGTCACGATAGAAATGCTTTCTTGAGTTGGTCCCATGTTGAAAACCTTGTTGCAACATAAAAACACTAGTCGTAGCTAACTTGTGTTATATCCTTACCCTTTTCTGTTGCGACAGAGCTGTCTTTTGTCGCGACAAAGTTCATATGCTAATCTTCATACTTTTATGTTGCGACAAAGTTTGGATTGTCATGACAAAGTTCCTTTGCTATTTGCCATGATCATTGTCGTGGCAGAGTTAAGAGTGTCATGACGTTTCTACATTCTTCTTCAAGAATGTCGCGGATAAAAACTCTTTCTTTCGTCGCGGATAGAGATTATATCGCCTTGAGTTCAACCCCGGACTTGTTACTTAATATGCACAACCGCTGGTCGCAACATACCTCCTTCGGCTCGTTTGAACTCGTCGCGACACACAAAAACTATGTCGCGACAGAGAATGCTTCATTTGCCATTTTTTTCTTCTTTTATACTGGAATTATCTCATTTTTCAATTAAAACCTACAAAACACAAAGTTGGTGAATATTCCATAATTTGGTATTAAAATAGATCTGAAACTGCTAAAAATATGCCAGAAAAATGGATTAAAAATATATGAGTTTAGGACTCATCAAAATCTTCAAAACATAAGGTTTTGCTTGTCCCCAAGAAAAGAGAATAAAATTTTGTTTGTCCTCAAATAATTTAACTTTTATTTTTAAGGACATTTTTCTCGCTTAAACCTCAATTGCGTAAAACATAAGTCGGCTTGTAAAATTATTTCTAAACATGTTTCCAGCCTAGAATCATGAAGATTTTCAATTAAGTTCACCCCAATTGTACAAATAATTCATATTGTGTAAACAATTTAATCATTCAACCTTGATTTGTGAGTGTGTGCTGGTCTTCCCTCTTTTTTCCTTGGCAAATTAGTTAATCTTCTAGGATAATACTCAATTAGCATGCTTCTCTTTCATTCTTAAAGTCTCATATGCTTGTTTGTCATATTAATCTCCACTAATGTAAGCATATCATCACCTTTAGGATCAAATAGGTCTTTTAGGTTTGTAATGTGTGGCTTAGGTAGATAATTGGACAATTTAGGCTTAATTTTACCCAGACTTTACTAACAGCTTAACACTCTTGCCTATATTATGCATCCTTAATTTCTCTTGATTTCAAGTTTCTAACATTCCCATTAGGTTTTGTGCATCTTTTTGCATATTCTTCATTGTGATATTCTTTCTTTTCATTTACCACACTCGGAATATAACTTCTCTTCCTTATTTTAGAAGCTTTTTCACTTTTCATCTCTCACTAAGGTGTTATGGAATGATGCAATGTTTTGTCTTTTTAAGCTTTCTACCATCCTTGACGAACTTTGGGTTATTAACTCCCATATCATTTGGCATTAGGGTACTAGGTGTTGAACATGTGATGGCCTGCGCCACCGTACCCGAATCTCGACTTGAGGTTGAACTGGACTGGGACACGGTCTCACTTTTTGGATAATCAATAATCCAAATACAATTACTTTTCCAAACACATTTCAAATACTCAATGAAAAAATATATATACGTGAATACCGCTTTAACATAAAGGGGGCCCATCATTTGGTCACAAAACTCTTTTTTCATTTGATGTGGCATTTCATACCCATTTGGTCCATTTCCCACCTTTATACAATCCGACTGATTATGCCAACCGCTCAATATCCAAAATATTTACAAAACATAATAAGAGTTCACTTCACATTAGTATTTGTACAAAATGAGTCGAATAATTCTTACATGTAATGCATGTGACGGAGCTTTTACTTATCTCTGCGGTGACTTTGACGATGACTTTGATTCATTGAGGTCTACGTCTTCGTACCTGGGTTCACTTGCATCAAGGCGATGATAAAGCAATGGCATAAGCCTTTCATGCTTAGTGGTTCTATATAGTACTCTCTTTCCATTTCGCTTAAGTCAAATCGATAAAATTTTTCTTAAAACCATGATTTTGAATCTGAATGATCAATGCAAATATATACATATATTCATTTCATATACATTCATTTACTTCGCTCATTGATCATTCCAAATATGCACTTTCATATGCACAAATCATTCAAAAACACAAATCATGCATTTCACAATATTCTTATAATTTTCGTCTTTAAACGAATTTAGCCAATGGGCTTTTCGCATGTAGGATAACTAATCACCGACATGTCCGTTGGACTCGCAAGCCGTATAAAAGGTTTTTATAACATAGTACCTGGGCTCTTGCTGGTCGTTGATCCGGTTATTAAAATAATTTCGTAAACGCATCGATATCGTCCCGTCGGGTTACTTGATCGAAGTGACACTACATTACATTCGTTCATAGTACTGCTAGTTTGACTCTTATTGGTATACCAATCTATCCTTAACTCGAATATAATGGATAACATTCTATTAAGGGCAATAAAAATCAGTCATAGAAATTTACAATAGGGTATGCTACATTTATATCACATAACACATTTCATTACTCATGTAATTTTTCATGGCAATCATTTCACAATCAATTTTCAAATCACTTAAAGTAAATCAATATAGTTTTATTGAAAATCATTTCAATAATTGCGCAAAAAATTTTGATACTAGAAATTAGAAGAGAAGAATAGGGAAGAAACCAAAAAGGTCGTCACACTTCGATTCCTATCCTCTGAATCTAGACATCAATTCAGGTTTTCCTCGTCGCCAACCCCTAATCCATCACAATCAAGGTTAAAAATATTGGTTTCGACGGATATATTGGTACTTGGATTTTACGGATATATCGGTGGATATTTTTACATGAATATTGATATATAAGAAATGAACAAAAATACTTTGAAATTCATGGAAAATATTTGTAAAAGTGTAAAATGACATTAATAACGAAATATAGACATTGATATTAGTATTTTTATATGGTCTTTCACCACTCAAAATGAAGATCGACAGGGCTCCATCAGAATTATTTTGATGAAGGGATCCCATTTTGCAAGACAATAGTCATGTCAGACATTGGTGGGCTCCATATTACTATAAGATCGAACATGCTATGCATAAATTTCTTTAATTTGTACTCACAACCTCTCTATGGATAGGAAATTCGGGGTTCACCCACATGTTCGTTTGAACTTGTTGCATTTGATATGGAATGTGGAATGACATTTGTTTAGCATGAGGATAATTTATCATTCCATATTCTTCATCAATGGAAGCCGAAGGATTTGAAGAAGGCTGACCATAACTCATTGTGTTAGGAGGAAAAATGTTACTGGGCTATTGATGACCATCAGATTGAGTGCCAATGCTCATAGACTCAAAACTAGCTGACAATGAATCCTCATTTTGATGTGCCATCCTTCGTTGTCGACCTCTATATGGCTTTCCAATGGCTCCAATACCTGGATCGGCTCTCCTAGACCTATGGTCTTCATCTTGTGTAGCATGTGTGAAATCATCTTCACCAGTGAATGGACTCAATGGGATATCGACTCTATTTTTTCTCGATCTACAATATCTTCACCATCATTTCCAAAGATCACTACCATCATTGGTTCCTCCTTGAGCCATCATAGACCTGTGAAGCTGAAGTAACGAAAACTAGGTCTACTACTATGTTCAGCACTTGAATCAAATGAGGGTCGAGAAGTACGCATCGAAATGAGTCTCTCATGGTTCGACGAAACTTTCACTATGAACTTCTTAAGATAAAACACGATCAACATCAACACCACTCTTCTCAAACATGTGCGCTAATCCGCGGATCAGATTTCCATCTTCATCATCCAAATGGAGTATAACCCATTGGAATAATTGATTTTCCTCTTCTTCACCAAACTTGGCTGAAATGTCGAGTAAATCAAGGTAATTCTTTTTAGCAACTTTATCGGTCTTTGCTTGCATATCACGTATCTTTAGTTTCATGTTATAGTAACAAAAAACTAATTGTTGGAGCCTAGGGTAAGCAAGCCGATTTCTTTGTTTTGTATGTATTAGAGCAAATGTGCTCCAATTTTTCTCACATGTTGAAGAAGATGCAGTTTGGGAAAGAACCTTAATGACCAAATTCCTCAATGTGGGAGTGTGGTTTCCATACATGAACCACCATTCAGTTGCAATAAAAATAAGTAACATTCAAAATCTAATAATAACAAGATAATAGACTTTACTTTTAAAGTTTTAATGAGAAATAACACTAACCAGGAACCATTAAATCTATTTCGAGGCTATCACAAGCTCACATCGAATCCTCGCATTCAAACATTATAAGCCGTGAGTTGAAAATGTACATGTCAAATCAAGATAAGTGTAAGTGTAGCAAAATGCACTGAATCAATTAATTAGAATTGTAACCTACTGGATGTACCTCATTTCCAAATTACCAAGGCCTTCGCAGTAGAAGATAATCTTGCAAATACTTCATAAATAAATTTGAGTAACTCGTGGTCAGCTACTAACCTGTGTCTATATTGAAATCTCGATTCAAATAATATGCTACAAAAAGTGATTTAGAATTAGTATGTGATAAAAGGAAAATAATACATTAAATGTGATTATGATATCGCTAGTTACCGCTGCATGAAGAGTGATGTTTGAGGGTTCTATCCTTAACCATCTACGATGATTATTTTAACCCACCCGATATCGAAGCCATGTAAATTTTGCTTCATTACCCAAATCAACTCATACACAAATGGCATTGTTGGGACGACTTCGAATCAACAATTCGAAGAACTGTATATAGTGCCTCATAGATTGATACTAAATTTATGACCTTTCTCCCAATATAGTATGATCAAACACAGCACTTCAACCTCATGTCCAATGGTCGATCGACTAAGCTTGCGGAGAAGCCCATCATCACTAATAAACACTTTTTTCAATTAGCCCTCTTTTAGAAGACATTTTAGCGATGTAATTTGTCGCAAATCTTGTTGCCCCCCAGACGACAATATCTCCACCACGTATCTTTTCTCATTTTCGCAAGCAACCAACCATGATTGTAGATGAAGTCAGATTACGTGCATTGGTACTTTACCTCAAATCTGGTGAGCTCTTTTTACCAATGTTCTTCAAACATCAAGTCAATGCAAAGAAGCCGTGCATGGAGTCCAATATAAATTGTACTTCTTCATTAGCAACTTTCCCGCCTTCACAAATGTTGATCCATTGTATGTAACAATTTGCACAACACTTGCTTCACCAACTTCCTTGATCACGTCCTTCAATAAACCGTAAATGTATTTGTTGTCTTTTATCTTGTCGGATGCATCAACGGAGTTGAGGAATATTGTGCTTCCTTTCGAATTTACCATGAAATTAATAATGCTCAATTTCGTGGGCTCGGTCCATCCATCACACATAATCATGCACCCATAAGTCTTCTATTTCTCCCTTTGGATGTTCACATAATCTTCCATGTCTTTATACTCCATATCCAAGTATTTGTTTTTGATTTCATATGGAGATGGTGGCTTTATTCCCATGCCTACAAGTAGAATCAATAATGGAATTAATTATCTAAATTTTCAATTATAACATAAGATAATAATTTATTAGAACCGAAAGTGATTGTCACATACTAGCTTGTCAGGCACCCGCAATCATACTCTTGAAGTGGTGAGAGTTTGCTTTGTTAGGTGCAATACTCTCATATATGAAGAATTTACTGATTAGTCGGCCCATCGTTTCTTTGATTGAACCACCTTTGAAAAGATTTCTAATGTTCTTTTGTCTTGCTTCCGAAGATTTGTATAATGATGGAGCAAGAGGTGGTGATGGATCCGATTGTCTCACATGTTGAGATCTTTGCATGCGCCTTGTTGGATTAGTCGGTTGCGATTGTGAAGGCTCACATGTTGCAATATCTCAATTAGAAATCGAAGTAAATTCGTTTATTTTATATAATTTAATTTAATTTAAAGATTTGCCCATTTTTCTTTTGCCTCTCGTAAATCCTTCTTCTTGTTGTCTGCCTGCTCTCAAGAGCTTTCGATGCACGATATACGCCGAGTAATCATTCTTTCATCGTGGATCATATATCACGCGGATACATATATACATCCTCCTTCTTCCTCCTCATCCTCATCATCATCATCATCATCAATGATGCTCCATTAAGGCCCCCATCAGGCCTTTATGGAAGTTCGAAGACTTAATTTCTTTTTTAGCACACCGCTTTCGCTTTTCTTTATTTTTTTGGTCTAAAAGTTGCCTCATTTCTTGTTTCACTTCCGGAGGCACATTTGGGCACTTTTTTCTATTAGAGTGGGGATCCGAATGTGATAGGTGATATTTAAAGCGAGTGATCCCACCACTCCTTATCACCAAACCATAGTACTTGCATACTGTACCATTTATATTCCTCTCCATATGTGTGCAATATTTCCATGCCGGGATTCTGCCTCCAATATAATTCCATCAGCCATCCTATTGTACCCATTGAATATATTATTATACAATTCAAAATGAATTTATTTCATATAAAACTATAGATTTATAATATATAATAATATATACACAATATTAACTAATATATAATCTTAATTTAAAATATTAACTAACATGAAAATTAATAATTATTAAAATATTATAATATGCATACATTAAATTAAATCAATATATAACTCATATATAACTTAAATCGTGTTATTGATCTAATATGAAAAGTTAATTAATTAATATATTATTACTAAATTAACTAATTGTTTTTATATATGAAAGTATCATATGAAATTATAAAATAAAACTAATATATAGTTATTTTGAAGAATGCATTACTATTAAATTTATTATACTATATAAAACTATAGTATTATATGATATTTACCTTAAACTAATATATATTTCTATTTTATTAAATTTATAATCTAATGTAAAATTATAAAAAAAAGCTAATATATAGTTTATTTTTTAGTAAAGAAGTCATTAATATTAAATATTATACTATATATAAACTATAGTATTATATGCGATATTTACCTTAAACTAATACTATTTATATTTTATTAAATTTATAATCTAATATGAAATTATAAAATAAAATAAATATATACTAATACATAAATACAAAACATAAATGTAAAAACTATTAAGTACACAAAGCATAAATACAATAATGAAAATTTGAAAGAAATTTAACCTTAAGTACATACCTTAATTAACCTTGTTGAAATTTGAAATTTGAACCCTTAAACACCAAAATTTCCACCTTTTTTGGAGATATATAACAAAGAATTTTTTTTTAGTGAAATGAAGATTGGATGAGTAGAGAGAGTCTGTGATAAAATGGAGTGATTTTTAGAGGTATTTATAGATTTTTTTGGGGTCAAAAAAACTATAAGATGGTTAAAATATATTTAAAATTTAATTCTAACCGTTGGATTTAATTTTGGTGAAAATCGACCGCATTTACTTTAAAATTGGTGAAATTTGGGTCGTTGGATTAAAGCATATTCAACATGGGCCTAATGCATCAACAAACTAGCCGTTATAAATCAGGTGAAATCTGGATTGTTGGATCTTCTGCAGGATGAATCTCAGCCCCACACACAACCAACCGATAAATTGAAACAAATAAATCCCACGTGCGTGTGTCCCTTAATGCCGAAATATCAACCGAAATATCGGTTTGGGACAGATATATCGACGATATATTGTCGATTTTTTCGATTTTTTATCGATTTTTCCCTCAAGCGATTGTCGATTCCTGATATCCTGTTGATCGGTACCAATATCCGATATACTACTATATTTCTGGCCAAGTATCGGAAATTTTCATCCTTGATCACAATTAGAAAACAATATCAGTTGGCTTATTTAGGTTTCTAGTTAGGGTTGTTTTCTACTTAACACACCTTCACTTGTAAAATATTTCTAGGAACAAATGAGGCATATTTTACCAACTTCCTTAAAGTCCATTGTTCCTCTATAAAACTATTTCATTTAGAAATTGGAATCATCCAATTCGGAGCACCGAAGCTTCAGATATGTCCTAAACATTCAGAACTATTCTATTTTCAACATAAAACCAGAATTTGCCCAAAAATAGAGCCTCACTTTGACGAATTTCTGCGTCTACTAGGGTCCAAATTTGAATAAACTTATTTGGGGGAGATTTTTTCTCCTAAAAGTATATTTTACCCATAAATTTGAATAACTCAATTTGGATGAGTGAAACTCAACTTATGGCCTAAATACCAAAATTGTTTCGGAACACCAAATTGTATCAAAACTGAACCAGAATTGACCCGAAAACAGAGCCTCACTTTGATGAATTTCTAAGTCTAATGGATCCAAATATGGATACACTTATTTGAGGGAGATTTGTTTTCCTAGAAATCTAGTTTACCTATAAATTTGAATCATTAGAGTGTAACACCCCTTTCTCCATCCGACTTGATTGGCGAGTTTGAATCGGATCTGGGATGCTCGTTTAATTCTTTTGATTTACATTTTATTAAATTTTCTTTTTCAAAAGTGTCACGACCTGAATCCCCGGCTCAACCCGAATGGCGAATCTGAACCGAAACCCGGTTTATTCTGGCTGTTTTCATTGATCTTATCAAAACGTTTTATTTATGTTATTTCATTTTAGAGTCTTCAATTACGTGGAAGCATTTCATTTTAGCAAGCCCATAAACATTTACAAATTTAATTTCCATAGGCACTAGGCCTCTTTTTAAATATTTCAAAAACGGTTGCAAACGATGGGCCCATAAATATTTATATTTATACAAACACATTTACATTAAAGGCATTCTATGCCCCTTCAAAAGGAGTACAAAACAATGTTTCTGAGTTCAACTCGTTTGATTACAAAATTCCAATGTTCAAAATGAGATGTATGCTCATGTCGGGGTATATACTTATACGCCGCACGCTTTCTCTATGACTGCTTCGTTTTGGCCTTCTTCCAGCTTCACGATACATACGCATAGTTAAAAACTACATGCTAAGCATTTTCGTGCTTAGTGGTTCTATATAGTTCTCTATCTAACACAACATGCCTTTATCAAATCATGCTTGTTACTCTATTTCAATAGTCAATGCATAAACAATACATATGCTTATACATTTGTATATACTTTCATTTACAAACATGCAATTTCAATGCAACAATTCCTTCACAATTCAATTCATGAGATTTAAGCATATACTCATAAAGATGTATTTGGTTTACAATCTCATTTTCATCCGCTGTTTATGTCACCTTGACTATTTAATTTATTTTCACGATGGATTTCGGCCAGAATCCTCGCCTTGTTTTTTCATTTGCAATGTATTACACATTTAGCAATTTCAGTTCACCATCATGATGGATGTCGATTGGTGCATCCAGCCAAGAGAATCATTTAATAAATTTTATACATCATCATGACAGATGCCGATTGGTACATCTCACCAAGTGAGACATTTAACAATATAATTCTTCCATCATGGTGGATGTCGATTGGTGCATCCCGCCAAGTGGGTCATTAATAATTCACTTCGATTCGTTATGTCACAATATGACAATATCATTTGCAATTCAAATAAATGCACACAAGCAATTGTTTGACAATTCATCCCAATTTCTCTATTTCAACACATTATGCTATTTCAGATTTCCTTTCAATTGACGTATGCATATTCCATACAATCATTTCACATTTACATAGTAAACTATCAATACACTTGAAGTAAGGATAGATGTTCAGTGAACAAACCAAATTATCAATCCCTTGTCTCTTTCGATTGCAATCCTAGGTCAGGTTGTCGTCTTCAACGGTACCTAGTAAATTACAAATTCTCCACTCTTAGTGGTTAAACAAATAATCATACTAAACGAAATATCGCTTCGCTGAGGCGATGAGGTATGGTACGTTTCTCACTTAGTTTCATTCTTATTTGAACCCCCATTAGTCATTTATTAGGGTCCCTAAACAATCGGTGTACGAATACGGGACTTAAAAGTGCAAGGGATACGAAACAAGGTTGTTGAAGCATCGTTATCGCATTTCACTGACCAAGACTGCACAAGATTTCATCGGCCAATGTGGGCAATCGGTACTCACTTTGAGTGGTACCGGTACCTTCTTCGTACAATGGGTGCATTCTCAAGCATTCACTGCGGTTCCCGCCTAGAAATGGCAAATTTCTCCATTCTCACCCATTTTTCTTCAATAAACCTCCTCCAATTCATCCCATATAAAAAATCCACCATGTAATCCACCCAAAACAACTCCAAAAGTGGTTTAGAATCAATGAAACCCCTTTTTCTTAAGTTAGGGTTTTTCCCCCAAAATCAAAATCACAAAAGATGAAGTTAGGGTTTTGTTTTCTTACTCAATCTCTTCACCCTCTTGTAGGTTGCTTGATCTCTTAAGCAAGAAGTATGAAGAAATCTCACCTAGAACTTGATATTTTCTCCAAGCCCCGGCTTCTCTCCCTTTTCTCCTCTATTTTCTCCCAAAACGTGATTTGCTCAAATGAGCACCTTAGACCACTTTTGGTCTTTAAATCCCATGTTAACCTAAGGCCATGTTTAGCTCACTCCTTACTTCCATTTCCCATTTTTGTCATTTAACTATTCCATTACTTCATTTAACTCACATTAGCATTTTAAGCTTATTCTATTTTTAACCCTTAGGTTCTCATTTTCCTCCTTAAGCCTTGTTTGGTTTTTCTCATTATTTCATTTCTCATTTTTCTCATTTTGCCACTTCGATTTACTTTCCTTTCTCATTTAATTTTCTTTGGAATTGAAGTCTATTTTTATTAGACCCGTAGGTCCTTATTTTACAAATTTCACCTCGTCTCTTTAAACTGGGTAAATTTTCGGTCCAATCAATTCTCATTTAGCATATAATATTTGTACTTGGCTCTTAGCCATAATCATTCAATATTCATTTAATTCCCGTGAAATACCCAAGTTGGCTCAATTTATACCCAGACTATATAATAATTTTTATTATAAAATTTGTGGTATTTGGGGTGTTAAACTAAATTTTGATGAGTTATGGCCAAGTTATGTCCAAAACAAAAACATGGGTTTTTGAAAATTTTGACAGCATCTCCCCTAAAAACCCAACATTTCCTTTATACAAAAATTCCTCAACACCAATCCAAACAACCATATAACAACTTAGAGCAACCCTAAAAACTGAAATAGACTAATCAACATCATTTTATATCAACTTAGGGTTCTAAACCCAAACACAATATTAAGGAAAGTTAGGTTAGTCCCTAATCCTAAATCTCTCTTTCTTCTTTCTTCTTCCTTTTCTTCTTGATCACTTAAACTCCTGATTTCATGGAGCAAAATCACCCACTCATCTCCCTTTTCTCTCAACCGGATTTGCCCTAGCTTTTCCAAAACGTAAATGCCTAAATGAGAGACTCTCTCATTCTAAAGACCAATTTGGTCTTAACACTCTAAACCTTTATAACGCTATGTTTGGCTATTTACACATTAATCTTTTCCATTTTTGTATTTTTAGGGCTTCATTTCTTTTCATTTCCACTCATTTACTCAAAATTTCATTTTGCATATACTTTTCATTTATGACCATTGGGTCCTTATTTTAACATTTTTACCAAATTAACCTTTTCCCTTGTATAATTTATGGGTTTTATCACTTTTTTTGTTTTTTAGCAATTTAAAAGCTGAAAAAAATACAATTTAATTTATTTTATACCCTAAACATGTTATAAAACTATTAGGGTATTTTCGTATGCTACAATCCTCTCCTTAAAAGAATTTTGTCCTCGAAATTACCTTCATTGAACAGTTGTGGGTATTGTTGCCGTATAGCTTCTTCACTTTCCCACATGGCTTCCTCTGTCTTATGGTTTCTCCATAGCATTTTGACTAATGGAATCTGCTTGTTCTGCAATTCTCTCACTTCTCGAGCCAAGATCTCTATAGGTTTCTCCATATTTTCAATGCGAACACAATGGCAGCCAATTCCAAATCATGCGTAGGGTAGTTCTTTTCATGCGGCTTCAACTGCCTTGAAGCATAAACTACCACTTTACCCTCTTGCATAAGGACACATGCAAGTCCATTTAATGAAGCATCACTAAAAATCACGTATTTTTTACTGTAGGTTGGTTGATTAAGAACCGGTGCCTCGATTAAGAATGCTTTTAAATTTTCAAAACTAGCTTGACACTTTTCACTCCACTCAAATCTCACATTCTTTTGGAGCAATCTTGTCATCGGGGCCGTAGTCATCGAAAACCCCTTAACGAACTTTCTGTAGTAACCTACCAATCCTAAGAAACTATGCACTTCAATGACATTTCTCGGTGGTTTTGATTAGTGCCCAAAAGTGCTATTTCGACCCTATTTCGTAGGTTTTGAGTGCTTTTGCGCACTAATCATGTCAATTATGCCAATTGAAGTGTTCAGTGTTCTAGTATCACCATGCGTCGTTAGAGGTTATTTTTTGGTTGTTTCATGTTCAAGGTACTCGAGAATTCAATATCGAGACATATGCTAAAACCAGCGAAGATTGAACCCAATCATCACCATCAAACATACCAAAAAATCAAAGAAAGAATGAAGGCAAGTGATAAAAGTCGGGTGCAAGATAGAGCAAGAGGGCCATAGCTGAAGATCGCAATTCCGTGGAATTTCGCTAAGATTGCGAAATTGCCGATTGCGAAATAAGTAATCATAGTGAAAATTCAATTTTCGGCTTAGGATCGCGAAATTCTTCGCTAGACCCGATTTCGGGCCTACACTGCTCCTAGCTTAAATCCGCCGCTATCACCCAAAATTTTCATAAGTTAGCTTAAATTTCGCTAGCTAGCTTAAATTGCCAATGCCTAAATAAATTTTCCGATTCAATATCTCTTGGTGATTTCGTTACTCATCGAAATTTTTGTGCCTAGCTTAAATTGTTCATTTTGTCATCCTTTTGTAATTAATGTAAACCTACTTCATTTGGTGTATTACTTCCTTGTCCTTTATTTTAGCCAAAATGTTAGGCTTTATTGTAGTTTCACATAAAATAAGTGGCCTATATAAACCCCCATAGTTTTTGCAATGTGCTAAAGAGTAAGAAATTGGAGAGAAATATTTTGGCACAATTTTTATTTTCATGTAAATATCTCGCAGCTTCAGTTAGGGTTTGCTTTTCTCTCTTCTCTCCCCCCTTTCTCTTATTTTCTAGGCAGCCAAACACCCCTCTTGAGGATGACAACTCAAGAGATGCTTCTGCTAGCTCTTTTCTAGTTGTGCTAAGGTAGCTAGCTGGTCAGGCAAGCATGTGTTGTCCTCATGTGTTGAATGCTAATGTGCAATCGTATTTATGGCTCCCATCTTCTCAAATCCAGGTTGAATATCATTTAATGTCATTAATTTCAGCCAATACTTACCATGCTTTTTAGATACGTTGTATACTTATTGCTAGATGCAATCGTGGTTTTTTAGATGGTCTTTACTATGCCACTGAAATGATAAGTCAATGTCAGGTTTTAAACCGAAGTAATGAGATGCATGTCACCCGCGGCTGACCTCAAATAGAGGATTCTAGGCTAGCTCTTGCTAGTTAAACAAAGATCCGCTATGGCTTGGACTATAGGTCGCTTGTCAAGTAATGCAAGGATAAACCCGAGGACACTTGGTTTGCCCGCATGCTATCAAGTTAGTGACCCAAATCTTCAAAGATACCTTTTCACACATCACTTCTGCCTTACCGCTATCCAAGATTCAAACTACTCACACCGTTTTTGAAACAAATCCAAAAATCCAAATAGAAAGCCTTACCTTTTCACACTTTATGCAAATCATTCTAGATGAAAACCCATCCTCGTGTACCGAATCTTTGCACGCTATAACAAGTAAGAGTCAATTACTAAAGTAGGAGGAATTTAGGAATATAAATTTTGTTGATTCCGCTCACCCTACTGTGGCACGAATCAAATGGCGCCGTTGCCGGGGATGGTGCCAAACTACGTTTGATAAGTTGAAGTGTACTTGTGATCAACATCACAAGTGAAGGTAACCTTTTTAACTCTTTTTGTAACCTTGGCCATAAGACTCATAAGCTTCATCACTTTTGCAAGAATTTCAATCGCTTTTGTTTATCATACGCTAGTTTTATTTTTAGCTAATCTTAACCTTTTGCAAGTCTGTTGGTGCTCTTGTTGTCTCTGAAATCGTGTAACATGTGTTTATGCTTCAAAGGGGATAGAGACACTTCCAGGCAGACCGCAGAGAATCATGTCAAATTGACCACAAGAAGGAAAACAGAGTGCCAATCGACCAATGGATCCCCTACTCCGAGGAACAACAGAGGCCGCCTGTGCAATTCTAATGAACTAACTCCTATAGAACCATGAGGGATCACATCCACCCTCCTAGGTTAGTGCCCTCCTCGCATTATACCTCCCGCTCGAAGATGTAGCGAGGCCTTTACTGCACCCTCTCTATTCCCCACATATCACAGTATGGAAAATGAAAATCCATACACTCATATTAGGGATTTTGAGGAAGTATGCACTACCTTTAAGGGAAGGAATGATGGACATGGATTTGCTTAAGCTGAGCATTTGACCGATTCCTAAAGGACAAGGCCAAGATTTAATAACTCACCGAGGCCCGTGAACCATAAGAAATCACAGCTGCAAGCAGAGTTTTTAAAGAAGTTCTTCAGTGCTCATAAGACCAACAATTGAAGACAAATTTCATACCTTGCAGCCAAGATGGTGAAAGGTTCACAAGGTTGGAAAGATTCATAGAGACCACTGCTTCTGTCCACATCAAGGGGTTTGATACATGGATGTTAGTAAACCACTTCTATGATGGTATGTCTCCAACCATGAAGCAACTATTGGAGACTATGTGTGGAGGTAACTTTTTGAGCAAAAACCCTGGATGAAGCCATGTAACTTTTTGAAACTATGTGGTCAAACCTCAAAGGCATGGGATGAACGACCAAGGGAAGCCGAAGATCAAGGTCAACCAACTCGAGGGGGGCATGTATGCACTTTCAAGACACGTAGATGAAAGAAAATCGACCACTTAACTAGAAGATTGATGAGTCGAAATGAAAAATCAGCATGAAATGCAAACAGTTAATGATATCTGCATCCCAACTTTCTTGCTTCAATTTTCAATCAAATAATCACCTGGTATAATCGTCAGAAGTATGCCCACGTCCTAAATCAAAATAAACCACCCATAGATGCTCCATATGGTATCAGTTATAACCCTAACTGGAGAAATCATCCAAACCTGTCATGGAAGCCAAAACCCTCTGCATATGCCCCTCCAGGAGCACAACAGCAGTTTGATTCCACTTCAATACAACAATGTACCTCCTTCGCTTCTCCCTCGTTGAACAGCAATCCAAACTTAAGTAAAGTGGTGTGCACGTTTGTAGAAGAAACATGTTGAATGTTCAAACTAATCAAAATCAAGGCAGAGAAAGCTCACTAAATAGGAAACTGGACAATATGCATTCTGAAATTTCAAGAATATCCAACCAACAGCTGCAGGATTTAGAAAAAGGGAAGGATCCCTTCCAGTTACAGCAACATCAGAGAGGAGCGAATGAAATCTGCACGATCCAGCTACAGAACTGATGGAGCAGGCAACTCAGAAGTGGGTAGAGATTGAACACGATCAATCATCCCAGACATCGGCTGGATCCTCCACAAGAAGAACAAGAGACCTCAATAAGGGAAGAGAAGAAGATCAGTGTACCTCCTCCATTTCCACAAGCTCTCCGAAAAAGGAAAAATTCCGTTAACCAATCGAAATGTTGGGAGGCTTTATGGCAAGTGAAAGTTAATATTCCTCTCCTTGACATGATCAGTTACAAGTCCCCACTTACGCAAAATTTCAAGGACTTATGCACAGTAAAAGGGGTCTTATCGTGAACAAAAAGGCCTCTTCGATCGATATGAGTGCCATCATCGAATGCAAGACTTCAGTGAAATACAAAGACCCTGGATGTCCTACAATCTCGGTTAATATTGGAGGCTTTAGTGTGGAGAAAGCACTGTTAGATTTGGGAGCTAGTGTAAACCTTTTGCCTTATTCCATGTACAAGCAATTGGGTTTGGGTGAACTGAAACCCACTTCCATCACACTGTCATTAGCTGATAGATCTATTAAAATACCAAAAGGGACCATTGAGGATGTTCTAATACAAAGGACCATTTTACTATCCAAGTGGACTTTTGTTGTGCTTGATATTGTAACTACTGTGGGACCCAACCATGTGCCCATTATTTTGGGAGTCATTTTTGGCCACTTCAAATGCCATAATAAATCACGAAATGGGGTTATGCAACTCACATTTGGGAATATGACCTTAGAACTCAATATTTTTCATTTGAGTAAAAGGCATATGCACTCAGAGGAAGATGACCGTGAAGAAGTCTGTGTCATAGATGCGATCCTGGAAGAACAAGCTAATGAGCAACAGGAGCAAGATTTATTAACTCAAGAATTGTCTGAGTGTCCAGAAGTGCAACAAGAATCTCAAAGCATGAATTTAAATAAGAAGGGTATCGAGAAGAAAAATGTAAATTTTACCTCTATTAACCGGGGTGATGAACCAAAGGGACCTCAACAACTAGAGCTCAAACCACTTCCCAAATTTCGAATTAAAGTATGCATTTTGGAAGAAAATGAGTAGTGCCCACAGTAATTTCCTCACCGTTGACCATCGTACAGAGGATAACCCACCTTCTAAAAAGACCAAGCAAGTACTGGGATGGAAAATTTCTGATTTGAAGGGTACAACCATCAACTGCACTCCATCACATCTATTTGTAAGAGGAGTCTAAAGCTATTAGGTGAACTCTAACGTTGTGTCAACCCCACCCGCAGAAGTAGTTCAGATTGAGGTCTTAAAATTTCTCCAAGCTTCAGATTGGCTTACCCTGTATTTCGATAGCACTGGTAAGTCCGACTGTGTGGTACCTAAGAAATCAGGAGTGACTACTGTAAAGATTGAAAAGGGTGAAGAATTGTCTACCCGACTAACTACCAAATGAGTGTGTATCACTATAGGAGGCTCAATGAGGTAACACCTAAAGACCACTTCCCGTTGCCTTTATTGATCAGCCTCAGCAGTCTCTCGACACCCATTCTATTGTTTGATGGGTATCTGTGATATTTCAGATAGAGATTGCCCTTAAGATCGAAAAGACCACTTTCACTTGTCCATCGGCACGATGCTTATGAGGATGCCTTTTTTGTCTTTGCAATGCAATCGCCACGTCGCAGGTGTATGCTTAGTATGTTCAAGGATATGGTGGAGCGCATAATGGAGGTCTACATGGATGACATCACCGTATATGGAGGCAATTTTGAAGAAGGTCCGACCAACTGAAGCTATACTCTGAGGTACAGAAGTTAGAACTTGGTGCTTAACCGAGAAATGCCATTTACGGTTAACCAAGGAATTGTACCAAGCACATTATTTCTGGAAGTAGGGAATAGAAGTCGAGCAAAGCAAAGATCGAACTTATTTCCAAATTCATTGCCGCCCAACAAGTGTAAAATGGATTAGGCAATTCCTTGGTCATGCGTTTTTATGTGACGATTCATTAAAGACTTCTCGAAGATTGCTAAAACCCCTCGACAAGCTCCTAGAGAAAGACGCCAAGTTTGTTTGGGAGAGAGAATGCCGAGAGCTAAGAGTCGAAATCTCATTTGACTACTACTCCAATAGTCCCGAGCACCTAACTCGCGCTACCTTATGGTACGTGTGATGCAAGTGACTCATGTATAGAGCAAGATTGCCAAAGAGAAAAACGGAAACTCATGGTGTATTATGCAAGCAAAAACCTGAATGACACAAAGAAATTATACTACTACAGAGAAGGAATTGTCGCAAAGGGTATATGTCGACAAATTTCGAGCATACTTGGTTGGGTCTGATATAGTCATTTTTACAGACCATTCCGCTTTGAAATACCTCCTGACCAAACAAAATGCAAAAGCAAGGCTCATCCGATGGGTTCTTCTACTTCAGGAGTTTAATTTGCAAATTAAAGACAAGAAGGGAGTAGAGAATGTGGTGGCAGATCATCTGTCAAGGTTAACAATAGCTCATGACACTCATACCAATCTATCAATGATGAATTTCCAGAATCCCGATGCACCGAAAACCCGCATGCTCACATTGCCAATTTCTTCTCCACAGAGAAACCTGTACCGAAAGTGAAAGGCCGATAGAAGTACTTTTGCTAAGATCCATTCTTATTAATGAAGAGCCCTTCTTATTCAAGTATTGTGCGTAGCAACAATCGTGAAGTGCGTGCCTCGAGGAGGAACAGCTTAGGGAATCTTGAACCACTGCCACGAGAGTGTCTGTGGTGGTCATTTTGCTTCCCAGAAAATAGCAATGAAGGTGCTAAGGCCGTGCTCTACCGCCTCTTTATTCAAGGAAGCACACCAAATGTGCCGTATGTGACATGCCAGCGCTAGCTTCGGGGAAGCCGTCTCGCCGGCCATATGATGCCTTTGAACCCAATTTTAGTAGTGTTAAAATTATTCGACATGTGTGGGGCACGATTTCAAGGGGGACCTTTTCCACGTCATATGGCTATCATACATACATTTTGGTAGGAGTAGCACTATGTCTCCAAGGGTCAAGTAACCCCCGCAAGACCAAAGACAATAGGTGGTAATTAAATTCTGAAAGCCAATATCTTTTCCAAAAGTTCAGTACCGAAACCATTAAGTGATGGAGGTTCTCTACTTCGTAATAAACCATTTGAAAACCTCATGGCTAAATATGGTGTGAAAACACAAAGTGGCCACCCCTACTATCCTCAAACAAGTGGTCAAGTAGAATTTGCTAATAGGGGAGATCAAGATCATTCTAATGAAGGTGGTAAACACCAACGTAGAAAGATTGGTTTCATCAAACCGCTTGATTCGGGCCGCGGGCCTGGCGTGACGCCTTTCAAGACAATTTTAGGAATGTCCCCTTATCGATTGGTCTATGGTAAGGCATGTCACCTTCCAGTGGATATCGAGTACAAGGCATGGTGGGCAATCAAGAAGCTGAACATGGACCCAAGTGTATAGAGCAGAGATTCCTTGATCTCAATGAGTTGGAAGAAATACGGAATGATGCCTACTTGAATTCGGCGACGTAAAGGAAAATCGTAAAGATGGTACGGGATCAAATGATAAATCCAAAGAAGAATTTCAAAAGAAGGCGACTCAAGTTCTTTTTATACGACTCCAAACTCCATCTATTTCCTGTGCAAGCTCAAGTCACGATGGATGTGTCCATTCATTGTCCAATGTGCATATCCCAATGGTTCAAGAGATTCACAATCAATCCAGATGATAACAAGCAGGTTTGAAGTCAATGACGAGGGTGAAACCCTATGTGGTGCAAGAAGCCGCACAGGAGGAAATTCTCCCCGCCGGACCCTCCCCGAGTCCGGCCAATCCCCACCATACTTATGAGCCAAGTAAAGGTACTTTTCATGCTCTATATGTCCTGGATGTTAAAATTTGTTTTCCTTACTTTTGCATATACTTTGCGCTCCATCTTATGTAATCGTTGGCTCTCTTCACTGGATATCACCTGTTTCAATTGAACAATTAAATTGCTTCAATTGGACAATTGAATTGCTTTAATTAGCAAATGAATCTGCTCTTTAAATGGAAAATTTGAAACCTCAAGTATCACCTTTATGTTAGAACAAATTCCATGTTTGATATAATTTTTGGTCAATCAAGTTCCAACATGCTTAACTCAAGAGCTCTCCCTTAAGTTAATTCACACACCGCACACCGATTGTTTCAATAGGCTGCATGCTTACCTCCTTTCACTTTGCATACGGCGAAAGTATGTTGGCAACCCATGATAGGTTTGTGTTACCCACATATGAAGACCAATGTAGTCTTCCAAAAAAGAAAAGAAAAGAAAAAGCAAAAAGAAAAAGAAAAAGAAAATAAGAAAAAGAAAAATAAAGTCGTGAAGCCTTGCCTTGAAACCCGAGCACGGTCTGTGGGTGTATGGCTAAAGCTCAGCCCGATGCCCTAAGCCTTAATTGTTGGGAGTCATCTATTTAGTGTTCGTTATATTGGTGGATATGTAGAGTTTAAACGATTTGTAGGTGCTTGATTAAGTCATTCGAGTCCGGTGAAGCCTCGTGAGAGTTTATGGTCGGGCAAGGATCCTTTGGCTTTTGATGCTCCTAAACCTTAATTGCTGGGAGTCATCGGTGGACCTCGCTACACCGACTTCGTGAAATCGTTTTAAGTATCGCACCCTACAATAGTTGCTTAAAGACGCTACAAGGCGTAACTATCCTTATCTAGTTGTTCAACGTGCCTTAAGGCCATACCACGCTGCTAGGTCAGGGGAGGGGAACAATTTTGCAATTTATTGGCTCGACCGCTAAGATAAAGAACCATTAGACTTTGGTGGAAATTCAAGTTAAAAGCGTCATGGAACCAATATTGACCAAATTGTTCTTGAATGGTTTTGGCTCTTTCATGCCTAAGCCAAACTTGGTGTCAATTTTTCAGTTTAAAGATAATATTTATTTGTATATACACCTTTTTGAATAATAAACTTTTTGAAAATCACTGCATACATCTCCTTTTAGTTTTTGCATTGCTAAGGGACTAGCAACGTTTCGATTGGGGGGTGTGATTAGTGCCCAAAAAGTGCTATTTTGGACCCTATTTTTATAGGTTCCTGAGTGTTGGCGCACTAATCATGTCAATTATGCCAATTGAAGTGTTCGGGGTGTTCTTAGTATCACTTATGCCGCTAGAGGTTATTTTTGAAGTTGTTTTGCGTTTTTGCATACCTTGGAGAGTTCAATATCGAGACATATGCTAAACCATGAAGACTGAACTCCAATCATCAGCCATCAAACATACCAAAAATCAAAGAAAGAATAAAGGCAAAGTGGATAAAAGTTGGTGCAAAGATAGGAGCAAGAGGGCCATGTAATGAAGATCGCAAGAATTTGGGCTCTTCGCTTAAGATTGCGGTACTTCACGGATTGCAAAATTTTCGCAATCATAGCGGTGCCTCGCAATCATAGCGAAATTTTCAATCCTAGCGAAAATTCAGAATTTTTGCTGCACTCCAAGGAGCCGCCTACACCGGTTCCTACGAAATCCAGCCGCTTATCACCTAAAATTTCGCTTGTTAATAAATTCCTCGCTGAAGTTAGCGAAATTGTGCCAATGCCTAGCGAAATTTTCTCTCGATTCGCTATCTCTTGCGATTTCGCTACCTAGAGAAATTTTGTAGCCTAGCTTAAATTGTCGCCTTTTCATCCTTTCAGAATTAATGTAAACCGACTTCATTTTGGTGTATTACTTCTTGTCCTTTATTTTGCAGCCAAAATGTCAGGGCTTTATTGTGGTTTTCACATAAATGGTGGCCTAAATAAACCCCCCCATAGTTTTTGGTAACAAGAAGAGAAGAAATTGGAGAGAAATACTTACACTTTATTTTCATGTAAATATCTCACGCCTTCGCCAGGTTTGCTTTTCTCTCTTCTCTCCTCTTATTTTCTAGCCGCTAAACACCCTCTTTGAGGATGACAACTCAAGAGATGCTTGGCGAAGCCTCTTTCTTTGAAGAAGAAGGTAGCTAGCTTGGTTGTGGGGCGCTACTGTGTTGTCCTCATGTGTTGAATGCTACAGTACGGCATTTTTTTTTTTTTTTATGGCTCCCATCTTCTCAAAAAATAGGGTCAATATCATTTAATGTCACACTGGGCCAATACTTACTATGCTTTAGGATACACAAAGCAGGTATACTTATTGCTAGATGCACTGTGGTTTTTAGATGGTCTACGCAGCCACCGAAATGATGTTGGATTTGTTGTGGTTTTAAACTCGAAAGTGGGCTCAGAGGATGCATGTCACCCGTGGCCGACTCAACAGAGTGATTCTAGTGAGGGGTTAGGTTTGCTAGTTAAAACAAAGTATCTCGTTATGGCTTGACTATAGGTCTTGTCATAATGCGAGGATAAAACCCGAGGACACTTGTTTGCCCCTATGTTATCAAGTTAGTGACCTAAATCTCTTCAAAGATACCTTTTCACACATCACTTTCGCCTTACCTATTCGCCAAACTACTCAATCGCTTTTTGAAACAAATCCAAAAATCCAAATAGAAAGCCTACCTTTTCACACTTATGCAAATCATTCCTAGATGAAAACTCATCCTCAGAAACGACTTAGACCGCTATACTCCACAGTAGTTTCGATCACGAATAAGAGGGAGGAATTTGAGACTATAAATTTTGCTGACATTCCGCCACCCTTTACCATGGCACCGAACTGTGTTTCCATTCAATTATCACCTCTATCTTCGATTCACCCGAATTCCTTCTCGATATAACGTGTCGAAGAAAGAACACTTCTTATCTCAACCAAAATTCACATTTACTGAAGCTATGCATAACCGTTCCTTTCTCAAGGTTTCTAAGATCACCCAAAGGTGATCATGATATTCCCGATCCTTGAATACACAAGATGCTGCCTTATAAACACCATGACAAACCGATCTACATACGGTCGAAAACAAACATGATCCACAAGTCCATGAAAGCCACGGTGCATTTGTCGTCCCAAACAAGATTACAAGGAACTCATAATAGATTTCGCTCTAACATCGCCTTATGCAAATATCCAAAGCCTTAATCCTAATCGATGATACCCGATCGTGAGGGTCACCTTAAAGACACTCGTGACTCCTTTCAATCGGGTCGCCAACAAGTCATCAACTCGGTAACTGATACTTGTTTTTCACTGTCATTTTGTTCAATTGCCTATAATCAACACACAACCGAGGCATACCATCTTTCTTCTTAACAAAGAGCACTCATCGGGCGCTCTCGCGAGGATACACTCAGGAATAAATCCTTTCAACAACCTTTGCACCGAAGCTTCACCTTTTTAACTCCATCGGAGCCATTCTATATGGTGTAATGGATGCCGGAGTGGCATCCGAAACAACGCGTCAATTGCAAACTCAATCTCTCTCAGGTGGAGGTAATCCTCGTACTCCTCCCGAAATACATCCCGATAATCACAAATCAGTAGGATGTTCAAGGCAAACAAGGCTCCGCCAGACAATCACATATGCCAATTGGGCTTAACACCCTTTTCGAACCATCAATGGCGGGCAAGATATCACATTAGAGAGGTGGCATTTCACTCGTTGATAAAGTCACTCCGCCACCTCTGTCCTTAAGGTCACCGCTTCATTCTGCAATCAACTACCACTGGCGCTCCGAATCCCCGGAATGGAAGTACAAACATAGGAAACGGGTTGATCCTTAATCTATCAATGCATGCGTCAATAGTCTCAAAGATATGGAAATTACCAACTATCACATCCGAGGTACTTCTGGCCTTCAACTTGCCTTCATCAGATATGCCCCGTCGAGCACGAGCATCCCGTCTCGCATATGGTCCCGTGTTCGTCTCACAAGACTCTGGTGATGTAATGACTTTGTCCTGTTGCTCTTATACCGTTGAAACCATACCCAGCTAGCTGGGGTGCCGTGAAAGAACCAGCTTTAGGACAATCACCTTTCACTTTGTGCTCATCGGATCCACAAACCAAATGTCTATCAATCTCCAACACTCTCCTTTATGTTTCCTCCTACAATGTGTGCAATATGAGGAGTCGGTCTTCGATGAACCTCTCGGGTACACTAGCAAACCCTGGAGGGTGTCGCAGAGTGGGCCTTGCTACTCGGTAGTCCGAAATGTCCTGAGCCATAGGGTCGATTAGGAACCCTCTCGTGGTCCTCTAAATTTCTTATTCCTCGTGTCGATAAGAACTTAATCGAACGAAGTTTTTCTTACCCTGCCTTTCTTTTCTATCATACTTTTCTTTCTTTACCCTTTCAATATTCAACGCACATGTCACAATCTTAAAGAAGTCATCATGGCCGAATCCTGTGACATAAGCCCTAATATAGTTATTGAGGGCCATCCCTCAAACTCATACGCACTTCTCCTCCTCGCAACTATTAGCATCCTTGAGCATACTTGCTCAACCTGTGTGAATTCTCCGATACTTTGTCACACCCATCGCTTGCTTCAAATTATGGAACTCTTCTTCATATTGCTACAAATACAACCCATGTATTATCGAATTCTCGCTATGAAAACTCCCATGTAATACTTCTTCCGTGGTGCGGTCCCCAGTCACTAACACCCACCACTAGTAAGCCGCCATTCAGAATGGTAATGAGGATGCACACTCTAAATTCTCCTCCGCTGTGCAATGAATTTTTCGCAACATTCTCTCAATTCTTTCCAGCCAATTTTCCGCCATGGAAGGCTCATCATCTTTCTTCCTAAGAAAATCTATGGGTAGTATTTTTCCATTCTCTATGATCGATCGCCGAGGAAACAATCGGCAAATTTCGGTTATGTTACTTTTGAGAATGCTCGAGCTATTTTCTCTGAGGATATCGATAGTACCTCTGTAGCTACTCGACCAAGCCATGTATCAATGGAGCATGGGACGCACAACCATCTACACACTAATCCGCCATTTCAGCGACCGAGTCACCTCGACCCCATGGTGGCCGAACTATCCATGCTTAACCCATTAAGACCAACAAGATCCGCTTTGTAGGTCACGTCATCCTTTATGAGGGACGCAATGCATGTCACAAACAAATGTGACATGCACGTCATCCTAAACTCCAGGCTCATGTTCACTAAATGCGGACGGTCCGCGTCGCATTCAATCTCGAATTCCTGAGGTCAAACTCCGATCCGGGACGCTGGCCCTCACTTTTTTTTTTGAATCATTTCGAATAATCCAAATACAATTACTTTCCAAACATTACATATCAAATACTCAATGAAAAATATATATACGTAAATACCACTTTAACATAAAGGGGGCCCATCATTTGGTCACAAAACTTTTTTTTCATTCGATGTGGCATTTTATGCCCATTTGGTCCATTTCCCCTCTCTATACAATGCGGCATTATTAGTTTTTTTCAATATCAAAATATTTACAAAACATAATCGAGTTCGCCATAATATGCTCAGACAAATGAGTCGAATAATTTCATGTATGCATGTGATGGAGATTTACTTATCCTCCATGTGACTTTGACGATGACTTTGATTCACCGCGGCCCACGCTCGCACTGCTTACTTCTGCACCGTGATGATAGCAATGCACCAAGCATTTTCATGCTTGGTCTCTATATAGCATTTTCTTCCCATTTCGCTTTAAGTCAAATCATGCAATTTTTCTAAACCATGCTTTTAAATCTTTTTGAATGATCAATGCAAAGACAATACATATATTAATTTCATATACATTCATTTGCGGCTCATTGATTATTCCAAATATGCACTTTCATATGCAATAAATCATGCATTTCACAATAATTCTTATCATTTTTCCCTTAAATGAATTTAGCCAATGTTTTCAGTGTTTAGGATAATGGAATCACCGACACAGTCTCGTTGGACTGCAAGCCGATTTAAAAGGATTTATAACACATTACGATCCCACTGGGTTGCTGACTGATTATTAAAAATAATTTTGTGAACACTACTAATACTATCTCGCTGGGCTACTGATCGAAGTGACACTACATTACATTCGTTCACAGTACTGCTAGTTTGACTCTTATTTGGTATACCAATCTATCCTTAACTCAAATATAACGAATAACATTCTATTAAAAGCATTAAAAATCAGTCATAGAAATTTACAATAGGGTATATACATTTATACTCAAGTAGCACATTTCAATATTCATGCAATTTTTCATGGCAATCAGTTCACAATCAATTTTCTCAAATCACTTAAAATAAATTAATATGCAGTTTCATTGAAAATCATTTCAATAATTGCGCAAACAATTTTGATACTAGAAATTAGAAGAGAAGAATAGGGAACAAACCAAAAAGGTCGTCATACTTCGATTCCTATCCTCGGAATCTAGACATCAACTCAGGTTTTCCTCGTCGCCAACCCCTAATCCATCATAATTAGAGAACAATATAAGTTGGCTTATTTAGGTTTCTAGTTAGGGTTGTTTTCTACCTAACACACCTTCACTTGTAAAATATTTCTAGGAACGAATGAGCCATATTTTGATGGAAATAAAATCAAAACGCAGCGGAATTAGGTTTTAAAATTTTTCTAGAAAATCTTATTTTCGCAGGAAACCATGCAAACACATATTAATATCAAAAGGTGAAGATCAGATCTATAATTGCATCGTTATAGAGATTTGTTGGCCATAGGTTGAAACAACTCCCCTAATCAGGTCTTCACCCGCCTCCTTCCTTACAAGGTGTGGGCACTAACGATTCGTGGACCGGAACAATACACTCTAGGTTTTTCTGCCTAGATCCACCAGGTACTCAACATGAGGATCTCTAAGGGAAGAGACTTCTAGAAACTAGGTTTGGAAAAAAACTTCTTTTTCCTTTTTTTTTTGGTTTCTTTCTCTCAAAGACTAATTTCACCACTTAAATATACCTCCTCGCTTGTTTTTATAGATGCCAAATCCCATCGATAAGTGAAAACGACCAATTATATTTAATATTCTTTTAAATTCAAATCCCTTATCAGATAAGGAAACAATTTAATAATATTTAATATTCTTAAATTCAGTCCTTATCGATAAGGAAATGAATTAATAATATTTAAAATTTAATTCCAAATCCTTATCTATATGAAAGAATTAATTATATAATAACACCAAATATTATTACCTTACAGATATTTCCTTATTCAATGAGCAAACGAATTTAAATAACAACTAATTATTATTTGTAATTTAAAATAATCTCACTATTTAAATTACTACGTAGAGTGCAATTTATTCCAAATCATGAATCGTTCATTGTAGTGTAATATAGAGGAATTGGGACCCATGGACTCGTACTCAAGCTCAATAAATTCAATACCAATAAACTCTTAATCAATTATTTTTAATTTATTAATTCTCAGAAAGTTATCTAATTAAAACTTGAAATTGAACTTTGTCCTGCGCATTGATTTTTTACTTCTGAAATTTAGAGTGTCCATTGATTTAATCATTACATGCGCCTATCCTCCTGGGCATGGGTTCATAACTGGGTGCAAGGGGAAATTACCGTTTTGTCTCCTCTAATTATATCTTTGAACCTTAAGTTCCATTAATTCACTAGTGAACAACTAATTTATAAACCTGTTATAAATTAGAGCTAAACTGCTTCGCCTGTAATCAACACTTAAGGAAACTAACTGCCCAGCCTTCCATAGGAAGGGTCGGGATTCCATGTCCATAGTTCACATTCCCGCCTGCATACATCAAATGGGCTCTACAAAGTATTGGGCCCATTTCATAACGTTTAACCCATGACTCAAAAGGCCCGCTGACATAAAATGTGGAGTTCATGACTACTGTGGATTGAGACTGCATTCCGCATATGATCATCTAGCTGCCATTGCTTGAATTCCTCGAGACAAACTGTATTTAAAAGAATTCGAAAACTACGCCTTGGTCCTGTCCTATATAATCTTATTATATATGGCCTCCACTTTAATATCGCCACATTTAGACCCGGATTAAGGTCACTTCATTCTCAATGATAGAGGACCGCCCCAGTAATATTTAATTTGAAGATCCCCAAACTTCAATTAATTTATTACGGACAATATGATTTATAATCCATAACCTCGATCCTCTCGTGTATAATTGTTATACACTGGGGTTATGGTTACATTAATAAATCTTGGATTTTCTGACGTTTCATTCATACATTATGCACAAAATAGCTAAATGTAATAAATACGACACTTTATTAATTTCATAAAACATAAATATAAATTCATGCTTTACAGGGCACTATCCCTAACATATTTTACCCAACTTCTTTAAAGTCCATTGTTCCTCTATAAATCTATTTCATTCAGAAATTGGAATCATCCAATTCGGAGAACTGAAGCTTCGGATATGTCCTAAACATCCAGGACTATTCTATTTTTAACACAGAACCAGAATTTGCCCAAAAACAGAGCCTCACTTTGACGAATTTATGTGTCTACTGGGGTCCAAATTTGAATAAACTTATTTGAGGAAGATTTTTTCTCCTAAAAGTATATTTTACCCAGAAATTTGAATCACTCAATTTGGATGAGTAAAACTCAACTTATGGCCTAAATACCAAAATTGTTCCTCGAAACACCAAAATTGTATCAAAATTGAAACTTCTGCACTGACCTCGAAAAATGTAGCCTCACTTTGACAAATTTCTAGGTCTATCCGTCTAAATATGGATACACTTATTTTAGGGAGATTTGTTCTCCTAGAAGTCTAGTTTACCCAGAAATTTGAATCACTAAATTTTGATGAGTTATGGCTAAGTTATGTTCAAAACAAAAACATGGGTTTTTGAAAATTTTGACAGCATTTCCTTTATACAAAAATTCCTCAACACCAATCCAAACAACCATATAACAACTTAGAGCAACCCCTAAAACTGAAATAAACCAATCAACATAATTTTTATACCCACTTAGGGTTCTTTCTAAACCCAAACACAACATTAAGGAAAGTTAGGGTTAGTCTCTTGACTTAAATCTCTTCTTTTCTCTTCTTTCTTCTTCCTTCTTCTTCTTGATCACTTAAACTCTTGATTTCATGAAGCAAAATCACCCACTCAACTCCCTTTTCTCTCAACCAGATTTGCCCTATCTTTTCCAAAACGTAAATGCCTAAATGAGAGATTCTCTCATTCTAAAGACTAATTTGGTCTTAACACTCTAAACCTTCATAAGGCCATGTTTGGCTTACACATTAATTCCTATTTTTCCTTTTTTTTTTTTTTGTATTTTAGGGCTTCATTTCTCTTTCATTTCCACTTCATTTCATGAAATTTTCATTTTGGTATATACACTTCTTCATTTATAAACTAAACTTTATTTTGATATTTTTACCAATTAACCTTGTCCCTTGTATAATTTCCAAGTTTTATCATTTTTTTTTTGTTTTCTAGCAATTTAAAAGCCAAAAAAATACAATTTATTTA